>CM059201.1:38430905-38520905 GCA_030323885.1 Branchipolynoe longqiensis | reverse complement strand
TGTGCATTTGTGGGCCATCACTTCGGGTCCTGTCCTCCAATCTGTCCATTCAGATATGGCGTTCTGCTTGCTTGTCTGTGGTAGAGCAAACTCACAGTAACTTGTTAATGCTGCTTCATTTGGTTACCAGGGAGTTGCTGCCTGGTGAACCACAGCTACACGACACTGTCTTTGTTGGTAGCCTGAAGTAATGGGCCTAAAAGCACCATTGCCGGCACAACATGTCTGGAATGCTTCTGTGAGTGGTCCGATCCTGTCTCGGTCAGCGAGCGCGATGGACATATTGGCGAAAACATTGCGCTTCTTCGCCAGCGACGTGAAGAAAGATGCAGCATTGCACTCCTTCTGTCTTCAATATGAAACCTGCAGCAATGGCATATATGTCATATGCTCTGATCCATGTTTTCCAGCTGACCAGGCGGCCGCAAACCCGGCAGTGTATTAGCGGGCGGCATTTTTCCTCATCTGACACCATGTGAAAGTACGACGTCTGAACACTTTGACTTCTGGATACTGAATGACTTTATTCCCCTCCAGGGCTCAAACCATAGCCGGCCAAACTTTTCCATGACATCATCATGTATATTAAGTGAAGTGATAATTAATATCAGATTGTACTAAGATTCTACATCAAATATAACCACTGGAGATAAGAACTCTGGAAAATTATTACTGTATTGGTATATTTACATGTATTACTGAATTGAAGTCTGTTGTTATTATATATTGTATAAAGGGAGGTAAATGCTGAAACTAAGGACAGCATATACAGTTGCTGCAGACTGTGGTTCTTCACCCAGACAAATAGTCTGTGAAGAATGCCACAGAATGGGGACAATAATTAAGTTAAGAAACTGAGTTATGTGTGATGTTATGGTATGATTTACAGATGCCAGTATCTGAGGGAGTGTTAACACACAGGTGACAATGCATGGGGGCTGTGTGGGTGGGTGGGTTGGCCCCCCACCCCATTACCCAGCAGGGGGGAGGGGGCTGGTGGGAGTGGTGGGGGTCCACCCATTCCCACCCTGTCTCCCCCCACCACTGACTGAAAGAGTTCAGCCAATGAAATGCCATGTTACTGTCTCTGACTGAGGAGACTCCCAACAACTGTGTACCCGTATTTTTAATGTGTTCCATCTGAATAAAAGAGCTGGGTAGGGGGTGTGACAGGCAGATGACCTGGAGACAGCACAGCAGGAGGAGCCAGCCACCCCTCCCTACTAGACTTTACCACACTTAATTTCTGTTGGGTTACTATTTCTTGGAACTGATATAGTAAGCAGATATAATAAGCAGATATAGTAAGTGGATCATCGCTTGAGTAATATCATACATTAGTGCTTTCCAGCCTCCACACACAGAAGTTAGGATTCTATTTCCTATAAAGATTCTAGCATGTAAAATACTGCTAGTTAACAATAGGTCAGCCTACATCACATGGCCATCATGAGATGGGTCATAGCCACAAGAGTTTTGGCAAGTTTGCCAAAATCTATTTAGTTTCTTTCAGTTCAAATTGCTGCAAAATTAGCCATTTTCATTTTTTTTAAATAACTCCTGACAAATGACTAGTAGGCTATATTGGTCAACCTGATATATCTTTCTTTAAAAAAAACCCAAACAATTCAAAGATCATCGGGGTATGGACATTTACAGCTGAGGCACGAATACACTGGTTTGGCAGCATACAATGGCCCCTTCTGATTCTTTGCCGGGGTGATAAAATACCCAAATAAACTTTCTGTGAGGCAATACTGTGTGTGTGTAGGGGGCGGTACTGCCCACCCCCACTAGCAATAATATATCAGTATAAAATTTCTCATTCAGGAATTTGTTGTTTGTTAAGCCCCACTTCATTCATCACTTGCAGCTTGACTCTCAGAGGGTTCACATCATGGATGCATGCATGTGGCAGCAACTACAGCTGCTGAACTAGCAATTAAAGCTACATCAACAACAGAATGTTAACAACATGATTATGCTCCAAGTTCTGCAGATCGAAAGAAGACTTAAGAGAAGACATAGAAGAAGTGTGTGTGTGCTTCCATGGTTGGAGAGAAGAATTCAATTTGGCCAGTTCACAAGTCTAATGCAGGAGTTATGTATCGAAGATGTACGTGCCTACAGAAAACTTTCTCTGCATGGATCTGGCTATGTTTGAGGAGATTCTCCATTGCATCCATCCCAGAATCACGAAGCAGGACACTTTCTACAGAAAGGCATTAACACCTGGAATGAAACTGTCATTCACACTGCGATACCTAGCCTCTGGTGACAGCTATCAGTCACACATGTACGGTTTCCGAGTTCCTCACAACACCATCACGCTCATGGTTTGTGATGTATGTGAAGCTATAATTGGAGAGTATGCTGAAGAGGTCATCCAGGCTCCAACTACAGAACCGCAATGGAGAGGTATTGCTGAGCAGTTCTCAACAAGATGGCAGTTTCAGTATTGCCTCAGAGCTCTTGATGGGAAACATATCCCGATCCAATGCCCAGCCCATGGAGGATCTGAGTACTACAACTACAAGGGATTCCACTCTATTATATTGATTGATGGCTCTAGGGGATGGTGACCACAAATTCTCCTGGGTCGACGTTGGGAGGAATGGCTCTGCAGGAGACGCTCAGGTCTTCAACCGTTCAGAGCTCAAGCAGTACATAGAAGACGAATGACTTGGTATTCCAGCTGCACAACCACTACCACATGATGAGTGGGATATGCCATACTTCATAGTTGCTGATGATGTGTTCGCCGTAAGAACATGGTTGATGAAACTCTTCTCCAAGCGTCACCTAATAATTCCGGAAAGAATCTTCAACTTCTGACTGTCTAGGGCCTGCCTAATCATTGAAAATACATTTGGGATTACAGCTCACCGCTACCAGTGCCTCCTAACAACCATGAGACAGAAGCCAGCAACAGTTGCGTCGAAAGTGTTGGCATGTATCTGCCTACATAATTTGACATGGATGCGGTACTCAGCTCATCACAATGCAGAGATGGACCAGGAGGACACCAATCACAACATCATTCCTGGAGCCTGGAGACTGAACAATCCGGTCAGGTGATATGTCACGGCCCACCAACTGGACAGCCCAGGGCGGGATAACTGGAAATATAAAAGCCAGATAACATATCCAAAAACAATATAAATCAAATCAAATTCAAACAAACATAACTCAACCACCTATTACGTACAGGCCTATGAACATGTAAATAAAATAGGCTAGTATAGAATTAAGTATAAAAAAGCGGAAAACTCTTCCCAAGAAAACCCCAAAACACTAATATAGAACCTTAAGAAAACAACTAACATAGTAATAAGAATAGAACAAAAATACAATGCCAAGAGGGCCCAAACAAACTAACATAGGCTACTAAGCATACCAACAGACTACCTATCTGCTACTGAAATGCAGACAATCAAATAACTTATCAGCAGCTACTGCTTGGTAAGACAACACCAACACTACAGCTGGCCAGCATTGAAAACAAGCCTGGGTACCCGGGCTTACATGCTATGGACAGTATAAATACAGCCTCAATTAAAAAAATTAAAAAATATATCCTCTTGCCGGAATCTATGGCTCATGTAGGAACAGAATGACAATGGCTGTGAAATACCAGAGGCAATATCTTAGTGGCAATATCTTAGTGCCTATTACATGTCTGAGGCTGGATCTGTGCCTTGGCAAGATGCTATGATATGAACTATTACGAAGTGTGAACTGTTAATGTGGCCGGTCCACTTGATATCAAATTGCGACAAGAGAATTGTACGTAACATTGAAATGTGCAATTATTATATGTGTGCCTGTGGATGAAATATGTGTTATTATTGCGGATGTGATATGAAAAGAAGCCTAGCTAATAATATAGATATCCTAAATTAATTAATTTTTTTGTTATTTCTTGTTGTTTATTGTTGCTGTAAGAGCTATACGCTTTAGTCCTTGTGTTACATGTGCTATTTATCAAGAGGGGGATTACATTTGGTAATTATTTATTTAATTTAAGATAATTATTACCTTTATTACAAATTACTTTCAACTAAATGGACTAAGTCATAAATATATAATGTAACAAACACAATTTATTTTTGGTTTCATATTTTTCATATTTTTATTGTCAACAAGTGATAATAATAAACTCTATGATATGTACACAATCACAACTCTGTTCACAATAACAATAACAATCACTCAGGATTTACATCATAACTTAATAAACACAATGTACAGAAGTTCAGTTTACAATCACAGAGGCTGCACATCAGGATCATGTCCCATCCCAATCATTAAAGCTGAGATCTGAGAGTCCCCGTTAGGTTTCCGACAGTGCTCGTTGGCATGCTGGATGGGCGTGTGGGATGCGTGGTGTTCCAGTCGATGGCATCCCGTACTTTGCAGCTGTGCCGTCGTCCAGTTGTGGAAGGGCCAGGTCGGGGAGTCGTCCACATGGTTTCCGAGCCTCCCTGGCTCTGCCCAATGGTTGTAATCCCGTCGGCAGCACAGGGAAAGCAGGGAACGGGGCTGGTAGTTGTGGCTGTGGAGGTGGTGCTTGTGGTTGTGGAATTTGTAGCTCTTGTGTTTGTTCCTTCTGCCGTGCCAGTTGTAGGCTTTCCCCCCGTAAACGCATCGCCAAGGCAAAACTTTCTGTGTAGAACTGTCCCAGAAGTGAGGGGTTGAGATCTTCTGCAATCGACCCCAGCCATGATCCCCACAGTATCAGCGATGACACTTTCAACGGGTGTAGCATGCTGCTCATCCGGCCCTGCATTATTCCAGCCTCCTCCTGCAGGTTCGACAGCAATTGTTCAATGTCTGTATTTGGTGTACGTGGGTTCATCTTCCCCTTGATTGCCGGCCGAGGAGTTGCTGGTTGAGTTGCTGGTTGAGTTGCTGGTTGAGTTGCTGGTTGAGTTGCTGGTTGAGTTGCTGGTTAAGTTGCTGGTTGAGTTGCTGGTTGAGTTGCTGGTTGAGTTGCTGGTTGAGTTGCTGGTTGAGTTGCTGGTTGAGTTGCTGGTTGAGTTGCTGGTTGAGTTGCTGGTTGAGTTGCTGGTTGAGTTTCCGGTGGTAGTGCCTGGTCAGCTGGCATCAAATTGTCATCATTGTCATCACTGCAAGTAGGTAGTAGGGTGAGCGGGGCTACACTGGAAGTTGAAGCTGCTTCTCTGGCTGTAGTTGTTGCTGTGGTTGTTGTTGCTGTCGAAGCCAGCAGTACGGGTTGCAACCGGGACTACAGAGTGACACCTGATCTGGATGGCTGCTGCAAGATGTGACTCCTCAGGAAGCCAAAATGCTCCTTGATGTAGATCTCCCGATCGGACAACTCCCTCGCTGCGGCACCGGACTTGACATTGCTCAGTTTTCCCACCTTGGTCCATATAGACTCATACCAAGTGATGAGCAGTTTAGAGTTGTCCAACCCCATCTCCTTTGCCTTCTCCTCCCAGGCACGCCTCTTTAAGCCAGTGTTCTTGTAGTCGCTTCATCCTTTGACATAAATGTAGTCATTTAAGCATAACCACTCCGACATCTCCATGTGCTGCTCACTTGCCAGAGCTAGAGCGTCCAGCTTCTGGTGCTTCACTGCCGTCTTCCCCTGTGACAACTGGACTGATGGAGGTGGTGCCACAGCATGGGGAGGCGGCGACACATCCCAGGCAGATTCCTTATCTGATGATAATGTCGATGATAATGTGTGAATGTGGATGTCTTCATCCCAAACCTATTTCGGTGCTTCCAATGCCAGAAGTTTGGTCATGGCAAGGATAGATGCAAAAATGAAACCATGTGTTTTAAGTGCGGTCAGAAAGGTCATGACAACACCAGTCAAAACCAGGCAAAATGTTCCAATTTCCTAGGTGACAGACTGTCCTGTCTGGAAATAAGAAAAGCTTATTCAGCTGATCAAGACTGAGAAGTGGCTAAGCTACCCAGAAGCTTGAAGGCTGGCTGAGGCGAATACTCCCTCGCCAACCACCAAGAGCTATGCTGTGGCACCCAAAGTCTCCAACAGGACAATTGAATGCCAGACTGAACTGACGTGGTTAACTGGAGGGAAGCCCACTGCCTTCACCCCAGTCCCAAATCCGACGCCGGTTTCGACCAAAAGTCATAATAGTAATAATAGTATTGCGGTGCAGACGCTGGCCGAGCCGGCGATGCCCAAAAAGAAGAAGAACAATTTGTCGGACCGAGTTCCGAAGGGATCTTTGACTCCTACGGACAAAACATCCAGGGGGTCATCAATCTCCAAAAACTTAACGTCAAATAGATATCGGGCGCTGGCTGATATTGAGATGCCTGAGACAGTGGAAACCCGCAGTCGAAGTCTCTCCCTGAAACCAAAGGTGAGGGGGAGAACTCCTGTCACCTCTCCAAAATGACAGTGACGGGTGCATCTCTTATTCAATGGAACTGCCGAGGTTTTAGGAGCAACATTGAAGAGTTGTCTCTTCTTTGTTGCAACCTCAATCCACTTGCTGTTTGCCTACAAGAAACTTATATAAAAGCTTCTGAGAGTTGTAGTCTTAAAGGGTCATCATCATGCTGTCGGTCGCAATGTGACAAAGACTGCTTTTATTTCTTAAGCGCCGCTATTTTGTGTGGTTGTGCATTTTATAAAAGCTGCTTGCAAAGTCTTGAAGTGCTGCTGGCTTTTGCAAGTTACTAGCTGCACTCTCTCGGGAAGCAAATAGAGGTCTCACACCGGCAAGAACACGTCAAGACAGGTGCAAACTATTTGTCCCTGTAGTGACTGGTCGGGAGATGTTGGGAGTTCCATTCATCACCGCCCTTAATATTGCCATGGAAGCATGGTTTTCTGTTAGGGTTTGCTCCCTTAGCCTTTGGTTCTATCAAGTACCTGTACACCACAAGGCAGTGGTTTATAACTTTGCAAGGCAGGGGCGTCAAACTCCCTGAGGTATTTTAGCAGGTAGGTACTTAAAGGGTACACCATTCATAACAAGCACGCACCAGATGGTTGATTGATTGATTGGTGGTTGCTTTATGCCGTGTCGGCAGCATAGGCCATATTCACAGCGAGAAATGTTTGTTTTTTGTTCAAACCATCGCTTTTACATGTAAAAGCAGACAATCAATTATGTGCCAATAGACACTCATTAAATTAGAAAGCTCACAATCATATATTTGTGGTCAAGGGAAACAAACTCACATAGAAAAAGAAAAGTTTGATTAATAATTGATAGAATCTATTTAGTAAACTATATGAGGTGGTACAGTCCAGCTGCCCTCAAAAAGGCTAAAATGTTTTCCTGTTTTACCTTAGTAAAAATGTCATGCATACTGTCTGCAGCGTAGAACTGTTGGCGCAGGGCCAACAAATCAACGCGACTTAGTAAAATGTGTTTGAGTGTCAGCGGGGACTAACACCCAATACATTCAGGGGGAGGTTCCCCCTTGAGCAGAAAAGCATGTGTAAGCCACGAGTGGCCAATACGGCAGCGGCTAAGGACCACTTGGTCCCGCCGACCCTGCGCATGAGTCTGTGGTGGCTTTCCCACAGATGGTTCAATTTCTTTAAGTTTATTAATGTTTTCATCCCACTCATGTTGCCATTTGGATTTTATGTGGGTGGCTATTAGTGGTTTCAGATCAGAGTGAGGGATCAGACACGTTTCAAGATCACAGTTAAGGGCCTTCTTCGCAGCCTGATCAGCTCGTTCGTTTCCTTGTATGCCGGCATGGCCAGGCACCCAGCACAGGTGGATGTCACACCCAGCACAGGTGGATGTCAGTTGGTTCATTTTATAAATGACCGTTGCTAGAATATGGTGATTCATTTTCAGTCCAGCAACAGCCAGGAGGCAAGAGAACGAATCACTGTATATAACATAGTTAGTGTGGTTGGATACCTCGATACACTCCAATGCGAGAAGGAGTGCTCGGGCTGCTGCAGTGAAAATCGAGCTCTGATCGGGCAAACATGCACCAAATTTTTCCCGTCGGCAGACTGCCACAGCAGCTACCCGGCTTTGGTCTTTCGAACCATCAGTGTATATGGAGAGGTGGTCTGCAAACTGACCTTGAATCTCTGCATGCAGTTCTTGGTAGTCGAGTGGATGTGTCCCAGACTTCCTCAGTTCCGTGAGTCGGAGGATAACCGATGGCTTTCTCAACGACCACGGGGGATTTTCTGGGACTTTGGCATCCTCCAACACATCCAAATCCACACCCAAGGCCTCTAAATGAGGTTTCATTCAGAGCCTCAGTGGCCGGATGTAATTCGGCCTGGCTTTATACCTGGATTCGTCACGTTGCTTGAATAGACAATTGTGTGCAGGATTCAATGCATTAGTTTTTATCTTGACTACATATTGCATGGCTAGTTTGATTCTCCTGTTGTTAAGTGATGGTTCATTGGCTTCGATGTAAAGGCTCTGAACCGGTGAGGTGCGGAAGGCCCCAAGGGCCAGGCGCAGTCCCTGGTGGTGGATCATGTCTAGCAGCCCAATATTTCCTTGCGGAACCGTATACTATGCTGCCGTAATCCATTCGTGACCGAACCAAGGTTCTGTACATGGAGAGCAGAACATCTCTCTCCGCTCCCCACTCTGAGCTGGACAGCACCCTCAGAATATCTAGTGCTTTCAGGCATCTTGTTTTCAGGTACTTTATATGTGGCACAAAAGACAGTTTTGCGTTGAGAATGAGGCCCAGAAATTTGGTTTTCTCAACAACTTTAATGGGATCCCCATCCAGGGTCAGCTCCGGTTCCGCATGCATTCTACGCAGCAGGCAGAAGTGCATGCAGACTGTTTTGCTCTTGGAAAATTTGAAACCGTTCAGAACTGACCATCGATGGATCCCATTTATGCTTGGTTGCAGCTGTCTCTCTATGACATTCATGTTAGCACCGCTGTAATATAAAACAAAGTCATCCACGAAGAGACTACAGGAGACCCCCTGCTTTACAGCAGCAGCAATACCATTGACCTTGACCCCGAAAAGGGTCATGGCCAGTATGCTGCCTTGAGGTACTCCTAGTTCCTGTGAGTGTAGGCTGGAATAGGTAGTCTTGACACAGACGTGGAAATGCCTGAAGGCTAGAAAGTTCCTGATGAAAATTGGCAGGTCCCCACGAAGGCCAATCGCATGAAGATCCTCCATGATGCCTTGCTGCCATGTTGTGTCATAGGCTTTTTCGAGGTCGAAAAAGACAGCCACAACGTGCTCCTTCTTAAGGAAAGCATCTCTTATGAAGGTCTCCATGCACACCAAATGGTCGAGGGTGCTGCGGCCCCGTCTGAAGCCACATTGAAGGTTGGACGGGTGGTGTCCTGACTCCAGTAGCCAGACGAGGCGGTTGTTTACCATGCCCTCCATGGTTTTAGAGATGCAGCTTGTGAGGGCTATGGGACGATAGTTGTTGGCTTCACTCTGGTCTTTACCAGTTTTGGGAATCGGCATTACTGTCGCCTCCCGCCAAGAGGCGGGGACGACATGCAACTCCCAGATGTTGTTGAAGAGTTGAAGCAACAGTTTCAGTGCATATTCAGGGAGATGTTTCAAAAATTGATAATGAATTCCATCAGGTCCAACTGCTGTGTCATGCGAGCTTTCCAAAGAACACCTCAACTCACCCATACTGAATGGGGAGTTGTAGTGCTCCTCGCCATTGGAGGAAAAGTCCAAGAGCTTTCACTCTTGGCGTTCCTTGATGGCCCGAAAGCCCGGGAGGCAGTTTGCCAAAGATGAGTTTCCAGCAAAGGTGCAAGCCAATTCTTCACTTATTTCGTCGAGTGATGTGAGAATGGTGCCGTTGTGTTTCAAGTGCTGGACTAGAGAAGAATCACCTCCCCTTCGTTTGATTCTCCTGATCATTGTCCACACTTTGCCCAACGGCGTGTGCATGGTGATGCTAGAAACAAATTGTCTCCAACACTGCCTCCGCGCTTCTTTGATTGTTCTGCGAGCACTTTTACTAGGTAGGGCTATCTATTGCTCGGCCAAGGGGCTCGGGTAAATAAAGTTGAGGCTTCCCACCACTCCTCGCTTCTGTTTTTCCTTACTAGGGCGTAGCCCACCTTTTATATATATATAGATTAGCTTGAATCTTACCTGTATAGATGATGGATAACTATTGTTTTCCCGAGGTATAAGCCTCGGCTAGACGTGGGTGAGGGAGAGGTAAGCACATCCGGGTCCAGCAATCTTTACCTACTAATTCAGGATAAAATGATCTCTAATAAAAAAATTTAAATACTAATGTTTCCTTGGTACAAGCAACAGTCTAGACGTGGTAGGGTGTGGAGGGTGTGGAGGGTGGGCCCTCACCCACGTCTAGCCGAGGCTTATACCTCGGGAAAACAATAGTTATCCATCATCTATACCAAGGTAAGATTCGTCTAACTAATCTATTTTACCTCGGTATATAGCCTCAGGCTAGCCGCAGGCTAGGGAGACATTTACGTAATATCATTTTATCCTGATATTTCATTGTTATTCTCATTGTTATGTTATTTTATGGTTATGTTTGTGATATGGAACATTGTTATAATCACGATGTTTTGTGACTAGAATTATGTTCTCACCTTTTGATCTTTTAGTCCTGTAGCAGTCGTCGTGCGACACCACTGGGCTTCTCCAATCGCTTGTTGTAATGTCTAGCAAACGATCGTTCGGTCTTCCAACCTGCATGCGCTAGTATTCGCTTGACCGAAATTCCTAGCAGACGTGCCTTTGAAACCATGGCTCCTCTTGTTGAGTGTGACGCATATTTGTCCGTATTCACCCCTGCCATTGTTAACACATTAATTGTCCATCGGGCGAGTGTGTCCCGTGAAATGCCCTTGTGTGGCTTAATAAAGCTTATTAATAATTGTCTTGAGTTTCTAACTCCTTGTGTCTTGGATATATATGTTCTAATCGCTGATACTACACACAATTTTGGATTGTCCGTGAATTGTGTTACATTAACTGATGACAAAGGGTCGCCTATGCGATTAGATTTTAACAATGTTGTTAAATCGAAAGTCGCTTGCTTTCTGTCTATTTCCAGTCCATCGAGTGAAAGTGCCACTATAGTTTGGCCTCGATGACCTGTCACTAACAGTAGTAGGAGTGCTACCTTAAATCCTAATTGTTTAATATCTAAAAATCTATTATGTGGCCAATCCTTAAACATTTTGAACACCAGAGACACATCCCAAAATCGGTCATATTTTGGCTTAGGTGGGTTTCGTTCATAAATCCCCCTTAGTACCCAGTGTATTACGTGATGTTTACCCACTGTTTCTCCACCCAATCTGGGGAGAATAATCGAGAGGGCACACCTGGCAGCATTAATTGCGCCGTAACCTAGCCCATCATCTTCTAACATCCTGAAAAATCTACAAACTTGGGCAATAGTTGGGTTCATAGGTTTAACCTTTTTAATAAGACAGTGTACGCCCCATTTCTTTAAATATGTGGAATACATCTTTACTGTTCCTTTCCTCCACGCATGTGACACCAACCGTTCTTGTGTAATTTTGTCTAATCCAAATTGTTCTAGGTATTTATTCAGAAAAGGAATGCAAGCAATGGTGTTGTTGCTACGTTGCCGTGATGTTCCAGAGGGCCTTGGTGAGTTAGATTTCCTCGGGATTTGGGGAATCTGAGGCAGTCTCTGGCTGTCGAGACTAGTCCTGCTAGCCACGGTTGTGTGTCCCATTTGGGGACGATCAGGATGGTGTGTGATTGATCCATCTTTATCTTTCGTGCCACTCTGGTAATGATGTTAAAGGGGGGGGGAAAATGTAATAGAATTAATTTTCCCAAATAAGTGAGAAAGCATCTATGTGCCAAGCATATGGTTCTGGGTGCCACGACACATATTTGTTTATTTTAAAATTATTTCTTGATGCAAATAAGTCTACCGTAAGTAACCCCCATTGTTGACAAATTTTCTTGAAAATTTTTGTGTTTAATTTCCATTCTAGGTGATCGTGAAAAACTCTGCTCTTTTTGTCAGCCAGGATGTTTTGTGTCCCTGGGATATGTGCTCTGGTTAACCCAAATTTGATGTTGTTGCGCCCAGTTCCAAATACTTTGTGCCAAGTTATTGCATTCTTTTGACTTTGTACCTCCCATATTCCTGACATAGGCCATGGCTGTAGTGTTATCTGTTAGGATTTGAACACTATTTTTAGGTATTTTAATCAGGCTTAAAAGGCCTAAGTAAATTGCTCTTAATTCCAGAACGTTAATGTGGTCTGATTTTTCATCTCCCTCCTGTCGCTACATCATTTCGATGAGCTCCCCAACCTTGTAATGAAGCATCGGTAGTAACTACCGTGTTGGGTTGACCCATTCGAATGGGATTGGGAGAGTTGTTAATATTTTCAATCCACCAAAAGATGTCTTGAAACCCATCTTCTGAAATAAACATTGGTCTTTCGAAGTTACCTTTTGTGCGTGCTAACGCTCTGTTCTTGTCTATTTCTAAAGACTTAATATGTGCCGCTCCATAAAGAATAGCAGGCGCATACGAAACCATTATACTGATAAGGACGGCGACTTGTCTAATCTTTGGCCTAGATATGTCAAGTAACTGGGAGGCCGTGTCATGAAACTTTTGTAGTTTCTGTTGCGTTAGGGATACTGTCATGATTTCGGTGTTAACCATAAACCCTAAGCATTTTAATTCCCTATTTGGGACGAAGACAGATTTCCTGTCATGAATGTAAAACCCTAATTCTGTGAACAAATCGCACAAATCATTAACTGCTGTTTGACATTTGTAAAAAGACTCTGCCATAATAAATGAATCATCAATGTAGGGAAACATTGTATGTCCTTTTCTAGCCATAACCGCAAAAATAGGTTTTAACAATTTTGTAAATAATCGAGGTGCGCAAGCTAAGCCATTAGGCATGCATGTGAACTGAAAAAGGGTACCTTCCCAGATAAATCTCAGAAACTTTCTGTGTTCTTTGCAAATAGAAACTGTATAATAAGCATCTCTTAAGTCCACACTCATGAGCCAGGCTCCCGGCGTAATTAAATCTCTAGCCGTTTCCAATGAGAACATCTTAAAATGTTTGTATGTCCAATTCATTTAATTTAGTTAAATCTAAAATCATACGAATTTCGCCATTTGGCTTTGGTCTAGAAAATACATTAGAAATAAACTCTCCTTCTGTGTGTTGTACTCGTTCAATAATTCTCTTTGTTTCAAAAAGAGAAACCTGGTTATCAATTTGTAGTTTTTCTTCCGAGTTAAACTTATATGGGAAAGGAACTCTTTTCTGTTTTGGTATCGCAATGAAAGGGATTTGTACACCTGTAACAATATTCAGAATTTCACTATCTGTTGTGATATTACACCAGTTTTGTAAACAATTCAGGATATTGCCCGCTTTAAACCTGCTTACATAGGTTTGTGTCTCTTCGCTCACTATGTTGAGGGTAGCTGTCTGTGTAGTTGACTCTACTTGGCTCCTGGGGGGGGAACTGGGGTCTGGGTGTAAACTCCCTTTTGAACCCTCGGTTGTCGTTCCACGACGTGTTCTGCCGTTCAGCTCTGCCTCGGCCTCTGGGATTGAACCCGAAGGATGGACCTCCTCGTCCCGGTCTTCCTCCCCGGCGGAATCGAAAATCTGAGCTGGGTCGTCGGAACTTACTGGTGTTATCATACTTTTTGCCCGTCCTAAGATCCGTGTTCTTAGCGCTTTTGGTGTCAACCTCAACCGCTTTGAAGAGGTGCGCAAGCTGGCCACCAAACATCTTGGTTTTATCCAGTGGCTTGCCTTTCAGTGGCTTTGGTGGGAGGTAAAGTGTATATTCTTTACCATCGTTGTCCATCACTTTCTTAGACCTGGCCACTTCTTTGCCAGCATCTGTGGTCACAGCTTTATAGACATTCTCGAATCGTCGAAATGTCATGAAGTTAGAGGCTGGGGTAAGCAACGCAATTCCCCTGTCCTTTACTCTGGCAAGCGATGAGAATTTATTCTCGGCTTGCATCCTGTTTGCAACGGGGGTTATAGATGTTAAAGCCCCTGTGGATGGTACACAGTGCGTTTTCAAACCGTCGCCTTTCATCTGAGAGATGGATGCCAGCATCCATTTCCTTACTGATTGACTCGGGAATTCCTTTGATTCCCGAGATCTGTTCTGTCAGCTTGTTTATCACCTCGGCGGGTTTGAATGTGTGGAAATGTCCTTTCAGCGTTTTCCTCATCATGGTTGTGGTTCTCAACCTCTTTGCCTTTTCCATTGGGCACTTCTTTTTAACTTTCGCTCCGATCCTCGCATACACACCAGCTCTTTCGGTATCTGAGTCCGACTCAGTTGATGAGGAGTCATCCGATGAATCGGAGGACGAGCTCTTCTTTTTCTTTTTAGTTTTCTTAGTCTTTTTGACGCGTTTCTTGTTGGCTTTGGTGAATTCATCACCTGAGCTACTTCCTGCCCTCTTGCGCTTTTTAGGTTTTGGTTTCTGAACCTCGAAGGCTGATTCGGTATCCTCCTCCGACCAATCTTCCCAACCATCGTCTGGGATGGGGGGAGAGGGAGCCCGTGTCATGGACTGAATGTTTTTCAGCTTCTGGTCCATAATTCTGGTGATCTTTTCTTCCAGGTTCATCCCCCGGAAATCATCCTCATCGCTGTCCTTGTCCGAAGGATCAGCCCCTGGCTGTGGAGACGGCGGCGCCGTCTGTGAAGGCGATGAGTCGTACCCTGAGGGCACGTGACCTTCTGCCGCTTACGGCAAACCTTTGTTTCGCTTGGTGGCCATCGGTTTCTGTAACAATAAAAGTTACTTAATACCGGTATCATCTCAACAAGAACACAATGTGAACGCCAGAATCTGGGTTGAGGAATCATTGGTATAAAGGAACGTATTTACACCGTTCTCTATACAGGCATTGTAAGCTAAATGGTATGCCATAGGCTTTATGGGTAGTAAACCCAACCATACGGATGGGCGGCCATTGGCCCACCCGCTCTCTCTGTTTCGTACACTTCTCCCACCTGCGGCATTCTGCGCCAGCAAGTTGAAGAAAATATTACGAAACTCGGAGGCTCACCTCAAAAACCGGTCTGGGGAGTCTATAAAAGAAACCCAGGATCATCCCCAACAAAACCCTCTTTAGGGTTCGGAGGAATTTCCTTAGGAGATGCAACTCGGGTTAACATCTCTGCGTGTCTGTATACAGGTTTCGCTAGAACAAAGCGGTATCGGTTTCGGTTTTCAACATCAGCGTTGTTCTATCCTTGTGTTTTTTATAACACCAAAACATGTCCAAATTGGACCTGAGAAAGTTCTAAACTTTCATAATGGGATGCTATAAACCATCCTTAGGAAGTTAATCACAATTTCTCAATACTTACAGTTAGTTAAAGTGTTGTAGTAGTTAAATCCTGCCAGAGCAGCTCAGCGAACGTCCTCCCGCTGTGAGCTGCTTATGCTAATTGCTGGACCCGGATGTGCTTACCTCTCCCTAGCCTGCGGTTAGCCTGAGGCTATATACCGAGGTAAAAAATATATATATATATAAATATACTATATTTACTCAATATATATATATATATATATATATTGAGTAAATATAGTTGCCCGTCCGACCCTGATTTGTGTGATCAAAAGGACGATCACCAACTTTTACAAATATTTTATTTGTGACAAAACACTTATTTACAATATAATATATGTATATGTATCTGATATTGTCATCAGTCAGCTGAAATAACAATACTAATCATTTCAAGACTTACATATGAAACAGCTATATATATACAGTAAAAATAAAACCTCTCTTACCGACTACCTCCACAGATCAACCACTTCCCTATATTGATCCTTTTATTTGGGTCCCAAATAATAGCCCATACAATACCATTGTCACAATAAAAAAAGTCCAAACCTAGCACCACCCGAAATGGACCATTTCAGGTCCGTCCCATGGTCGGTTAATTCAGAGAGGTTTTACTGTATATATATATATATATATATATATATATATATATATATATATATATATGTATGTATGTAGCTGGTTCCAATTCCAGTTTCGCTGGCTCTTAGTGATTTTTGTTATATTATTCAAATAAATCCATGAGAGTTTACATACCCTTCTCCCCTCACACTTCTCTATCCCTCTGGCTGCATCCAATACCACAGTCCACACAGTCAGCCACAGTCAACACATAAGGAATGTGTTGACTGTGCTCTCCATCTGTCATTCTCCAGGCACGTGATTGGTTATATAAATAGAAAAGTCTACACAAGGTGGAGAACAGTTGTCGGAATGTAGTTGCGGTCCCACAGAACCATTTTGTTTTCCTTCAAAGGGATTCACGGTGTTGTCTCTGGGTAGGTGTTATGAAAGCTTACGTTGCAAGCAAGGTCTGAGTTAGATTACACCTCTGATTAAAGTTGCATAGTCCGATGAAAACATCAGATTTTCAAAACCAAAACACTCACCTATATTTGATTCGACATATCTAACTTAGATACTGGTGGACTTATTAAGCATTTGTTGCCACATAGAAGGGCATGCAGAGTCAATTTAATAGAACCTGTTTCTGCATACACCTATGGTGTCAAGTTTTGGCATGCTTGCCAAAATTAATCTTGCATGCTTGTGCCTCAAATATCTCCAAGGTTAGCCATTTAAAATAAAAGTTACTGCAAACTAAAGTAAGATAGATTATAACAATCAATTTAATATATTTATCTCAGAAAAATGGCCGAAGCTTAAAAGCATCGGACTATGCAACTTTAACTACCAGTAGTACGACTACCAGACAGGGTGTTTCCAACTTAAACCAATGACTCATTTTTGCTTGCCTTCCCAGCCTGGTTTTCAGCATTAATATGGTATGGCAAGGAACAATGGAATGAGGAAGATCAATTGTCTGTGATTGAAATTTGCCCGGCTTAATCAACAAATATAAATAAAACAACAAACAAACAAAATAACACTGACAGAAAAAAACCACCTAATTTAAAACAAAACAAAAAATTAACAAAATTATACACTACCATTCCATGCATGTCATTTATGTCTGCAGTCTAACCATAAGCGTCCGTATGTTGACACATAGTCTAACGTTTATGGGATATGTGCCATGAACTTCCTAGTAATACTTATTCCTAGGGAGACCTGGCCATCAGCGCCATGACCGGATATCCCATCATCATCATCATGCTGTCGGTCGCGATGCGACAAAGACTGCTTTCATTACTTGACTGCCGCTCTCCATTTAGCTAAGTACATTTCATGAAAGCTGCCTGCAAAAGTGTTGAAGTGCTGCTGGCTTTTGCAAGTTACCAGCGGCACTCTCTCGGAGAGTGCCGCTGGTAACTTGAGCTAACCAGTCACTTCCGACCTTCCTCACAGGAAGCCAGTGCTCTACCAATTTGACCACTGTGTCCGATATATATATACAAATATACTATATATATATAAATTACATATACACGTATATATATAATTGATCAAATGAAAAATAATACCGGGCACAGTAGCCGAATCGGTAGAGCGCGGGCCTCACGTGTGGGAGATTGGAAGTTCCCAGTTGAATCAAACCAATGACTTATACAATTGATACTTGTTGCTTCCTAGCCTGGCGCTCGGCATTAATAGGATGGGGCAAGGACTGGTTATATAGCTCAGTGTCAGGATAATGTGACTGAGTGGGATATCAGATCATGGTTCTAGTGGCATGGTCTCCCAGTGGGGCAGCACTATAAAGTCGCCATGAGTGTGCACTGCCACAAGTCGGTAACTGTCCTGGTATGACCTTAGTTGTTGCCAGGACATAAAACTCCAACAACCAACCAATGAAAATAATTACCAGCAATTTGGAATGCTCAGACGCATACCTGACCTCGTCGGACACAGCTACCACCTTCTCCCAATGTTAATCCATTATCTAGAGCATCAGCATGCATTCCGCGAGGGACGGAATCAAACATGGCTGACCTCGTTTTCACCTGTGACGGTCCAACGCCTCCGGGACCAGTCAGAGTAGCGGCATGAGACTGGCCAGGAATATAATTATGTACATGCAGGGGGGCACCCGGGAATTGGCATGGGGGTTTCCAAATATGGATCGAAACTACCCCTATTTTAGGGTAATTCTTTTCACATGGGTTGGTGGAACAACACCCATTTTAGGGCAATATTTTACATGGTTTTCTGGTGCAACAACCCACATTTTGGTGCAATTTTTCACATAATCTTAAAATCTAGTGTTCCTTAATAAATTTAATGCAAGAATTTAATGTACATATATATATATATATATGTACATTATATATATATTATATATATATTATATATATATATATATATATATATAAACAGATATATAACACTGTATATTGTATTATGTGATGTATACGAATTATGCGAGTATAAAGGCACATAAGGGATGTTATCGTATTATTAACCAAAGCTGACCTAATTCTAGCTAGACTGGTTATTAGATTGACGTGTGTGTGGGGGTGGTTCGGGGGAATGTACACCTGGATGAGCCGGGTCTAGATGTAGATTGACGGATTCGGCGCGCCGCGGATTACGCCGGCGCATCAATCTGGAACGCCCCTCACCTGTGTACCGTACCCGGCCGGCTGTCACACACACACACACACACCGCCCGTCACCCAGACTGTACACGCACGCCGGTGTGTGTTGTGTGTGTGACACTCCTCTCCGTCCTCAGAGCCACCTCCACCGCACACAATGGTCCACAGGCGCTGTTTGTGCACGTCACAGGCCACGTGACTGGCAGGCATACATCTAAGATGGTGCCACAAGACAGAACACTCTACCTGCAAAACTCTTACCCTGACCAAGGTTTTACTTGTGTCACGCAGACGCTGGATCTGACAGCGGGAACTGACACACAATGAAATGCAATCGAGCAGTCAACAGTGGCGTGACGACTGACGACAGCAGACTGAGTTGTTGGTAGGTGGTGTTTTGTATACAGTCAACTGGAGGACTACGGCTACGCCTTTATTTTGTTATAGTTGTGTATGCTTCTTTTGTCAAGTCTCTATTTATAAAGTCTGAATTATGATGGCTGATTGTTGGAGTGTTATGTCCTGGCAACATCTAAGGTTCCCACATATCTGGACGGGTACTGCTATTAGTACTATATAGATAAAAGATTCACCCTGTACTTAGAGTAGAGGGGTGAACCATAACATTAAACATATTCTAAATACTGGCGAAAATAGCTTTAGTATGGAACAGGAAGTAGAAACTGGTTCCAGGATCAAATGGCTACATATATCAGCACAGAGTTGGTGAAATGAGAGAGAATGCAAAAAGACAAGATGGTGGCGATAAAATGCCATCAGTTTTATTTTTAAAGTTCTTTAAACGACATGTTTTATTATATTTTTCAAATCAGAAGTAGCGGGTAAATATGAATATTTATATGAAGAATATATTTTGCTTCTTAAATTAAGAATTTACCAGCTCAGTTCATTTCCCCAGGATGTCAAAATTGTTCGCAAGTTTTTCTAATGGGTTGGTTTTCACCCCTGTACTGGAAGTATGGGGTGAATGTTTTATTTAAGTACTACAGTGCTAGATCTGACTGATATGATGTTAGCTGTAGCCATTGTCATATATGCGTAATAGACGTATAGGTATCTGGCTAATATATGTTAACGAGATGCAGAGGTTGAGATAAAGGATTATGCTAATGAGATGACATCATGGAAAGTTTAGCCGGCGGGTTCAGTGAGCCCTAGGCCATGAATAAACCCTTCAGTATCCAGAAGTCAAAGTGTTCAGACGTTGTACTTTCACATGGTGTCAGATGAGGAAGAATGCCGCCCGCTAATACACTGCCGGGTTTGCGGCCGCCTGGTCAGCTTGTCCTCAGCAACAACGCAAGATCAAACTGGAAAACATGGATCAGAGCATACGACATATACGCTACTGCTGCAGGTGTTGTAATGAAGACAGAACGAGTGCAATGCTGCATCTTTCTTCATGTCGCTGGCGAGGAGACGCAGAAGGTTTTCACCAATATGGATTTCGCTGTCGCGGATCAAGACAAGATTGGGCCACTTACGGAGGCATTTCGAACATATTATGTAGGCAAGAGCAGTATAATTATAACACGATACAAGTTTAATACGCATAATCAAGCTATGGAAAATATGGCTACATACATCACAGCATTGAGAGACAGGGTGAAGGATTGTGAATATGGGACGGTGGAGGAGTCGCTGTTGCGCGATCGGTTAGTGGCTGGTGTGAGAAATGTGAATTTGCGTAACAAACTGCTGCAAACTACTGAGTTAACTTTGGAAAAATGTGTCAATATTTGTGAAATGAGTGAGTTCAGTTCAGATCTGTTGGAGGACACCAAATTAGACATGGAAAGTAAGGAGATTGATTTTATAAGAAACTATGCTACTGCGCGTACCGGTGCACCGGCGGTTCGGTCATCGGCGACGCCATCTTGGAATGCCGGCGGTGCCGGTGCTGGAGAGTTCAAGATCCGCTGCCAGAACTGTGGATATGATTATGAACACCGCCGGGGAGTCTGCCCAGCCAAAGGCAAGGCTTGCATAGCCTGCAAGAAGATCGGGCACTTCGGTAAGGTCTGCAGGAGCAGACTGGGCAGAGTCAACAAACTTACCGTTGAAGAGCCGGACCCTCACAATGCTGAGCAAGACCTGGATCCGGCGGAGGTCAATGTGCTGGCAACGGATCTGTTTGTCAGTGCCATGGACCATGGTGCCAAGCAAGACGCCGAGCTGTGGTACGCGATCGTTCGGGTGAACGGTTGTCCTGTCAAGTTCAAGCTCGACACCAGGTCGGAGGCGAACGTGCTGCCGAGGTACGTCTTCAACAGGGTTGCTCCGGGGTGGCTGACAAACACCAGGTGTTCATTGGTGACGTTCTCGGGTCATCGGATCACTCCCGACGGGGAGGCGCTGCTGGACATCAGCGACAGAGTGCTCAAGTTCCAAGTGGTACAGAACTGTCAGCCTATTTTGGGCAAGCAGGCTTGTGTAACATTGAACCTGCTGGCGCGTGTGGATGAGGTGCACTGTGCTGTGCCGACAAACATTTCCAAGCTGACGAACAGTCTCAGCGCCCAGGCGGAGAAGCTGGTAAGTGAATACAAAGATGTGTTTCAGGGTTTGGGGTTGATCAAAGCGAATGCTGTCATTCATGTCGATACATCTGTACAACCTGTTGTTGTTCCGCCTAGACGGATTCCGTTTGCCATTCAGGGTAAGGTACGTAGTGAGCTTGATCGCATGGTAGAGTTAGGGGTCATAATTGAACAAGATGAACCTACCGAGTTGGTTAACTCCATAACTATCGTAAAAAAACAAAACAAGATAAGGATTTGTCTGGATCCGACTAAGTTGAACAAGGCGATAAAGAGAGGGCCTTTCCCTACCAAAACGATTGACAAAATTATTGCCAAAACGGCACATGCGAAATATTTTTCAGTTTTGGATGCAATGACAGGGTATTGGCAGATAGAGTTAGACGAAGAAAGTTCACGTCTGTGCACGTTTAATACTCCGTGGGGCCGGTACAGGTACACCCGCTTGCCTTTTGGCATCAAAACAGCCGGTGACATTTTTATTCAGGAAATGCACCGTGTCATGGGCGATATACCCGGTATCGGGATAGTCACGGACAACATTTTGGTATATGGGTCAACGGTTGAGGAACACAACGAGCGGCTCAGAGCCGTGTTGGACTGAGCTAGGTCGGTTAATCTTAAATTGAACGAAACAAAGTCTTTGCTATGTAAGACTACAGTAAAATATGTAGGACATCAACTTACCCAGCAGGGTGTGAAGCCTGATCCAGAAAGAATACAAGCAATAGTTGACATGCCAGAGCTGCGTGATAAACAGGGTGTCTAAAGGTTCCTGGGCATGGTTGGATATGTGCACAAGTTCATACCCAACATGTCCGAGATGGGTACAAGTTCATACCCAACATGTCAAACCACTACGCACGCTCCTCGCTAAGGATGTCGCATGGCACTGGCAAGTCGAACAGCAGGGCGCGTTTGATAAGTTGAAGGAAAAGTTAAGAACTGCTCCTGTGTCAAGAAACCCATTGTTATCCAAGTAGATGCTTGTCAGTCAGGGTTAGGTGCCGTGTTGATGCAAGATGACAAGCCAATCACACTCGCATCTCGTGCACTTAACTCAGCGCAGTGTGGCTATGCCACTATTGAAAAAGAAATGCTCGCCATATGTTTCGGATGTCAGAAGTTTCATGACTATATCTTTGGCAAGGAAGTTCAGATTCAAACAGACCATAAGCCATTAGAACTGAGGAAATCTGGGACACATCCACTCGAGTACAAAGGACTGCATGCAGAGATTCAAGGCCAGTTTGCAGACCACCTCTCCATATACACTGATGGTTCGAAAGACCAAAGCCGGGTAGCTGCTGCGGCAGTCTGCCGACGGGAAAAATTTGGTGTACGTTTGCCCGATCAGAGCTCGATTTTCACTGCAGAGGCCCGAGCACTCCTTCTCGCTTTGGAGTGTATCGAGGTATCCAACCACACTAACTATGTTATATACAGTGATTCCTTCTCTTGCCTCCTGGCTGTTGCTGGACTGAAAACGAATCACCCTATTCTAGCAACGGTCATTTATAAAATGAACCAACTGACAACAGATGGGTATGATATCCACCTGTGCTGGGTGCCTGGCCATGCTGGCATACAAGGAAACGAACGAGCTGATCGGGCTGCGAAGAAGGCCCTGAACTGTGATCTTGAACCGTGTCTGATCCCTCACTCTGATCTGAAACCACTAATAGCCACCCACATAAAATCCAAATGGCAACATGAGTGGGATGAAAACATTAATAAACTTAAAGAAATTGAACCATCTGTGGGAAAGCCACCACAGACTCATGCGGGAGGTCGGCGGGACCAAGTGGTCCTTAGCCGCTGCCGTATTGGCCACTCGTGGCTTACACATGCTTTTCTGCTCAAGGGGGAACCTCCCCCTGAATGTATTGGGTGTCAGTCCCCACTGACACTCAAACACATTTTACTAAGTTGCGTTGATTTTTTGGCCCTGCGCCAACGGTTCTACACTGCAGGCAGTATGCATGACCTTTTTACTAAGGTAAAACAGGAAAACATTTTAGCCTTTTTGAGGGCAGCTGGACTGTACCACCTTATATAGTTTACTAAATGGATTCTATTAATTATTAATGAAACTTTTCTTTTTCTATGGGAATTTGTTTCCCTTGACCACAGATATATGATTGTGAGCTTTCTAATTTAATTAGTGTCTATTGGCACATAATTGATTGTCTGCTTTTACATGTAAAAGCGATGGTTTGAACAAAAAACAAACATTTCTCGCCATGAATATGGCCTATGCTGCCGACACGGCGTAAAGCAACCACCAATCAATCAATCAATCACATATCCTGGTGCACTTATGTCAGCATTTGGTGCTACATTGAAGAGCATACTAAGTCAATTTAATAGAACCTGCTATATATAAATACATACATGCATACCTACATACATGCATACATATATACATACATGCATGCCTACATGCATACATACATACATACATGCATACATACATACGCTGACCAGACGGGATGGCCAAATGAGTTAGAGCGTCCGTCTCCCCTGCTGGTAGATCGTGGGGTCATGGGTTCGAACCCTGGTCGAGTCAAACCAATGACTTAAAAATGTATACTTGTTGCTTCCTAGCCTGGCGCTTGGCATTATTAGGATAGGGCAAGGACTGGTTGGCTCATTGTCAGGATAGTGTGACTGAGTGGGATATCGGGTCATGGTGCCGGTGGCCTGGTTTCCCAGTGGGACAGCACTATAAAGTCGCCATGAGTGCGCACTGTCACAAGTCGGTACCCATCCTGATATGAACTTAGATGTTGCTAGGACGTAAAACAACAAACAAATGCATACATAAATGCATGCATACATAAATGCATATATGCATACAGGTCCGCAGTGCCTTATCCGAAATCCCTGTGGTCTGAATTTTTCAGATTTCAGAATAAAGGTATAATTGTATATACTTTGCAGAAAATTCAACAACAAAAGAACTTCGGTTTTTGGAACTTTTAGGATTTAAGAATTTCGGATAAATCAATATGGACCTGTGTATATTATGTACATATATATATATATACCCATAAATAAAATAAATAAAAACTATCTCAAAGAAAACAGTGACACAAGGAGGACACTGGTGTACCTGTACTCACCGAGAAAGTCATTACAGCTAAAATGCGGGGCGAGTCACGCAATGCTGTGTTATGGTGGCTTAACCCAGCCGATTTCACAGTCAGTCTGGTCCACAGTAGTACTTGTCTTCAATGCAATTTAAATCTAGATTAAAGGTTGAGTACCCAACATAGACATACATTAATAAACCTACCTGGATAGACCACACAAGTTGAGAACCGAAATAAATACATAGTCCCAAACCACTCCCTTCCCTCTCCCTCTACCTCTCTGAAATCCCCCCTGGCAAAAAGAGTAAAAGAAATAACAACTACCAAAGTATACCCACCAGCCTATAACACCTGACTAAACCAGTAAAACATATACTACTGATAAAGCTATAGTTGACCCAAGACAATTTAAATGAGTCGTGCAAACATTATTTGCATAATCCAAAATCTACTACTACCTGTATCAGCAAGTCATGCCCATTATATTAATGTCTCCTCACAGGTATGATCATCAAATCACTGATATAGTCTAAACTAGGTAAATGGCTATTTTCCAGTCTCATCTCATCATCCTGTCGGTCGCGATGCGACAAAGACTGCTTTCATTACTTGACTGCCGCTCTCCATTTAGCTCTCTGCTGTGAGAGTTGCGTCCATGAGTCGGTCTTAATGTCTCTCAGCTTCAGGTTTCTACATTTCATGAAAGCTGCCTGCAAAAGTGTTGAAGTGCTGCTGGCTTTTGCAAGTTACCAGCGGCATGCTCTCGGGGAGCAAATAGAGGTTTCACACCGGCAAGAACATGTCAAGACAGGCGCAAAACTATTTGTCCCTGCAGTGGCTGGTCGGGAGATGTTGGGAGTTCCATACATCAACCGCCCTTAATGCGGCCACAGTGACATGGTTTTCTGTTTAGGGTTTGCTCCCTTATCCTTCGGTTCTGTCAAGAACCTGTACCACAAGGCAGTGGTTTACAACTCTGCAGGGCAGGGGCGTTAAATTCCCTGAGGTATTGCTATACCTGCAATACCTGCATATCAAATACCAGTCTACATGTCCAGTCTACATGTGCAAAATAGGATCCCCACTATATTTGTAACGCCTCATTTTTACCTACTATTGTCTATATTGTTCATACCATCTCATCATCTCATCCATAAATATGCACTATAATTGTTAAGGTCGGAAGACCAGTGCCTCGGGAAAAAAAAAGAAGAAGGACAATACCTAACCCGGTGGCTGATTCGGTAGAGCTCAGGCCTTCCGTGCGGGAGATCGGGAGTTCAATATTCCCTGTCGAGTCAAATGAATGACTTATAAAAATTGACACTTGTCACTTCCTAGCCAGGCGCTCAATATTATTAGGATAGGGCAATGAGTGGTTCGCTTGGTGTCAGGATAATGTGACTGAGTGGGATATCGGATCATGGTGCTGGTGGCCTGGTCTCCCAGTGGGGCAGCACTATAAAGTCGCCATGACTGCACACTGTCACAGGTCGGTACCCGTACTGATATGACCTTAGATGTTGCCAGGACGTAACATTTCCAACAACCAACCAACCCGCATCCAGGGCAATGTTGTACTGACATAACAGGTGTCCTGTCATCAGAGACTGTCCAATGAACAAGAGCAGTTTGTACATGCTAAATTGTCCGCGCATCAGTGGGGTTCCACGATAACAAGGGTCAGTGAAGACAGGTCCCACTGTATAAGCTGGGCAGGGGCGAACATTAAGGGCTGGCGTGGGAGGGGACCAATTAGGTGGCTAGGTATACGTCAGACTCGTAGCTACTACTTCTGGCAAATTGTATTTGTTTTTGGGAAACACCCTAGGCAAAAACTCATGTGAGACAGATATGTTCGGGCATATAATGGGGCATTCTCTGAAACTGGGTAAACCCGGCGCGGTGGCCGAATCGGTAGGGCGCAGGCTTCCCGTACGGAAGATCGGGAGTTCAATTCATGGTCGAGTCAAACCAATGACTTACAAAATTGATACTTGTCGCCTCCTAGCTTGGTGCTTGGCATTACTAATATAGCGCAAGGACTTGTTAGCTCAGTGTCAGGATAATGTGACTGAGGGGGATATCAGGTCATGGTGCTGGTGGCCTGATTTCCCAATGGGGCAGCACTATAAAGTCAGCATGAGTGTGCACTGTCACAATTCAGCATTTGTCCTGATATGACCTTAGATGTTGCCAAGATGCAAAACTCCCAACAACCAACCTGAAACTGGGTAGCACTTTTGTGACATGGATACCAAAAGTGAAAACATTTCAAATAATAACAGAAGACATCCAAATAATAGCCGAATCCATGTTCATATGAAAGTTTACACATGTCAGAGTTGAAACAAAGCTATTTCCCTTTTTGATTTTGATCTCATACAAATTAAGCAATATGGTCAAATACCCTGTGTAAGATGGAAATTAAACACACACCCAGAACATAATTTTAACATACACAACACATTCAAACAATGTTTTATTGATTACAGTTAACCAACCAAAATTATGTTCTGGAAGAAAGGAAATTGAAAAAAGGTTTTGATGTAAATGTGTAAAATTTCACATTTTCACTTTAGCACAAAATAACAAGAGGCAACAATAATGATTGGACTTGCTATTAAAAAAAGAAAGAATTAATTACGTCCATCGTAACATAGACACCAAATATGTCACACCCACCTTCAGAGAACGACCCATATAGGTGTGTATGAGTGAGTATATACACACACATACACATATACATAGGTAAATAGTTTGGCACTGTCAGAGAATCGCGGTGGTCAACTACCACTACTGCCACTCAGAGTGCCAGTCTGTCAGTAGCCACCAGTCAGTCAAGAGTCCTTGATACAAGTGGTAGATTTCCATGAAAATGCAGGAAGTCTCACATAGGCTTGGCACTGTCAGGGAACCGTGGGAAAATACTGAAAGTCGCGGTTCATACATGAATGTCCAAGCATAGTCTTAGGACAAGGCCTATGCCAATCTTAATATACTATGCTTGGAGAATGCTGCCAGTGTTGTGACTATTATACATTTTTTCCCCACTTTTTTTTTGTCCAGGACTTCCTTCATCCCATATAAGGGTGTAACCTAGATCACTTTTCGAGCCTTTAGACATTTCGCCAGCGGGACCAATTAGGGATGTGTAGATATGCCATGGGGGATTTACTCTTCTTACAGCAAGCTGACAGCTCAAATTAGATGGTTGGTTGTTGGAGTTTTATATCCGAGCAACAGCTAAGGTCATGTCAGGATGGATACCGGCTTGTGACAGTGCGCACTCATGGCGACTTTATAGTGCTGCCCACAGGGAAATCAGGCTCTCAGCAAAATGACCTGATATTCCACTGTCACATTATCCTGACACTGAGCTAACAAGTCCTTGCTCTATCCTATCAATGCAGAGTGCCAGGCTAGGAAGCGACACATACCAATTTGATAAGTCATTGATTTGACTCGACTGGGAACTGAACTCCGGATCTCCAGCACTCGAGGCCCGCGCTCGACCTATTCGGCCACCATGCCTGGTCCCCCTTATAAGGGTCTAACCTAGATCTTTTCGAGCCTTTAAGCATTTCGCCAATGGGACCAATTAGGGATGTGGAAATATTCCATGAGGGATTTACTCTTCTTATAGTAAGGTGACGGCTCGAATCAGATGTTCAAGACACCATGACTCAGAGCTTAGCCAGGTTATCGTTTCACGCCATGACACGGGTATGTTGCCACGGGACTTGTTAATGATTTTCTACCAGGAGGCCAAGGCTGAGTGGGTAGAGCGCCTGCTTCTAGTGTGGTAGGTCATGGATTCGAACCCTGACCGAGTCAAATCAAAAACTTGCAAAATTGATATTTGTCGCTACCCAGCCTGTTGCTGGGCATTAATAGGATAGGGCTAGGACTGGTTTGCTCAGTATCAGGATAATATGTCTGAGTGGGATACTGGGTCATAATGCGAGCGGCCCAGCCTTGCAATGGGACATCACAATAAAGTGACCATGAGTGGGCACTGTCACAAGTCGCTACCCGTCCTGATATGACCTCAGATATTGCTAGAAGTGACAGTTTCGACAAACAATCAAACTATATGAGTTCGATTCTTGGCCGAGTCAAACCAAAGATTTATAAAAATGTATACTTGTCGCTACCTTGCTTGGTGCTCTGCATTCATTTCCCGGATAGGGCATGGACTGGTTGGTGTATATCTGTCGGGGGTTGGAGGTCAGGGGTGCGGAGGTTGGTTGCTCCTACGCCCACACGGACAGAGCTGCTCGACAACCATATAGAGAAAAATGTCAGAATTTGCAATCATAGATGTTAAATATATATAGTTCAAATGGTTATTTTTCATAACCAGTTACTTTTGGTAAATCATGTAGATTAATAGATTTTTTCTGTGACTGCCATCTTGGTCGTTCCTCTAGATTCCCCTGTGTGTAGGGAACCCTTCTAAGTTCTAGGTCATGTGATGAGGGAAGGGATGCTTAGAGAGATTTTGATACCGGTGTGGCGTTTTCAGCGCCCGGTCATGCTCAGCGGCCTGTCGTGGCTTCTGCGCATGCGCGGATTTTCGCACGTTGCGGCGAGCACTGCTATTTGTTTTGTTTACTGCTACGTTGTTAGCTGCTACGTTAATATCGCTTGGAATTTAAGGTTAATTTAATGAAATTTCATTATTTGAGTATGTAATTCTGTTAAATATGATCGCATTCAATAGATTTCGGAATGATCGGACCCTAACACTGCCAGGCACCAGCTGAGCTTGTAGCCGGCGAGGCCACGGGTGTTTTGCATATGTCTTAGCGCATGCGCAGAAGCCACGACAGGCCGCTGAGCATGACCGGGCGCTGAAAACGCCACACCGGATCCGTTTCTGCCTGAGGTATACAGGGCGACTTTAAAGCTGCAGTCTGATGAAGCATCAAATTTGCAAAACCAAAACAATTATCTGGAATTGATTCTATAGACCTGTATCTAACTTAAATACTGATTCAGTTATTAAGTATTTCTTGCAACACAGAAGGGAATACTAAAACAGTTTAATAGAAGCTGTTACTGCTGAAACCTATGGTGTCATGAGTTTTGATGTGCTTGCCAAAACTAATGTTACATGTTTGCACTTCAAATATCTCAAAATGTAGCCGTTCAAAATAAAAAAATATTCAAACTAAAGTAAGGTAAAATTATAAGAATCAATTTAATATAATTATGTGAGAAAGTCAACAGCATCGGACTAGGCAACTTTAAATGTCATGATACTCAATGGTTTTTCAAGAGCCATGGACACTCTGGCTGACATCGATTATCATGGTCCGGACCACTCAAATTAGCCAGGTCGTCAGAATTTCAAATAGAACACCCCGCGGTATACCTAAAAAGACACAGGCCATGTGCAAAATGATTTGATTCTAATGCCCCACATCTTGGCTGAGGGCATCAGGAGCAATAACGTCACATTTGTACTGGTACATAGTATAATGTTAGCCTGTACTGCTACATGATGTAGCTGCCAGTATAATTCCAACATGTTTAACAAAAAAAAAAATTGTTTAATTAAATATATTTTTAATATAAAAATATGACCACCCAGATTAGGCCTAATGAAATGGACAAATAACTAAACTAGCAATCATAAAATACTTTAAAACAAAAAAACCTCAAGAGTTGTAGATTAATCCACCATGTTTTCTGCCCCGAGCGCATTCCTTAAAATCCATAGCACACACAGTAGTGAGTCAGGCTCAGCACTCCCCTGTAGTAAAGAACCCAGGCCTGCACCCTCCCACTGAGTGTGTGTGTGTGTGGGGGGGGGGGGGAGGGGTGCAGGGCCCTGGCGCTCCCAGGGAGATGTCTGGTAGTGCCCCTGCCCCGGGCCGCGTCTCGCTGCCCGCCAGGTGGCGGCAGCTCCTCCTGTAGACGTCTTGCTCTCTCGATAGCTTACCTAAAAGTGACGAAACCTCTACCGAGGCCACACCTCATAGCGGCTGGCCCTCGTGGCCACTTACCACAATAATCCGAGGTGATTAATCGATGTCGGCCTTTATGAACATTACAGGTGACTAGTCATACGTTGAGGAACCAAAAGCGCACAAGACGACGTCGAACACGATGATGGTGATGCTCTTCCGAGTCCGTCTCCTGAACATGCTCATCGCCAACAGGAAGACCACGTTCTTCGTGCTGCTGAACATGCTCGTCTTCTCCGGCAACTGGTACCTGTACACGACGGAGCGCGGCGCACAGCGCGACGCCGATATCCAGCACAGTGCGCGTCTGTGGCGCCTCGCCAGACTGCAGAGGCAGTTGGCCGAAGCTCGAGCGACAACACAGCACTCTTTCTCCCCCTGGCGGGAACATCAGAACGACAATGACACCAACACCGATACTGACACAGAGGGGGCGCCGGGCTTTGGGCTCGGTCCCGCCGGTCGGTCAGTGATGATGAAGCACCAGAAGCAGGGCGACGATCAGACAAGCGGGCCAAGCGGGCCGAGGCCGTTTGAGCTAAGCGGTGCGCCGCTGCGCACGGCTCCTACGCCAGACGACGCAGCGGCGGCTCCAGGCCAGCCTTACGCCGTGCCGAGCATCCAGTACACAAAACTGGTGAACTGTGCCGCGTTGCTAGTCAACGACACTGCCGAGCTGGTGCGCGCGCGGCGGGTGCTGCTAATGAAGCCGAAGGTGCCCATCTACGAGGAGACCTACATGGAATGGGCGCGAGACTGCGCAGACTTCCGGCGGCGGCGCGGCTACGTGGAGATGCCGCTGTCTGAGGAGGAGCGGCGCTTCCCGCTCGCCTTCAGCATCTCCATGTACACGGACCTGGAGATGGCCGAACGTCTGCTGCGCGCCATCTACCAGCCGCAGAACGTCTACTGCATCCACATCGACACCAAGTCATCGCTGCTCCTGCACAGAGCGGTCAGCAGCATCGCAGCCTGCTTCGACAATGTCTTCATCGCCTCACACCTCGATAAGATTAAGGTAATTTTCTAAAACTAATGTTTGTTTGTTGGAGTTTCACGTCCTGGCAACATCTACGGTCATATCGGACGCGGTGATCGAATCGGTAGAGCACATGCCTCCCGTGTGGGAGATCGGAAGTTCAATTCCCAGTCGATTCAAACAAATGACTTACAAAATTGGCACTTGTTGCTTCCTAGCTTGGCGCTCGGCATTAATAGGATAGGGCAAGGACTGGTTAGTTCAGTCTCAGAATAATGTGACTGAGTGGAATATCTGGTCATGGTGCTGGCGGCCTGATTTCCCAGTGGGGCAGGCAGCACTATAAAGTCACCATGAGTGCATACTGTTACAAGTTGGTACCCATCCTGATATGACCTTTGATGTTGCCAGGACGTAAGGCTCCAACAACTAACCAACTTGTCCACGAGGTTATGGGTGCAATCCCTGGTCGAGTTTAGCCAAAGAATTGAAATGTTAGTTACTGTTAAAATCAACATAAATAAAATATTTACATTTATAAGATACACAAATAAATAATTACCCGGAAAGACTGACACTTGTAATATGGGATGGATAACGCAATCATAATTATATAAGTTCCCTATTCCCACAGTGGGGTGATGTGAGTGTTCTGCTGCCCGCATTGAACTGCATGCGTGACCTTGACCGCTACTACAGAGGTCGCTGGAAATACTTCATCAACCTCACAGGGCAGGAACTTCCGCTTCGGACCAACTGGGAGCTCGTCCAGATCGCCAAAATTTTCAACGGCTCCAATGACATCGCAGGCTCAATTAAAAGGTGACCAGTATTTTTTTAAATTCAAAATAAACTTAGTAAAAAAGCAAAGAAAATAAAGAAGGTTATTTTAAAGTTAAACCCAGTCTATTAGAGGGAAATTCTCAGAGCAGAATAATGGACTAGCCATTTTGTTCTGATTTTAAAAAAGTACAATTTTATCCAATTTTATTTTCGTCTTCGGGCATAAATCTTACTTGTGATTTCTACTTTGACACAAATTTAACCATTTTTGAATTACAAGTGAGTTTTAAGTTAATGTAAAAGTGATAGTTATATAATTGTGTACGTGCGATAGAGAGGGGAAAGGGAGAGGGGGGGGGGGGGAGTAAATTTAATGTAATTAAGAAGTTATTTTTTAAGTTTTATTTAAACTTGCAAAGTCCAACGGTTGTGAGTTTTGGTCGTTTTCTGGTATAAATACATTAGATTTATATGTATAATTCACAAAGGCGGAGGCGGGTCACATGTACAATGGTTTTTATTAGCTTCAATCACATAGATCAGAACAGAGCAATGGTAATCCCCCCCTCCCTCTTCCCCAGCACTCAGTCTCTTGATTGCCAGGCTCGAACCCTCAACCCTACCCAGTGTCTGTTAGCTTCGGTGTGGGTGGGTAGGTGAAGAAAGGTGGTGTAGGTCCTTGCTGGATGGTGGCGGCAGTTGAAATGGGACCATGTAGGGGGGTCTGGGTTTGAATCCAGTCACATGGCAGTGTCCAGGTAACATGGTTCCGGTTAAAGCCGGTAGGTGGCTCACTGGGAATGTTCAGGCGTAGTTTGATGATGAGCCGAGAGGTGGCGCCAGCGGGCCGGTTAAGTCAGGGCAGTGTGGTTTTGCACCTCCGCCCGTAAATTAACCATGTTACAAATAACATGCACAATTCATGAAGGCAGAGGCGGGTCACATATACAGTGGTTTTTATTTCCTTCAATCACATAGATCAGAACAGAGCAATGGTAATCCCCCCCCCCCCCCTCTTCCCAAGCACTCAGAGTCTCTTGATTGCTGGGCTCGAACACTCAACCAAGCAGGTAGCGAGGGTTTGTGGGCCGGTGCGGACCTGTTCTATGATCTCTTGGAGGGAGCCCCCGGAGGCAGCACACGTCTGAGCCCCATCCCTCCGGCGACTGCGGAGGGTGTAGCTTGAGGCGTGTGGGACTCCCGCAGCAGTGAGGGAAGCCCTAAGTGCTGCAGTCAGAGCTGCCGCATGGAAGGGGGGGCTCCTCCCATCAGAATGAAGGCGGGCCGAGGGGGCGTGGCCGGACCAGGCCTGTATATCGGCGCCAGGCCGCAAGGGGGAAGAGGGGGGAGCCATGGATAGCTGGCAGGAACACTCTGTAGGCTTGTCCGGTTTTCCAGAGGGTCTTGGTGGTCCAGACCATTATGGATAGGCCTGTTGGTGTAGTGGTGATGTCTTGAGTTTGGAGGGCTTGGCCCGGGTCATTTGGGTGAGGAGGTTTCCTTGACACAGTAGAGTGCTGTATCCTATCAGGAGGGCGGCGATGAGGACCTGAGCGGAAGGCCCAGCTGACCTGAGGATGGTGATTACCAAGCGGAGGTGGGCTGGGCTGAGGGGCAGAGCCTGCGTGGGCTGGTGAGTAGAGAGCCTGTGGAGGCCTCGCTTCATTAAGGATACTGAGTAGGAGTCGAAGGCGTTGGTCCTGCCTCCCATTAGTTGGACCTATGTCCTGGCCCCGCTCATGTAATTCATCACCGCCCCCGGGGATGCGAGGTTGTCGTTGAGGTTTAGGAGATATGCCAGCAGGTCGTACCTGGAGGGGCTCAGGGGGTCAGCCTGGTGGTCGCTGCAGAAGTGTAAGTATCGTTTAGCTTGGACCGACTTGTTCTTCCAGGTTCCCGCCATGAGCCCTGCAACGTAGATCCTTTGGTGGTGTTCGTCTGAGTAGCCTGGGAAGACAGGAGCAGTTTAAGTTAAAGCTTCCCAGGTTACTCATAGCCCTGGAGTAATTACGTTCTCAAAGGTGACATTTACTTCATTGATCGCAAGTTGTCTACAGAGGGAGTGGGCTTTACGTCGGGCACTGGGGTCGAAGGAATGTCTACTAAGGGCATCGGCAAGGACAAGGTCTTTGCCGGGCTTATGGACAATGTTCACCTCACAGGAGTTTGTGGCCGCAAATAGCCATATCTCCCTGGCACAGGCTGTGAGTATGTGGTTTCTGCCTGTGCCAGTACTTAGGACTTACTGGCTCGCTCTGTTGTCAGTGTTGGTTGTTATGGTGAATCGGTCGGTGTTGGGAGGTGCATGGGTCCTGAGGGCCACCACTAGGTTCATCGCCTCGAGGTGAGCAATGTTGTTGGTTCGGTTGGTAACTTCTTCAGTGTATGTCTTGCCATAGTAGTTTGAGGGGGAGTCGGCCTCACGCCCCCTGAGAGGGGAGTCACACTCAATTAGCCAGGGGAGGCATGGCATGCTCTGGAGGAGGACCAGGCCATTGGTCCTCTGCATATTCCAGAAACCACCGCATGTCAGCCCTGAGGTCGTCGGTGACCACTTCTCTTCCGGTGAAGGGGGCCACGCTGAGAGCTGCAAATATGTGAGCCATAAAGCAGCGTGCTGGAACGACACATTTCGTCATGTGGTTAAGGCGACCCGTGAGCCTCTGGAGGTCTTTCCTTGATGCGAGTGTGCGATCCGTTCAGGTTCCACACTCCTTGAGTGTCTCACTCAGTTTGTCCATGGGGATGGTGACTCGCATCAGTTGGGCATCAAGGTTGAATCCCAGCCACTCCAGGGACACTTTGTAGGCAGGGGGAGCATTTGGCAGGGGCTAGAGACAATCCGAGGCATGCTGTCACATCGAAACAGTCATTGTATGCCTGCTCCGTCTCTCGCCTGGTTGATGCCATGCCCACAAAGTCGTCCAGGTAACAGTGGACAAAGTGTCCTTTCTTCCTGAGGATGTAGAGGACCGTGTTGGTAGTCCTGGCGCATGGCATGGAGGATGTCCTGCAGCCGAAGGGCGGGCAGTGTCAGTGTAGTATTTCCCATCGATGGAGATGCTGAGAAGTGGGGTGGATAGGGGGCTGGTGCAGAGCTGCCTGTAGGCCCTTGTGAGATTCGCCGTCCAGAGGTATGCACCAGGGCCTATCCTAGTCACCTCATTGGCAGCATCCATGATGCCCGGGACGGTGTAGGCACATGGGGCGCCCTGGTAGTGCCCCCTTTTTATGCCGGCATTGACGCTGCGCCTCCTAGGCCAGCTGAGGTCGACGATGACACGTTTCTCGGTGGTATTTTTCTTGGGCCGTCTCATCATCAGGCTGGTCTGAGCCCAGGGGGTTTGTTTGTTTGTTTGTTGTTGTTCTACGTCCTAGCAAGATCTAATGTCATATCAGGACGGGTCCCAACTTGTGACAGTACACACTCATGGCGATTTTATAGTGCTGCCCCACTGGGAAATCAGGCAGACGGCATCATGGCCCGATATCCCACTCAATCACATTATCCTGACACCGCGCTAACCAGCCCTTGCCCTATCCTAATAATGCCGAGGACCAGGCTAGGAAGCGACAAGTATCAATTTTTAAGTCATTGGTTTGACTCGACCGAGAACCAAATTCGCGAACTCCCGATCTCCCGCACGCGAGACCTGTGGTCTACCGATTCGGCCAGTGCACCCTGTGAGCACAGGGGGTGAAGGGCTCGTCAAAGGGGCCGAGGAGGGCCCCATGCTGGAGCTCGGTGGCAACGTATCGGCGTATGGCGTCAAGTTGGTCACTGCCTCTGGCATGGTTGGTTGTGGTTGCGGTGGGGGGCTGGTCAGCCGTGTAGTCGGCTGGCCAGCCGTATTCCAGGAAGTCAACCACCCCAATCTCATGATAGCCAGCCAACATCTCCCTCCAAACGTCGAGCTGAGAGCAGATTTGACTGGGATGTGTGCACCGATGTAATTTGGTAAGGCCGTTCGCCTCACTTGGTCATATAATTGCAGGTAATCGGGGTGGTCCCGCCAGGCCGCCCTGACAGTTTATGGCCAGATGTCCAGGGGCCATATGCATGGAGCGGTGTTAGCGGCATGTGGTGTTAACCATCTAACACCGCGTAGGTATCACCGGTTATCAGGGGCGTCGTGAAGTATGTCACGCCGTATGCATGGGCGCCTAAACGGTTTGTGTTATCTAAACGTGAATTTATTTATAGATTTGGGAAATCCCTCTGAGCCTGTTGCCGGCGAGCACCGCTACTTCACAATATCGCCGCCGAACCGGTTTGATTATTGGTTTAATTTGACCAAAATTCGGCGACAGCGTTAATATCGCTTCGATTTTACTTTTTTAAGGTTAATTTGATGAAATTTCACTTATTGCATATGTTATTCTATTAAATATGATAGCATTGAATAGATTTGGCTCTAATATATCGGCGGCGATGCGGCGGCGATGATGACGATTTGTTTAGTTTACATTCGTCGATTCGACAATATTAATATCGCTGCCGATTTAGCGGCAGCGTTAATATCGCTTCGATTTTAGGGTTAATTTGATGAAATTTCACTTATTGCGTATGTAATTCTGGTAAATATGATAGCATTGAATAGATTTGGCCCTAATCGGTACCTAACATCACCTGTAAACCTGCTATGACTAGTATGAGCTGGTGTTAGAATATCCGGACATAAACTCGTGGTGTTTGCCTAACACTGCTCCATGCACAGCAACTTTTCGCCGCTAAACCAGAAATCCCGCCCTAAACGCGTTTTGGCTCGGTAACACCGCTCCATGCATATGGCCCCAGGATGGGGGGGTATTCGGCTGGGGACCTGAGAGGGAACCGCTGGGTACTTCCCCATGCGCAGCAGTGCGCCAAAGTACTCAGCCCACGTGGCCTCACCATCCTTATCACCACGTATGACATAGAGATGGGGAACTAAAGTAGGTTTGGCGGCCCAGTGCTATCCCCGCTGCGAAGAGGATCTCGTTGATGGCTTTGGTGTTTTCAGGGTCTTCGTCATTGTCGTTATAGGCAGCCGTTGAAAAGCGCGGGAGCCTCTCCGATGCTGTGTCAGCATCACAGTAGGATTCACAAAATCGCATGCCAGTGCTGGGGACCACGGAAGGCGTGGGCTCCAGTGCTGCCTGTTGCTGCCTCTCATAGGCTGGGGCGATGTAGGGCACTGCAGTGCCTGTTCCTCCAGGCTGGCCCACGTGGCCGGGCCCGGCTGATGCGGCGGGTCTGGTTGTGACAGCACTGTAACCACTGTCACACACTGTCATATCCTCCATTGCATTTGCTATATTCCCCCGTTTGTCAGGCTGTAACTCCAGAGTCCCGATCCGAGCATCCCTTTGCTCCATGAATTCTGGGCATAGTCCTTGCATTTGAGTGGCCATCTGGGTGGCCATTTCCGCCTGGATGGCCTGTAGCACTCCGTCACTGATGGTGTCAACTGTAGCTGTGGGCTTTGTGGGCAGTGTGTCATGGCTGGTGCTGGGGACGGGCTCATGAGCAGTGTAGTCTTGTCCGTGCGATTATTTCGCTCGGGGTTCTTCCTCGGGCACCCACATTGCTTGGGTGGGTTAATTTGCTTAGCTGTGTTGTTGTTATGTGCTGTCTTTCTTCGTTGCATGTCGTTGCGTTGAGTGGCGTGAGGAAGAAAGGTGGTGTAGGTCCTTGCTGGATGGTGGCGGTAGTTTAAATGGGGCTGTGGAGGGGGGTTTGGGTTTGAATCCAGTCACATGGCAGTGTCCGGGTAACATGGTTCCGGTTAAACCGGGTAGGTGGCTCACTGGGAGTGTTCAGGCCTAATTCGACGTCGAGCCGAGAGGTGGCGCCAGTGGGCCGGTTAAGAGAGGGCAGTGGGGTTTTGCGCCTCCGCCCGTAAATTATCCATGTTACGAATAACATGCACAATCTAATTTACTTTAGTTTGAAGTAGCTCTTATTTTGAATGGTTAACTTTGGAGATATTTTAAATGAAAACATGCTAAATTAATTTTGGCAAACACACCAAAATTCTGACACCCGGCTTCAGCAGTTGACAGATTCTGTTACATTGATTCATATCCCCTTTTATACAGTGACAAATGCTTAATAAGACCACCAGTATCTAAGTAGGATCTAGGTAAGTGTTTTGGTTTGGAAAATTTGATGCTTTCATCGGACTACATAGCTTTAAGAAAAAAACGAAATGACAACCAGATAATAATTTGTACTCACGTTTCGCCATGAATATGACCTTTGTTGCCGACCTATCGTAGAATCACCACTGCTTTCTCAACACTCACTCATTCAAGGTCTTTCTCCTTCCACACCTCCATTGTCCACTCACCCAGTGTGGAGTCTAACAGGGTGAAGCATAAATGGACGCACCGCTGGAGCAAGACTTATCAACAAACCATCTTCTACGACACATTCATGCCTAAGTCACCCCCGCCATATAACCTCACCTTCTTCAAAGGTACACATTCAGCGTTGCCTCATTTCTCCCTTAAATTCACATTGATTGTATGCAACGATGCATTCAGTTGTAGCGATACTGGTATATTTTCACATTATTGGTCAGTAAGTAAATGTATTTGAGCTATATGCGCATTTAGTTTCACAGTGAGATACAAATATCGCCATAAATCTATATATAAATGTCTAGATAAATGTATAAATATCTCGATACATGAATAAATATATCTAAATATATTATTCTAGACAAATTTATATCCAAGTATATACATAAATAAATACATAAATATCTGGAGAAAATGATATCTAAATATTTAAATATCTAGAGAAAATGGTATCTAAATATGTAAATATCTAGAGAAATTGATATCTAAATATATATAAATATCTAGATAATTACTCCACCTGCTTCACCACTTGCCGAGTTTTATTGTTGTTTTGGGGAGTTTTCAGTCGTGTCGTGGAGTAAAGGCTGCAAATCTGCAGCACTGTATGGACACTGCCATGTGGCGAGGAGTTCACTTTCGGCGGGTCCCGATATCGGCGGGTCGTGTTCGGGGACATCAGGGAGGGAGCAAGGAGGGGTTTTGGGGTGAAGAGAAAAAGGTCAGCTAGGAGCCCAATCCTGGTCCTCTAAGAGGGCCGCGGGAAGAAGTGAAGTGACGGTAGGATTGGTTAGGTGGTGGGTGAGGTTATTCGTTAGTTGTTAATGTTAGTGGAGATTAGTGGTTAGTCATGTCAAGTCCGGTCTCGGGACGAGGCGGAGGTCCGCTAGTCCTCGGTGTCAGGGTCTGAGTTTGGTTACAGAATCCGTACACATGTGAAGACATGGCATTCAACAGTGTTTTTTTTTTTTATAGGAATCCAAGACTATTTTCATTTGGATTTCAGGAAAAAACAACAATGGCAAATGACAATTTCGGACTAATTTAGATCAGTGGGGACAGTTCAGTCTTGAAAAGCCTTGAATTCCATTAATTACCACAAATAGGTTAAAGTCAAGGCTTTTCAAGGCCTTGAAATGAGGCAAATGAGGTTCAAGACTTTTCAACTTTCCAGGCCCCCGTACGGACCGGTGTCGCAGTTTGAGCGCCCGGCCAGATTGAGCGCCCTGCCGTGGCTTCTGCGCATGCGCGGATTTTAAGAGCGTCGTCTGCGCATGCGTCAAATTCTACCCAGTTTCAAACTACCGTGGCCTAAAACAAATCGCTTGGTACACATATAGAAAACATGTTTACCAAAAAGATTATATTAAATTAGGGTTCTGGATTTCTATTAATTTTGAATAAAACTAATGTTTTGCACTGCGCGTAGCGGCAAACTCAAGTCATTGTCAATGGTCGTGAGCAATCTTCATATAGAAAAAGTGAAATATCTCTAAAACCACACTACCTAGAAACAAATCCCTTGGTACGCATATAGAAAACATGTTTACCAAAAAGATTAGATTAAATTGATATCGTTAGGGTTTTGGATTTCTATTAATTTTGAATAAAACTAATGTTTTGCACTGCGCGTACCGGCAAACTCAATGCATTGTCAATGGTCGTGAGCAATCTTCATACAGAAAAAGTGAAATATCTCTAAAACCACACCACATAGAAACAAATCGCTTGGTACACATTTAGAAAACATGTTTACCAAAAAGATTATATTAAATTAATAAGGTTAGGCTTCTGGATTTCTCTTAATCTTGAATGAAATAGAGACAAATAAGTGTCCACTGGCAGGGCGCTCAAACTGGCCGGGCGCTCAAACTGCGATATGCTGCAGTTTGCAGGGCCTCAGAAAATCCGCGCATGCGCAGAAGCCACAGCAGGGCGCTCAATCTGACCGGGCGCTCAAACTGCGACACCGGACCATGTTGTTATTCTCCCCTTTGCTCCTCCGACGCAGGAGAACTGCATGGCCTGTTTACGCAGCGGATGGTGGCGTTCATTGTTCATAGTGACGTCAGCAAGGCGTACCTGGAGTGGTGCTGGGACTCGGGCCATCCGTCTGAGCACTACTGGAACACACTCAACTACAACGTCCACATCAAGGCGCCCGGCGGATACATCGGTATAGTTCAACGGCTTACAGTTGCACGGTCCGATGGTTTTTGAGTTTCTGCTATAAAGTTTTTAAAAATTTGGTCAAGTTACAAGTTTTGAAATAATCATCCATTTTAATTAAATTTGTGTTATTTTTCTTCTCATGTAGGAGCTGCTGATATGCATTAAGATATATACTACTTTCCATTGAGTTCCAAAAATTGTGTTAAAATCACAAAACATGATAAATTTAGTTTCTATATTTACGATATAAATATTAATTTAAACGGGTATAATCTACCTTACATTAGTTTGAAGTAATTTTTTTTTTTTAAGTGTTGATTGCTAAGTTTGGAGATCTTTAAGGTGAAAACATGCAGCATTAATGTCATTATAAAATAAATGACTATTTTATTTTATAGATCTTTCAAGTGAAAATATGACAAATTAATTTTAGCATGCACATCAAAATGTAGATATCAGCAGGAACAGATTCAGTCAAAAGGACCTAGCATGCCATTCTATCCACTAACCAGTGTTACGTATAATAACTAATGCCTAATCTTATAGACTAGCTAATATAGTGAGGAGAAAAGAGAATTTGGAACATCTTCTATTCTTAGTAAAGAAGACAAATAACGATACACAAATATGTACTTATAACATATTCTCAATTACAAAGTGTACAGTTACATATAAATTCTCAATGGTATGATATTACACTCACAACTGTCTGTGTATTCCATATGGATGATAGATACACTCAGTCCTCTTGGTGTTCCTTCTATGTCTCAGTTGCCTTGAGGAGTTGATAGATATAGATGATCCATTGTCTGTGAGCCGTCGCCAACCATACAGGTATAGAGTCTCAGTTGATGATGGATGTGCATGTCAGGCTAAGCAGCAGTGATGTGGGAAAAGGCAGACACCACAGTCACCAATCCTCCTCATGTCCATTGATCCATATTGTAGAAGCTCAGCAAGTTGAATCCATCCCATAAGCTGTAACTAGCCAGATCAGGTTTCAGGCCTAACTGACTTGGAGATGTTGACGCCTCGATGTCTGGGAGTAGAGTGCCGAGAATGTGTCACTACGCTCCTTATATAGTTGCTGGGTAGGCCAGTCCTAACGAAGAGATGGGACAAGTAGGACGGTCCAAACATGTGCTGTAACCACTATAAAAGGCAAACTACCTGTTAGGAAGCAGTCTCCATATATTCACTGCTATGTTACACCAGACCAGACGGCCGAATGAGTTGAGCGTCTGTCTCCCCGTTTTGGTAGATCATGGGATTCGAATCCATGGGTTCCAACCCTGGTCGAGTCAAACCAATGACTTAAACATTGATACTTGTTGTTTCCTAGCCAGGCACTCAGCATTATTAGGATATGGCAAGGACTGGTTGGCTCAGTGTCAGGATGCGACTGAGTGGGATATTGGGTCATGGAGCTGGCAGCCTGATTTCCCAATGGGGCGGGCACTATAAAGTCGCCATGAGTCTGCACTGTCACAAGTCGGTACACGTCCTGATATGACCATAGATGTTGCCAGAACATAACATTCCACAACCAACCAATGCTATTGTGCCGTTTAGCAGGGTTACTGAGACCAACCAACCATCAAATACAGTAAAACTTATTCGACCGACCATGGGACCGACTTTAAGTGGTCCATTTAGGGAGGTGATCTGTTTAGGGAGGTTTAAAAAAATCATTACAATGGTATTGTATGGGTGGATCGTTTGGCACCCAAATACGCTTTAAATAAGGATCTGTAAGTTAATCTGTCAGTTAAATAAAGTGATAGAAATAGCAATGTGATTAATCTGTTGAGGTGGTGGGTTAGAGATATTTTACTGTATCCTGGTTTTTTTTAAATTGTTGTTGCCCCCCCCACTCCCCCAGGTCCACTTGAGCTGGCCGAGGCGTACAGTCCGAACCCGGTGATCCGTGCCAAGCACTGGCTGGACCAGAACTACGGGGCGCGCATCTGCGCCGGGAAGATCGTCCGCGGGATCTGCGTGTACGGGGTGGGCGATGCCCCTTGGCTGGCGCAACGACCAGAGCTGTTCGCCAACAAGTTCCACATGACATTCGAGTACCTGACCTACGACTGCCTGGAGCAGAGGCATCGGGAACGCACCAAGATGGGCACCAGGGTGCCATTCAAGGCCGACTTCTACAAGAGCTTGCCCACGGTCAAGTACAGCAGGAAGGACGGATTTTTTCAAAACAGCTAACACTATAGAAAATGTGTCTCTTTTTTGTTTTTATCTCCTTTTTTTCCCGGTTTTTTTTTTAGTTTGTTTAAAGTTGCATAGTCCGATATTTTCTTTCTGTCATTTTCTGAGATAAATCAATGAGGTTGATCGTTATTATCTATCTTACTTTAGATCGAGCCTATATTTATTTTAAATGGGTAACTTTTGAGATATTTGAAGTGCAAACATGCAAAATTAATTTTGGCAAGCTTACACCATAGGCTTTGTCAGTAACAGGTTCTATTAAATTGCTTCAAAATTCCCTTCAATATGGCGCCACATGTTTAATATGTGCACCAGTATCTAAGTTAGATATGTAGAATAAAGTCTAGATAATTGCTTTGGTTTTGAAAATTTGATGTTTTCATCAGACTATCCAGCTTTAAATGCGTGCCATTTTCAAAATGAGTTTCCATGGCTTCCGCTAAACATTCTTTTAAACATTAGTATATAAATTATTATTTATATCTGGACAGGCAAATGTAAGCGCAATAAGGGTATCTGTGTACAAAAGGAAATGAAACGTCTTTTTATATAGACCAATGGATACCAATTTTTGTAATTGTTTTTTTTTTATATTAAAAGAAAAAAAAGGTGGGGGGGGGGAAGGGGGAAAAAAACGATTCTAGCTATCTCCATTAGCTTATAAACGCACAGTGAAGATATAGACATATCACATATACAACAATATAAATATGGTGTTTATCCCGGCGGGCCGGGCCGGGCCTTCCATAAAATACCTATTAGTAGTCGCACCGCTAATAGAAAAAGGACAGTTTGTTTTATTTAACAATGCCTCAAGAGAACATTGATTTTTATCATAGGCTATTGCACATATAACATATGATCATTCTGACATATTTCTCTGGAGGAAACCCACTGCCGCCACATAGCTACTCTTTCCGATAAGCAGCAAGAGGTCTTTCATATGGACTTTCCCACAGACAGGACAGCACATATCACAGCCTTTGATGAACCAGTCGTGGACCACTGGTTAGAATGGAAAATAGCCCAAACGGGTTCACTGAGCAGGATCGATGAGATCACCCACACCTTCACAGGTGGACACGATACCATCTGAGCTACGTCCCGCTCCCTCACCGCTAATAGAAGCAGCACCTACATGATATGACGCAACAACCTCCATATACTGAACATTTGAGGTGCAAGAACTGAGGTGTGAAAAAACATTTCCTCCTGATAACCTACTAACATAGATTAGAATGGCCTGACAAAATAAAAATTAGGAAAATATTTTATGAATTTTTGGAACTTCTAAAGTGACCGGAGAAGCCGGAATGTTCGCAAACTTTGACCGTATCCAGAACAAATCGGGTAGATCAAATTTCCACTTTTCCAGAAGATTCTCATCTATGTACAGTATAATCTCGTTAAACCAAGCTCAGTTAAACCAAAGAATTGGTTAATCCACACTTTTTTCGGCGGCCCAGCAAAATACTACCATTTATCATATAAAAAAGTTTGTGAAACCAAAGTTGGTTAATCCAAATTATCGGTTAATCCAAACAATATTGTCCGACCACAGGCCACTTCCGGTACGGTTAAACCAAACTTTCATGTGGTTACAAGATCATCTGAGACCCCACTAACTTTTTTATATGATAAATGGTAGTATTTTACCGGGCTGCCAAAAAAAGTTTGGATTAACCGATCATTTGGTTAAACCGAGCTTGATTTAACGGGGTTATATTGAATATACATAAAAAACAACAATCAAAGTGACACATACATTGTATATTACATTCATGATGCACCCACTTTTTTGTCTAAGCCAAGTCAAAGTCAAAGCCAAAGCCAAAGCTTGGTTAAACCAATGATCGTTTAATCCAAACAAATTTCTAGGGTCCCTTCAAGTTTGATTTAACAGGGTTATACTGTACTAATCATTGATACTTTATATATCAGTATTAATGGTCTTCGTGGCTTGTTTCCATTTACTGTATTAAGTCGGTACACGTCCGGGTGTAACTAATGTTTGTTAGGATAAAATCCAAATACAGAGGCACAAAATTACTCCAACAACTCATTGACTGAGCTTTTTAAATTGTATACATGACCTACTTAACGTTAGACTGTTAGGCATTAATAGCATAGGAGAAGGACTGGTTAGCACAGTATCAGGATAATGTGACTGGGTGAGAAATCGGGTCATGGTGTGGGTGACTTGATTTCCCAGTGGGACAACACTATAAAGTCACCATGGGTGCAGAGTCACAATTCGGTACCCATCCTGATATGACCTTAGGTGTCAGGACGTAAAACTCCAACAACCAACTTAATGGTAGTTCCACTGATTGCCACTAGATATGGATAGCCACAACTTTTTTAAGTTCCTGCGGTCCGCCGCGGACGGCATCACAGTTCTTGGTGCTGCCAGAGGCAGCACCAAGAACTGTGATGCCTGATTGGTACGGAGCCATAAAGGTTGTTCAATTCTAGGTGAGGGAAAAAAAACACACAACATATTGACACTGTAGTTGATTTTGAGTAAATGATTTTACTGTGAAGTATGAGAAGCAAATTATAGATGCGTTGAACCTTCATAGATCTGCGTCATACTACAGGATTAGCCCTTGACAATGTCTTAAATATTTTTATTAATGGTGCTAGCGCTGCCCTATTGTGTTCACATCATTGGAGGCTACTATATCATATATGTGCAAAATCTTTGCAAAAATAATAAAGACAAAATAGTATTTGAAATTTAAAATCTTGTGGGTTGTGATTATTTTGAGTGCGTGTTCAGGCGGAGCTCTATATTGGTTATTGGTTTAAGTTGAACTGTTGAGTGCTGCCACCTACTGTAGTTTTAACTCGTGTGGAGCAACTTCTTGCATCGCAAATGTATTGCAGAAATTATTTTCTTTATTAAAAATAAATCAAAATTATTACCTCGCATAATAGTGCTGTAAATATGAAGTAAATTTATTCGAGAATTCTATGACAAAAACTACATAACATCAGTTAAATATAATAAAATAGCTACACACCGTCTGAAACTACCTACCCGACTGTGATTGTCTCGAATGCCTTTGAGTCGGAATACTAATAACCCTTACAAAAAGATTATCGATTAAAAAATAACCCAGACTGTTGAATGTACACTGCACTCCATATTACCAGGGATTGTTTCCATTAAGAGTGTCATTTCTACATAATTCCAACAGTCACCCTCACTCACCCCACCACCTCCTTCCTACCCATGGCTTTCCGGAACTGAAAAGCATTAACAGTAAGGTGGGATCCATTTGAGAAGTCTGGGCGCGACATTCTATTACAGAGTTCCCACGTGTTGCGGAAACCACAGAAATGTCACAGAATAATTTTGTTTAAATAAAAATGTTCATGCCTTGAAAATACTGAAATATGGGTTATATTAAAGCTGCATATTCCGATGAAACATCAAATTTTCAAAATCAAAACAAATATTTAGATTTTATTCTACATATCTAACTTAGATACTGATGCACTTATTAAGCATTTGGTGCCACATAGAAGGGAAAACCGAGTCCATTTATTGGAATCCGTTACTGCATAAGCCTATGGCCTCAGTTTTCGCTTACTAGTCAAAATTAATTTGACATGTTTGCACTTCAAATATCTCAAAGGTTAGCCATTTAAAATAAAAGTTATTTCAAACGATGCTAAGGTACCCTATGATAATCAATTTAATATATTTATCTCAGAAAAATTACAGAAACTAAAAAATCACTGGACTAGGCAACTTTAACAAAGTGGCTTTTTAAAAAGTGATGCATTCTCTATATTAAATCGTAGAATTCATCTACTTGGATTAATTCCTATTAAATGATTTTTCTTCTATTGCTAGCGACTAGTTGACCCGATGTATATGTGTGTACAACATGCCGCGATTTACACTTCTAGGACCACGGTCTAATTACCGTCCTGATATGACCTCAGATGTTGCCAGGACGTAAACTAACCAGTCCAATTGCAGGCGCTGACACTATCCACTCAGGATTGATGTTATAGGTAGTAAAGAAACATGTAGTAATGTCACGGACATAGGGTTATTTTGGTCTAAACATGTTGAAATGAAATCATGGCATTGAAAATGTCAGAAGGTGCAAGAAACTTGATGCAATTAAAGCATAGTCCGATGAAAACATAAAATTTTCAAAACCAAAACAATTATCTAAATTTGATTCTAGATATCTAACTGATACTAGTGCAGTTATTAAACATTTGTCACCACGTAGAAGGGAATACTGAGGCAATTGAATAAAAACTTGTTACTGCAGAAACCTATCATGTCAGAATGTTGAAAACTTGCCAAAATTAATTTTGCATGGTTGCACTTCAAATATCTCAAAAGTTAGCCACTTAAAATAAAAATTACTTCAAGCTAACGTAAGGTACATTATAACGATCAAGCTAATGCCTTTATCTCAGAAACTGTCAGAAACTCAAAGCTATTGGACTATGGGGTGTTTTTGAGTGTACTAAATACATTTTTATTGTTTCTTTAAAAAAAGAATTGAAATAGTTATTATAAAGGTTAACAATGCCTGCTGTAATGGTAAAAAAAAAGTAAAGCTTGTTATATTTAACGATGCTGCTAGAACACATTGATTTTCGCATCATCGGCTATTGGACGTCAAACATATGGTAGAATGATATATTTCTTTGGAGGAAACCCACTGCCCTTTCAGCTAAGGCTACTTTTTCTGATAAGCAGCAACGGGTCTTTATATGCACTTTCCCACAGACAGGACAGCACATCCTACAGCCTTTAATGAACCAGTTTTGGACCACTGGTTTGCTGTAAGGATCAAGTGCAATCCTTCCACATTTTACACGGGGTGGACGGCGGGGGCTCCTCTATATTGAACTCTCGCCTCATCTTGTTAATGTCCTGGTCCCAGTGCCGTTCAAAATATATGTTCATGAGGAAGCTTGCATCCCTCCCAACACGGAGAGCCCACCATAGGTGTTCTTGTCTGTACAGCGCCCTCTGTCTGAAAAAGACACCAGAAACAATAATAACAAATATAAATAATAATGCGCAGAGCCCACCGCAGATGCTCCTGTCTGTACAGCGCACTCTATCTGAAAAAAAGCACCGGAAATGATAATAATAATAATAATAATAATAATAATAATAATAATAATGCGCAGAGCCCACCCCAGATAATCCTGTCTGTCCAGCGCACTCTACCTGAAAAAAAGCACTGGAAATAATAATAATAATAATAATAATAAATAACAATAATAATGCGCACAGTTGCTCATGTCTGTAAAGCGCTCTCTGTCTGAAAAATACACCAGATACAATAATAACAAATATAAATAATAATAACATTAATAATAATGATCAACCTGATCAAAATAAAAGTGACCTCAAGCTATAGTAAAGTAGATTATAATGATCAACCCGCTATAATTTATCTTGCATAAATTCACTTGGCATAAATTCAAGCCCATCGGATTATGGAACTACAGCAGTACAATAACCATTGAGTTGCACCTTACTTGGGTCTGAGCCGCAGTGCCCCGAACAGCCCGCCGAGTACTCCGAGCGGCAGTCTCAGCTGGAGTCCTTCCACCCACTTCACGCACACCTCACCCAGCATGTGGGTGGGCATGCCCAGTAGCACGTGGAACAGGTCGTGCACCTGTCACAAAGCGAAACCAGCAATTAGCACAGCAACCAGCAATTGGTGCAGCAATGAGGATGACCCAATGCGTGTACTTGTTCGGTATGCACAACCCCGGAAACAATCCAGTAAATCCTTCTCTAGCCTGGTCCCCTGACTTTTGTTCCATAAGCATTGTACACGATCAATGAGGATCAGTAGGTCAACTAGCCTGGTCCACTAGCTTTTGTTTACACAGAGGATTCCACATAGTATGCCATCAATGAGGATCGGTATGTCGGCTAGCCTGGTCCCCTAGCCTTTGCTTACACAAAGGTTACCACATAGTATGTGCTCAATGAGGATCAGTAGGTCGACTACTCTGGTTCCCAAGGCTTTTGTAAAATGGCTAAATCCACTTACTCAATTAATCCACTCATTGTGGTCACCAGTTTTTGTAAAATGGCTAAAGCTTGAATATGTGGTTGTGTAGGCAGGCTATAGTGAAATCAATACAAACAAAGAGAAAGGAAGAGTATAAAGTGTAAAGGAAGAGAGTGAGTCAAGCCCTCTGGTTTATTGTTTATATGGTTACATGGGCTCATTGTAGAGTATCACCCTACCCCTTTCCCCCAATGGAAAACAAGCATTCTTGGCCCTACCAATAGGGATCCAGCATTCCTGGTCCCCATGGCTACCAGTGGTCTGCCCACCACCACCAAGCTGTGTGCCCCCCCCCCCCCTGGCCACCACCAACCTTGACCCTGAGTGTGGTGATCCTACCCAGAAGAGTGGGACGGGGTAGGCCCTGAGTGTGGTTACACCCAGCCCTGCCAGCACCACTACGTCTATTTACATCCCACTCAGGCACCACCAGCACCTACATATATATACGCATCGGCGGCGTTATTGCGAATGTAAATAAAACAAAAAGCGCAGTCTATTCACTGTAATATACGCATGGGGGCATCCAGGCATGTGTGGAGAACAAAGGATATGCTAATGAGATGACATCATAGACAAAGCGTCCGGCAGTTCAGTGCCCTGGATGGTGAATAAAGCATTCAGTATCCAGAAGTCAAAGTGTTCAGATGTACTTTTACATGGTGTCAGATGAGGAAGAATGCCGCCCACTAATACACTGCTGGGTCTCAGGCCGCCAGGACAGCTCATCCTCTGCAACAACGCACGATCGAACTAGAAGACATGGATCAGAGCATATGATATATATGATACTGCTGCAGGTGTCATAATGAAGACAGAACGAGTGCAATGCTGTATTTTTCTTCACGTCACCGACAAGGAAGCGCAAAAGGTCTTTGCCAATATGTCCACCGCGCTCGCCGAACGAGACAAAATCGGACCGCTCACCGACGTATTTCAAGCATATTGTACCGGCTAACCAGGCTACTGAGAACATGTCCACATAGATTACTGCGTTAAGGGACCGAGTAAGAGACTGCAAGTATGGACAGGTGGAGGAGTCGCTGTTTCGCAATCGGTTAGTGGCTGGCATGAAGAACATGAATCTGAGGAACAAAATGCTACAGACAGCTGATCTAACGTTAGAAAAATGCATAAGCATGTGCCAGCTCAGTGAGTTCAGTTCTGATCAGTTGGAGGACAAAAAATCAGATGTTGAAGTCAAGGAAGTCTATTTTCTAAATAGATATGCGACTGCACGTACCGGTGCACTGGTGGTTCATCCGTCTGGGCCGCCATCTTGGAAGGCTAGCGGTGCCGGTGCAGGTGAGTTCAAGATCCACTGTCAGAACTGTGGCTACGAACACCACCAGGGAGTCTGGCCAGCGAAAGGCAAAGCTTGCATTGCTTGTAAGAAGATCGGGCACTTCGGAAAGGTCTGCCAGAGCAGACTGGGCAGAGTCAACGAATTGACCGTTGAAGAGCTCGACCCTCACAATGCTGAGCCATACCCGGATCCGGCGGAAGTCGATGTGTTGACAACGGATGTTTGTTGGTGCCGTTGACCGTGGCACAGGACGCGATGACGAGCTCTGGTATGTGACTGTCCGAGTGAACGGTCATCCAGTCAAGTTTAAGCTCGACACCGGTTCGGAGGCGAACGTTCTGCCAAGGAACATCTTCGACAGAGTGGTACTGGGTCGGCTGACGAACACCCACTGTTCGCTTTTGATATTTACAGGGCATCGGATCACCCCGGACGGTGAGGCGGTAATCGGGATCGACAGCAGAGACTTCACGTTCCAAGTGGTGCGAAACTGTCAACCGATTCTGATTAAGCAGGCTTGTGTTGTGTTGAACTTGTTGACGCGTGTCCACAAGGCTTCTGAAGTAACAGATTTGAATAAATTAACTCAGTATTTCTTTATATGTGGCGACACATGTTTACTAAGTGTACCAGTATTTAAGTTAGATATGTAGAATTAAATCTAGATAATTGCTTTGGTTTTGAAAATGTTATGTTTTCATCGGACTTCCCACGTAGCACAACACGCCTTAGACCTTACACTAACATTCCTAGGAACACACTCAAAAATAAATTATCCTTAAAAAAAAAAAAAAAGAGCACAAAATCTCGAAAAGCCACAAAATAAAATATACAGGCGAAATCTATCCACATATCCAAACCCACCCATGAAACGCGCCGAAGCCTTTCTGGGATGCATTATACTTATGTCCGGTTCCCGAGAAGGTATTCCCGAGAAGGTATTATTTTTGCCTTGCCATTGAATTCTTTTGAAAAGTCAATCCACCACGGCAAATCCAGCCTAAATTCCTCCTCTAATTTCACTTTATGAGAGGATCTTCTCAATGACGATATAATATCGTAAACTCTACGCGAAACTGTTCTACCTCCATGCACCACTTTGCAGCAATGAGCCAATATTTCCCCCAAAAACTTCCAGCTCCAATTTTGTGGCTTTGCGTTTCCGAATATATTCATTCAGAGTGAGTCAACTTTTCTAGTTTATCCAATGGCAATGGCAACTCAAGTGCCACAGAATCAATTTTGATGCCCAAAAATCTAGTAACGGGAGACAGATTTGTAAGCTTTTTAAAACTGACATAAAATCCCAAACGCTGCAAAATCGCCACAAGCCTATGCCCGCATTAGTAATGGATGAGTAATTCTCCGATCGATAGCAGCTATCACAATCAATATTAATAACTTTAAAACCAAAAATGGCACCTCTCAATAGATAGTCCCAGTCGGGGTCATCAACCCTCCTGTACATAGCCTAAGCAAATACCCGACATGGTTTCAATTGCGCCGGGGCACCACCTATCAAATATATGCATGCACAAGTTCCTTGTAAACAATCACTAAATACATCCACAAAATGTTTTTTCATTATTATCACAGAAATAGTTAATAGCACATAATGTATTTAGCAAGTCCTTCTGACGCTGCCCCCACTGCTGCCATTGTCACTGTTCCCCTCTCGCCCGACGCACCGCCAAGCACTCACTGTTCCACTGTTGACCACACACTCTTTTGACGCCCCCTTTGTGTGTAGTCGCTATACTCATGTGTAATGTCACTGTCCCATGCCACTGCCTCCTTGCCAGTCGGGCTGCTGTCCATTACCGCATTACTTGATATCAATCGCTCCCACATTCCACACTAACAGTGCCAGGGCCGCGTTCAGGGTACGTCTCGGAGACGTCTCGGTGATGCTTTTTGGCCTATTTCCGTTCAGGGTGCGTCTCGGAGATCCCTCCCATTTCAGACAGGAGAATGAAAAGCGCCTCGAAAATGGCCGGCGTATTCACTGGTTTCAGCCAATCACAGTGCAGCTTTTCCATTGCAAATGGCCGCCGCCTATGGGGGCAGCCATTTTCAAGGTGACAAACTGCTTTTGCAGGTCAGACGAGCGTGACGTCAGGGGCATCGTGGAGACGTCTCGGAGCCGGACCCTGAACACGGCCCTGGTACCCCACACACACGTTGATTGTGGCTCAGTAGTCACCACCGCACCACCATCCGCTGCTATATGCAATGGCCACTCAATTATGACCTCTTCACCAGGTGTCGCCACCACACCACTTGTGTAACCATCCGTTGCTGTATGTTATGGACAATCAATTATCACTTCTTTATTAGATTCATACGAGTCGGCCCTTACACGATCATCTAGCCGGCCCACATCTAACAATATCAATTGGTTCTTCCACTTGTCAACGTTGCACTGTACGCATACTGATGCCATCACTTTTACTCCGACATCCCATACAGTAGTGCTCCCACTCACAATTCTTCGCGACACAGCTCTCCTTAATATAATTGAAGGAGTAGCATGCCCGCCTTGACAAATGACTACCGTCTGAAGAATTGGGTCCAGTACCCACTTTAGTCAACTGTTTTTTTATTATCTCTGAGAGCATGTGGAGTATCAAGATTAAAATGGAGGAGTGACAATTCTTGGTCTCCCATTTTAAAACTTGTCATGCCCTTTTCCTTCACCGCACGATCGTATCCACGATACGCCTCTTCGGTGTAATTACCAGTGATGGCATGCATTGTCATATATATGCGAGGTGGCCCATGTACCTTCGGATGTCACTGGTGTCATTCTTACTTTAGAGGATTGCTTGACTCCCCACATCAGTGCCGCATACAGTAATTCAACAAAGGTCACTCTTTTCAAGTTCTTATCGTGCTTAATGAATTTCCATTTAGAGAACTTACTGGTCTTTTTCTTGTTTTTCTTTTCTTGCTTCTGCCGTGGCTCGTACTCGTGCTGCTACTTGAACTCTCTGTGGAGCTCGAATCGACATCCGAGTCCCCAGATGCACCGGTTTCGTCTTTTCTCGTCTGCTTCCTTCGTCCTTGCCTATTCCTGGCGCGTCGGGAACGCCTCCCTGTCATCCTCCCCGCTGGACGAGTGCTCCAATGCAGCTCGCAGATCCTTCTTTCTACTGTCACAAGCTCTCCTCTCCAGTTGCGCACGGAGAACTTTTTCTTGCTCGTCCTCCACTATGGCAATGGCCTGTTCTTTCCAGGACTGTAGCGTCACTGCCTTTTGACAAACATAGGCTGATGCAGACACACCTTCCTCGCATGAACTGTCCATTTCTTCACATGTTTCTGCAGTAGTTTCCACTTCCCACTTTTCCTGCTTAACTTTGCGCGCTTACACTTACTTCCCGGTGGCTCATGTTCGCCGCCGCATGTAGCACAGAAGTCCACCCCCATTGCAACACGATGCAAGCTGTTCACGGTGCTTAGCAGGGGCTTGCACGTCCTCACTAGAAACAAAATCTGGGCCAAGGAACCAGTCGGTGGTGGTCAGGTGACCTCGCAACCCCCAACAGCCTTGCTGCCTGCAAATCAGCGGCTCATCCCACGTGCCCACCAGGCTGCTCTAGCAACAGCCACCAGATCATTCTAGATCCTTCCAGACCACATGCACACAAACCACATCAATTCGTTCCTATAATATCCCCATAATCCTGTGTATTATACATAGACATAATATTATATAATATTAAATAATTGATATATTTGACTATGATTTCAATGGTACAGCAGTCAGGCTGGGATAGGGGACCTGTCCAATTGCCTTGTCTGCCGTTGGGTGGCAGCACTGCATGATTAGTTAAAAAAATCCTATATGGAAGCAGTCTTGTCGTACGTTGTGTTGGCTATCACTCACTTCGCGGTAACGCTGCATTACATATGCTAGTTCTTCATCATCGACAAACTGTACCGGGCGACGAGCATCAGGGTTAATCCGCTGAAATGAAGTAAACAGCAACACTTATTAAGTGAATGAGTGCTTTACATTCTAGTTTCTGTTTTGTTGGGTTTTACATCCTGACATCTCAGGTCATATCATATCAAATATGTAGCTACACAACTGAAAGTAACCAAACAAGGGGAAAACCGGGCGCGGTGGCCTAATTACGACTTTATAGTGCTGCCCCACTGGGAGACCAGGCTGCTGGCATCATGACCCAATATTCCACTCAGTCACATTATCCTGATACTGTGCTAACCAGTCCTTGTCCTATCCTATTAATGCCGATTGCTAGGCTAGGTAGCAACAAGTATCAATTTTATAAGTCACTGGTTTGACTCGGCTAGGATTCGAAGTACAGACCTTTTGCAAGGAAAGCCTGCGCTCTACCGATTCGACCACGGCGTCCGGTGTGCATATAAAAGAGAGAAGGGCTGCTTGCTCACCTGACTGCTAATGAATTCAACGTACTCCTTCCCGAAGGTGCCCTCAGGAAGTGTTCCGAGATGATCAAGATCGACTGTCTTTGTATTAATTCTCGGTCTTTCCCTTAATTGGAAATAAAAACAAAACAAATGTCCACGTGAAACATACTGTGCAGTTTTGCGTGAATCCTTTAAAAAAAAACTAATATATATATATATATATATTTTTTAAATATATATCTTTTATATATATTCTTTTACATTAGTTGATCAAACATGGGACATTTCAAACACGGAAAATTGGTTTTCCCTCATTCCACTGCTCCTTGCTCTATCCTAGTAATGCCAGTGCCAGGCCAGGCCAGGCAGGTAGCGGCAAGTATCAATTATTAAGTCATTGTTGGACTTGACCATGGTTCGTGCATTAAGAATAATCAGTTATTTTCGGAGACAGATTTCCAAAGATGCATAAATTACCGATGAGTTATTAATAGTCTGCTTCGTGGACAGGGATGCTAAGCAATCCAATAGGAAGAATGTTGGAAGGTTGGGTTATGGACATAGCTACATTCATTCTTAACCAAAGAAGTTAAATATATTGTTCAAACACTTATCTATCGTAGCCTGCTAATTTGAAGTGCCGAATTATTACATTTGACCTGTCATTAACTATGAGTTTGGTGCATAAATATAACCATAACTGTATATGCTATTACAGAGTAAGTCAATCAGAATAGTATTAGTATCTAAGGAGTAAATCTTTTTTTTTAAAGAAAAAGAGTATTGGCTCCATTCGTTTTATTTTATACATACCACATCTCGTGACATAACAATTAGGTTAAGAAGATGCTATCTTAATAGCTTTTGTTTGATTTAAATAAATATAATTTGTTGTTAAATGATTAGATTTAAAAAAGGGGAAAAACCAGTAACTTACTGTAGTATTTGTCTCCCAACTGGATCTAGCATCATCTGTCTTCTCATGTACTTGATGGCCTCCACTCCCGTCACTTCTCCCATAACGGCAATCATGTCTGCGGCAGGTAATACAGAATGAGCCATTGGTCATCCATGTCATCTCTACACTGGGTATTAAAGTGAGAAATTGGTCTTCAATGTCATTTCTACATTGAGAAATACAGAGTGAGCGATCGGTCTTCTTCATCAAGCCTACCTTGGGTGATTTTTAATTTCCCCAAACTTGACACCTTAAAATAAAATTTCCCTAAAATTAAAGTCGCATAGTCCGATGGTTTTGAGTTTCTGTCATTTTTCTGAGATACATATATTAGGTTGATCACTATAATCTAATTTACTTTAGTTTGAAATAACTTTTATTTTAAATGGCTAATTTTTTAGATATTTGAAGAACAAACATTTAATTTTGGCAAGCACGCCAAAACTCAAGACACCATAGGCTGCTGCAGTACCAGGTTCTATTAAATTGCCTCCGAATTTCCTTCTATGCAGAAACAAATGCTTAATATTAATAAGTACATCAGTGTCTAAGTTAGATATGCAGAATCAAATCTAGATAATTGTTTTGGTTTTGAAAATGTGATGCTTCAGCTTTAAAGTGAAGTAGATTATAATAATTAAACATGTTGGCTGCAGGCTAACATGGGTAATTTGCACACGAGACTGTTCTATTTTTAGCTTTCTTCTTAGATCGCCTGACGCTACCCCCGCACTTCACTCCTGGCTCCTCTCCACACCGGTTCGATCACCCACCCTCCCACCCACTTATCAAGTGGTTTGAGCGCTGTCCTGATGCCATTCCAACATCTCTGCTGCTCTCTACACGAGCTGCTCACAAATCTGCTAACTGATCTGAACTGCTCAGGGCGTCTGGGTCTCAGTGCCTGGCCCTCAACTCGCTGCCGCTGATACGTCAGCCTAGATTAATTTGATAAATTTCTATTAAATAAATAACCATTAAACGTTCTTATTGCTTATCGTCCTTTATTGTATGCCTGTGCGAGTGTGTGAATTACCCAAACACATTTATCTTAAAGTTAAATAATAATATGGTAGAAACAAAAAACCATCGGATTGTGCAACTTTAAGTTTAACACACCCAGAAGAAAATATGCCAGCATAGGACTTAAACTAACAACTCACCATCTCTCCATGGAGCTGCCAGTGACAAAGTTGCTGATCCAGCAGTGAGAGCAGCCTTTTGTATACATGTTGTCGGGATGTGGGTAGGATACAGCTGGCCAGGGTGCTCACTACCTGTTCGTGTGCCAGTGTCAGTATTATGCTGTTCTGCAATGTCCTCGTACTCAGCAGATGTAGGCTGACCTAAAATAAAGGATACTACCCAATGTGAACATAGCTAATTAATATACTTCAGCTAGGTTAGCCTGTATCAAAAGTTCAGTGTCATCCTGTTAGAAATAACTACCTCATATTACCATACAATAATGTACAACCCCATGTAGCTGACATGAGCAGGGCTGCTGAACAACCCATTAGAAAAAGTGACGGAAGGCTGGGAAAAGGAAATGAGCACATACATTCTTAATCAGAGAAGCAAAATAAATTCTTCACATATCTTTAAAATTACCTGTTACTTTTGAATTGAAGAATAAATAAATTCATGGAGATAAATAAACTTTAAAATTCAAATCCATAGCTTTCTCAAGTTTCTGCGGCTGCCATTATTCGGTTTCGCATTATCTACCAATTTCTTGACTTTACATCAAATATAGATAACAGAATACTGCAGATTGGAACCACTACCTTCACATATAATTCCTATTGAAAGCAACTTTGGCTCGGATTTAGACATAGTTCAATTAGTTGTCATTCACCACTTCTCTGGGTAGGGGTGAATCTTTTTATCTAGCCCCACATTCACAGTCACACCGACACTCAGGCTAGTGTCATACCATGTAACTATCTCTCTGTCTACGACTATATGAGTATGCCTAATAATAAGAAAAGAGTCACACAAACTGAATGGGTAGATAAATGATTCACCCCATACTAACAGTAGGCGTGAATGACAACATAGTCTAAATACGGACGAGAATAGCGTTAGTATGGAATAGGAAGTACAATCTCTGGTTCCAGTATCAAATGGGTACCTATATCGATATGAAATGAGAGAGAATGGAAAAAGACAAGATGGCGGCGATAGAACACCATCTATTATTTCACTTTTAAAGTCCATTAAAGTACATGTTTTATTATATTTTTCAAATCAAAAGCACTGAGTAAATATTTACTCAGCATGTCGACATTTTATGCCAGCTTTTATAGAGGGTTGTTCTTCACCCCTCCACAGCAGTAGTGCCAGTATGGGGTGAATCTTTTAACTAATGAATGTAGGTATGTGACAAAAAGAAATTAAGCTTACTGTATAGAAATGAAACCCATACCATTGTAAAGAGGAATGATATTTACTAGATTTCTGTAATAGATTAAAGCGAAGAAAAATTCATTTTAGGCTGCATCAAAGCCTGATTTTGTATTACTATTAGTAATTATTTAATTAACTAATTCATTGATTAATTAATTAATCAATCTCAACAAGTAGCTCAAACATAAAATATGCCAGAACTTTCTTAATTTTCATGATACAGTATAACCCCGTTAAATCAAACTGGAAGGGACCCTATGAATTTGTTTGGATTAACCGATCATTGGTTTAACCGAGCTTTGGCTTTGACTTTGAGTAAGCGTGTATTGCTCATGTAATATACAATCATGTGGACATTTTGATCATTGGTTTTTTAATGTATATACAGTATACCCCCGTTAAACTAAGCTCGGTTAAACCAAATGATCGGTTAATCCATACTTTTTTCGGCGGACCAGCAAAATACTACCATTTATCATCTACAAAAAGTTGGTGGGGTCTCAGATGATCTTATAACCACATGAAAGCTTGGTTTAACCATACTGGAGTGGCCTGGGGTCCGACAATTTTGTTTCAATTAACCAAATTTGTTATATGATAAATGGTAGTATTTAGCCGGGCCGCCGAAAAATGTTGAGATTAACCGATCGTTTGGTTCATCCGAGCTTGGTTTAACGGGGTTGTACTGTATTTACTAGATTTAATCCACCAGGAATCACACTAATACAAACTCACAAAGAACATTTGCAAACCCATATGTACATTGTTATCAAGTTCCCTAAATGTCATTTCTTAACATATTGTTAAGTCCTCGTCGACCCAATCGGTGGTCACTTCACATTCTGTATTTTATAGGAAGTTGTTTGGTCTGAAAATGGCTATTTTTACAGAATAATCACCATTGTTGATAGACATTGAATTTTGCCGATATTAGAAATGCATGTGATGATCATTCAAATATCACCAAATGATATCAGTTTGTAGATAAATACATATACTTAAACCACATTAGGTTTTAAAAGGCATACATGATGAATATCGGGTAGCAATTTCGTGAGTTTGACAGCTATAATTTTACTCATCCTTTTGACTTCTTGGCATCGAATGAAAATAATTAAAAAAACGAGGCTGTTAAGTATAGTGTGAACTAAGTCACTGATACTTGTGCTGTACATTATCACCCCTAACAACACTATTTGACGACATTGTTTACACTGACCCCGCCTCAGCGATGCCAAGCGCTGAATCACAGGAATTGGCCGAAAGTTCAGCGGCATATACTGACATAGCCATATTACGCGAGTTTGTCACATACCTAATGTAAAGAATGGGCTATTCACCTATTGTCAATAGGCTATTCTGTTATTCAATGTCAAACCATTTCCTTTCACATATTCTTCTTCGCGAAGTCCAGTTGCAACCAACTACCCTGTCGAGCTGGTCATCTACTCTTAAAACAAATTCAAGGGAAAAGCTCCACCCTGACTTAGGGACAGGGTAGACCCACCCACTCCATACAAGAAAAAAGGCAGTTGCTATTCGTACGGCGGCCGTACGAATAGATCGGTGTCTATTCGTACGACTGTAGTCACGTGACGTAGCTTGACCCAGATCTTAATCAGCTGTATGAATAGTCTAGTTGCAATGCAGTATTTTATTTCTCGGATTTATTGGTAGGTATATTATAATACGACCCACCCACGGGGAGACTAAGGACTAACACGTGTACATATATGCATAAACAATACCTGTACTGATAAGTGATAGAGGTGGAACATGAAATCACCAAAATCCAGCAAACAGAAACGGAAATAGCCCGATATTGGCGCCGCCATTTGTAAACTTGTGTTGAATAACAGAATAATCAAAACCGAGCAAACAGAAACGGGAATCGTTCATCGAGCTTTGCTACGCAGCAAAAAGGGTCGATTGGCCTAACACCTTATTGATGCTCTGCCGCAGAGTAGCACAAGCCAGGGGCCATATGCATGGAGCAGTGTTAGCAAAGCCAAAACTGGTTTAGGACGGGATTTCTGGTTTAGCGGTGAAAAGTTGCTATGCATGGAGCAGTGTTAGGAAAACACTGCGAGTTTAAGGTCGGATATTCTAACACCAGCCCATAGCAGGTTTACGGGCGGTGTTAGGTACCGATTAGGCCCAAATCTATTCAATGCTATCAGATTAAACAGAATTACATACCCTAAAAAGGGACATACCCTAAAAAGTGAAATTTTATCAAATTAACCACAAAATCGAACCGATATTAATGCCGCGGCTACATCGGCGGTGATATTAACATTGTCAAATCGCCAAATGTAAACTAAACAAATCGCCGCCCGCGATATATTAGAGCCAAATCTATTCAATGCTATCATATTTAACAGAATTACATACACAATAAGTGAAATTTCATCAAATTAACCCTAAAATCAAAGCGATATTAATGCTGCAGCTACATCAGCGGCGATATCCATACTGTCAAATATAAACAAAACAAATCGCCGCCACCAGATCAGTGGCGATATTGTCAAATAGCGGTGCTCACCGGGAACAGCCTCACCAGTAACAAGGCTTGCTGGTTCCCGGTGTGTGGAGAAGGCAATATATTAGGCCCAACCAGGTGCTCGCCGGCAACAGGATCAGAGGGATTTCCCAAATCTATAAATGACTTCACGTTTAGCTAACACAAACCGTTTAGGCAGCCATGCATACGGCGTGACATACTTCACGACACCGATGATAGCTACCCGGTGTTAGATGGTTAACACCACACGACACTAACACCCAGCTCGCGGAACAACTACACTGGTCCCTCGCTACAGATCTTCCATATATGGTGCGATGACGTCACCGGGACCAGTGTATGTGTTCCTCCACTCTACTCTGCAGTGGGGCTGACAAGGCATTAAGTCCATAGGCCCAATTGACGCTATTCGGGGGCAGCTATTGGTTAATAATATATCAAAACAAATGGCGGCTGCCATAGAATTTGCCGATACGCGCAGGTCAAAACTTAGATTTTATTCAAAATTAAAAGAAATAAAGAACAATTTGGCATAAACATGGATACACAAATGAAATATTAATAGTTTATTCCGCGGAAACAACGGCCATATTCGGGTCACCCAAGTTGCTAGAATTTCAAATCGAACACCGTGAGTGGAGTAAAAAAATACATGTGCAATCATAAAATACTTTGCTGTAGTTATATCGGGGGGTTGGTCCTAAGGCTAAGGCATTGCTTATTCATATTATAAATATGTTTGATCAATGTGACAATGACAATGGAAATTACACTACCAAAAAACTGACATATGACATCATCCTTTTCATCGGGAGATTTCTTGATAAATGGGACAGGACATGCCCCCATCCATCTCCTCTGCTACTAGTGCTAGTTTGACTTGTCCTAATTTGACCATTTGAAATGAATTGGGATTTTCACCGCTGTGTATAACTTACAGCGTCATCACAGGCCTGTTGCTCTCATACCATGTCTATGTGGTGTGGGAGGTTAAAAATCCCTTGGCTTGGGTCGGTAAAAGTGTAGGCTCGGGCTTTCTAGCAACCAGCAGTGGAGTGGGGAAGACCAGTCATCTGTGACTGGGATTTCCCTAGATAAAAGATTCACCCGGTACTTGTAGTACATGGGTGAAGACCAGCCTTATATAAATACGGGCGAAAATAGCGTTAGTATGGAACATCACCTAGAAACTGTGGCTCCAGTATCAAATGGCTACTTATATCGGCACAGATTTGGTGAAATGGGAGAGAATGCAAAAAGACAAGATGGCGGCCGCAGAACGCCGTCGATTTCACTTTTAAATCTTATTAAACTATATATTACCGACCCACCCACGGGGAGGCTTAAGACTAACGCATATATACATATATATACATAAACAATATATACATAAACAATACTCCTACCCATAGGACAGGATTTCGTCAAAATCCAGCAACCGGAGACGGAAATAGGCCTCTATGGGCGCTGCCATTTGTAAAATTGTATCTCTGAATAACAGAATCCAGCAAACGGAAACAGAAATCGCTTGTCGAACTTCGGTCAGCAGCCAGCAGGGTGGACGACAGCTATTGGTTAATAATATATCAAAACAAATGCCCGCTGCCATAGAATTTGCCAATATGTGCAGTTCAAAACTTAGAGTTTATTCAAAATTAAAATAAATAAATAACAATTTGGAATAAACATGGATGCACAATTGAAATATTAATAGTTTACTCTGCGAAACGTCTTGAAACTACGGCCGTATTCGGGTCATCCGAGTTGATAGAATTTCAAATCGAACACCGAGAGTGGAGTAAAAAAAAAGAAGCATAATTTTAATGCTTTGCTGTAGTTATATCGGTGGGTCGGTCCTAAGCATTGCTTATTCATATTATATTATATTTTTCAACTCAAAGCTAGCGGGCTGTCAATAAGATATATGTAAAGAATAATTGTTGCTTCTTAGATTGTAAAATTAGGCTCTCAATTCTTTGACCCGCATTTTCGCCAGCTTTTACATAAGATAATGATAAGGTTGGTTTGCACCCCTACTGTAGGTACCCCGGAATCCGCCGGGAGCGCCACTGTCGCGGTGCGATAAAACTCGTACAACTTCTAGCGACTTTCTGAGCAGCCCAGTCATGTCGGAAAACGGCACCACATGTGCAACACATGCACACTGCATTGACTGCTACATCTGGGTTTGAACCACAACAGACTGGGGCACAGATAGAGACCATTTTCAGTGCTGTGTGACATTTGAAAGGCATTTTACCAAGCCATTCAAGTCTTCAGATGCAGAAATCAGAGCTAAGACTGCCGGGAAAGTGCATGTTAACTATCATAATGAGAAAATTTAGCATTTTATCTTCCTAAAACTGGTCTTACATTGACTCTAACTGGAATCGCAACTCTACAATTTGATGGCCAAAAGTTGGTGTTTTGACTGGATTCTGACTCACGCGCGGCCCCCGGGAGGGTCGAGGGATGCGTCGGGTACAGTAGTAATTAAATCAACGGTGTTTGGTGGTGTTTGATGGTGTTTGATGGTGTTTGGTGGTGTTTGGTGGTGTTTGGTTGGTTGGGTTGTTGTTGGTTGGGTTGTTGTTGGTTGGGTTGTTGTTGGTTTGGTGGTTGGTTTGTTTGTTTGATGTTGGTGGTTGTTGGTGGTTTGGTTGGTGGCTTGGTTGTTTTGACTGGATTCTCTAGTTGAGTGACTCATGCGCGGCCCCCGCGGGAGGGTCGAGGGATGCGTCGGCTACGTTAGTCGTTAGATCAACGGTGCTTTGTTGTGTTTGGTGGTGTTTGGTTTGGTTGTTGTTGGTTTGGTTGTTGGTGGTTTGTTGTTGGTGGTTGTTTGGTTGGTGGTTGGTGGTTTGGTTGTTTTGACTGGATTCTCTAGTTGAGTGACTCACGCGCGGCCCCCGCGGGAGGGTCGAGGGATGCGTCGGCTACGTTAGTCGTTAGATCAACGGTGTTTTGTTGTGTTTGGTGGTGTTTGGTTTGGTTGTTGTTGGTTTGGTTGTTGTTGGTTTGGTTGTTGTTGGTTTGGTTGTTGTTGGTTGTTTGATGTTGGTGGTTTTGACTGGATTCTCTAGTTGAGTGACTCACGCGCGGCCCCCGCGGGAGGGTCGAGGGATGCGTCGGCTACGTTAGTCGTTAGATCAACGGTGTTTTGTTGTGTTTGGTGGTGGTTGGTTTGGTTGTTGTTGGTTTGGTTGTTTTTGGTTTGGTTGTTGTTGGACTGGATTCTCTAGTTGAGTGACTCACGCGCGGCCCCCGCGGGAGGGTCGAGGGATGCGTCGGCTACGTTAGTCGTTAGATCAACGGTGTTTTGTTGTGTTTGGTGGTGTTTGGTTTGGTTGTTGTTGGTTTGGTTGTTGGTTTGGTTGTTGTTGGTTTGATTTTGGTTGTTGGTGGTTTGGTTGGTGGTTTTGACTGGATTCTCTAGTTGAGTGACTCACACGCGGCCCCCGCGGGAGGGTCGAGGGATGCGTCGGCTACGTTAGTCGTTAGATCAACGGTGTTTTGTTGTGTTTGGTGGTGTTTGGTTTGGTTGTTGTTGGTTTGGTTGTTGTTGGTTTGGTTGTTGTTGGTTTGATTTTGGTTGTTGGTGGTTTGGTTGGTGGTTTGGTGGTTTTGACTGGATTCTCTAGTTGAGTGACTCACACGCGGCCCCCGCGGGAGGGTCGAGGGATGCGTCGGCTACGTTAGTCGTTAGATCAACGGTGTCTTGTTGTGGTTGGTTACCAAGCCATTCAAGTCAAGGGATGCGTCGGCTACATTAGTCGTTAAATCAACGGTGTTTGGTTTGGTTGTTGTTGGTTTGGTTGTTGTTGGTTTGGTTGTTGTTGGTTTGGTTGTTGCCCACATGGGCAACACATGCACACTGCATTGACTGCTACATCTGGGTTTGAAGCACAACAGACTGGGGCACAGATAGAGACCATTTCCAGTGCTGTGTGACATTTGAAAGGCATTTTACCAAGCCATTCAAGTCTTCAGATGCAGAAATCAGAGGTAAGACTGACTTGAATGTGTATGTTAACTATCATAATGGGAAACTTTAGCATTTTATCTTCCTAAAACTGGTCTTACATTGACTCTAACTGGAATCGCAACTCTACAATTTGATGGCCAAAAGTTGGTGTTTTGACTGGATTCTGGAGTTGAGTGACTCACGCGCGGCCCGAGGGATGCGTCGGCTACATTAGTTGTTAAATCAACGGTGTTTGGTGGTGTTTGGTTTGGTTGTTGTTGGTTTGGTTGTTGTTTGTTTGATGTTTGTTTGATGTTGGTGGTTGGTGGTTGTTGGTGGTTTGGTTGGTGGTTTGGTTGTTTTAACTGTATTCTCTAGTTGAGTGACTCACACGCGGCCCCTGCGGGAGGGTCGAGGGATGCGTCGGCTAAGTTAGTCATTAGATCAACGGTGTTTTGTTGTGTTTGGTTGGGTTGTTGTTGGTTTGGTTGTTGGTTGTTGGTGGTTGTTTGTTGTTGGTGGTTTGGTTGTTGGTGGTTTGTTGTTGGTGGTGGTTGTTTGTTGGTGGTTTGGTTGTTTGTTGGTGGTTTGGTTGTTTGTTGGTGGTTCGGTTGTTGGTGGTTTGTTTGTTGGTGGTTGTTTGTTGTTGGTGGTTTGGTTGTTGGTGGTTTGTTGTTGTTGGTGGTTGTTTGTTGTTGGTGGTTTGGTGGTGGTTTGGTTGTTGGTGGTTTGGTTGTTGGTGGTTGGTTGTTGGTGGTATTACTGAGATGCTTGTATTTGTAAGTAATGTGTGAATTCCAGGATTAAATGTGGTCTTTAGAGTTTTAGTAGTTGTTTTAAATTATAGTGTGTAAATAATGTTTGGATTTATGGTTGCCATGGAAACCAACATTTTTCTGTGATCTAATTTGTTTATATATCAGCTTTGATAAGCTGAGATGATTTGCCATACCAAGAATCACCTTGATGTCAGTTTTGATCAGGATCAAACCATTAATAAAGAAACTGCAGTTATGGGCATGATTGTATTACGGTTGCCATGGAAACCAACATTTTTATGGTTGCCACGGAAACCTACATTTCTCTGTGATCTAATTTATTTATATCAGTTTTGATAAGCTGAGGTGATTTGCCAGACCAAGAAGAACCTTGATGTGACATTTCATCGGGATCTGACCATTATTAAAAAAGAGCTACAGTGACTGATATTGTAGGCGGGAGTGGTTGTATTACGGTTGCCATGGAAACCTACATTTTCCTGTGATCTAATTTTTGTATATCCGTATATCCGTTTTGATAAGCTGGGGTGATTTGGTATAAGAAGAAGAACCTTGATGTCAAGTTTGATCAGGATCAAACCATTAATAAAGAAACTGCAGTTGTAGGCATGATTGTATTACGGTTGCCATGGAAACCAACATTTCTCTGTGATCTAATTTTTTTATATCAGTTTTGATAAGCTGAGGTGATTTGACAGACCAAGAAGAACCTTGATGTGAAATTTCATCAGGATCTGACCATTATTTAAAAATAGCTACAGTTGACTCATATTGTAGGTGGGAGTGATTGCATTATGGTTGCCATGGAAACCTACATTTTCCGGTGATCTAATTTTTGTATATCAGTTTTGATAAGCTGGGGTGATTTGGTATACGAAGAAGAACCTTGGTATGAAGTTTGATCAAGATAGGATCATTAATAAAGAAACTACAAGGAAATGTTGTTATAATTAGTCTATTTAACAGCCCTAAATAAGGCACTTCTCTAGTGCATTAGCTAATACAAAAAATCTTAAATTCAAAAAACTTCAAATGCACATATCTCATTCAATTTTTGGAATATCTTAAAAATTCAAAAAGCATATTGCTTTTGATTCATTGGAGCTTCCAATGAAATTATAATTTGAATGTTTGGAATAATTTGAAAATTTTACTGGGGTACCTACCTACTGCAGCAGTACGGGGTGAATATTGTATCTAGGATTTCCCCTGCTTGGGACAATTAATGTACAAAAAAAAAAGAGAGACAAATAAGTGTACACACTTCCTGTCTACCATTCGCTATTCGCTATATTTGACGCCGTACGAATAGCCACTCCAAAGCAAAGGCAAAGAAAAAAGACAGACGACGCATGGGCGATAATGGATATATTTACATATATGTAGCAAAAATACCATTCATCGTTAGCTGTAAAAGCTTACCTTCGGTTGTGTGGATTTCCTTGATTTGAGATAAAACAGATGATAGATTCAATTGGTAGCTTCTTATAGCGCGTACTGCCAAAGCACGTGGCAAATATCGGTGAAAAATCACGAAAATTGACATTGTTGTTGGCAGTCTCCCAAGATTATTTTCCGATAATTATTTTCACTGACTTTTCCAATGCATAAAGCTAAAACATTGTACAATTGTAACATATATCTAACCTACCCGTGCCATTAATCCATGTTGATATACATATGAGAATAGCTTAATAATATACAGGATTCGACGGCAAGTGTAAAAACTAAATCTTTATATGATTGGCTAAATTTCACGTGACATCACCTGGCGGCTGTCCTAAACAAACGCACGTGAAAAGGAGATACTCATCATACTGACAAAGACATTCTAATGTCGTGTTTCCTTCGTTATTCTATCGATATTTCCAAAAGGGAACCAGCCAAACCTATAAAGGATGGCATTTAGAAGTAGTTTAATCGTGGCTAAATCGATAGTGTTCCAGCAGATCGATTTTGTTTGGAGTTGGGGAAAAATCGGATCACTGACACCACGATTGCATCAGCAAAACAAAGTTAAAGTACTAGGAGTGCACACACAAACACATCGCGCAAGACCCAGCCCATGTAACATTTTAATAAATAATTCTGTTCTTGCTACGGTAAGGACTAACCGTGCAAAACCATACATTACTGGACACATAACGCAACCAGTTAGGACATTATCGCTCGGTGTGTCAAACTGTACCGACACTGGCGACAGTAAGGTGCTGGGTCGGGTCACTGGGCAAGACGGTGGTGGGAGGCTGTGTATTGTGTACACATGTAAAGTCTGTGGTACCAGATCGTCTAAGATGTTCTCCAAAGTTTCGTACGAGAAAGGTGTTGTGATTGTCACGTGTCCTGGATGCGACAATCACCATCTTATTGCTGACAATTTGGGCTGGTTCCAGGACCTAAAGGGGAAGTGAGTATGATTCAGAATAGATGATCCAGTTACCAGTGGCAGTAGTAGGTACGTGAGATATATCGATTATTAAGCAAGTTAGAACAAAAATTGACTAAATATCTAGATTTTGGGTCACACACTTGTAATGCTAAAGCATTAAAATAATGGCAGGAAATTACCTAGATACAATATTCACCCCGTACTGCTGCAGTAGGGGTGCAAACCAACCTTATGTAAAAGCTGGCGAAAATGCAGGTCAAAGAATTGAGAGCCTAATTTTACAATCTAAGAAGCAACAATTATTCTTTACATATATCTTATTGATAGCCCGCTACCTTTGAGTTGAAAAATATAATATAATATCTAGTTTAATAAGATTTAAAAGTGAAATCGACGGCGTTCTGCGGCTGCCATCTTGTCTTTTTGCATTCTCTCCCATTTCACCAAATCTGTGCCGATATAAGTAGCCATTTGATACTGGAGCCACAGTTTCTAGGTGATGTTCCATACTAACGCTATTTTCGCCCGTATTTATAGAAGGCTGGTCTTCACCCGTGTACTACAACATACAAGTACCGGGTGAATCTTTTATCTAGAAATTACCCCTCATTATCGAAATTGAAATAGCTCTAGTTCGATTCCCCGTGCCCCCAGCTCTGTCAATTTGGATTTCCACCACTGTATATAACTTACAGCGTCATCAAAGGCCGGTTGCTCTCATACCATGTCTGTGGTGTGGGAGGTTAAAAATCCCTTGGGTCGGTAAAAGTGTAGGCTCGGGCTTTGGAATGAGGCTCCAGCAGTGGAATGAGGAAGACCAGTCGTCTATGACTGAAATTTCCCCTGCTTAAACATCTAATGGACAAAAAAAAACCAGTAAACAATGTCAACAAAGTCGCTCTCCCAGGTGGCCGATCGTTTCTTATATTCAAAATGGCATAGCTTTCGTAATATTAAAAAAAATATATATACCCATTCTAAAGCTCTTATTGATTTGCAATTACTAAAACTAGCTGCTTAACCGCGTTATGCAAATAACTACGCTGACAGTGCTGCATAGAGTCAATACGGTCACATACGCCTAGACACTGCTAAAGATACGTGAGGAACGACGGCGCACTTACCCCTACACAACAAAGTTGACGAATACGGTCACGTACGCGTAGACACTGCTAAAGATACGTGAGGAACGACGGCGCATGCGCACGTACTCCTAGACTTCGAATCTACGAATACGGGCGCGTACGCGTAGCCACTGCCATTAGAAAAAGTGGTGAAAACTGTTTGGTATAGCCTATAGGAGGGCGCGCGTTCACATCACTTCCGACTGAGGCGATGAAAACAAACATGACAGCAGTGCTTTTTGTTTTATTTACATTCGAAATAATGCCAAATTTCACTTATTGAGTACGTTATGCTCCTAAATACCATTATTTCAACCCCCTGAGTGAATATTCATGGTTCTAAATAACAGAATTAGCTCGTAGCAGTGAATAGATTTGTGCTTTCTGTTTTATTTACATTAATTTGCAATAACGCCACCAATCATGGCCCGATGCGGCGGCGACCTCAATCTGATGAATATCGCTTTGATTTTGGGTTTAATTTGACCGAATTTCACTTATTGACTAAGTTGTGCTCCCAAATAACATTATTTCAACCCCCAGGTGAATATTCAATATTCTATATAATATAATTAGATCATAGCAGTTATTGTATTTAAGCAATATATTTTGCCTTCAATTAAAGTTACCTGGTATAGTTCACTGAGACGACAAACAAACTCCGAAACCAGGCTTAAATTAAGACTGGCAAATATGAAATCACTGTTTCTTCACTTCTTGTTTCAATTCAATGGCATTAGCTATTATTCCAGAATACTATGTCGATATGAAAAAGAAACACTTTTCCCTAATGGTTGTTATAAGTACATATAATAATTTTCCAGTGTTGATAAATGTTATGTGTATAATATAAACATTGTTCATATTATATTGTAATAATACATTGCCAAATTTAGTTGTGCATGTAATAAAAATATAGACATTGTCCCTTGATCGGGTGGATTACCAAATGAGAGAAACATATCAATAGTGCTACAATTATTCGCCTAATTACACGGCAATTTGAACATAATTGTTCAAATGATTCAGATTTATGATTAATGACTAACACAGATGGAAGTACAGTATGCTGTGAACAAAGTAGTGTAGTCAGTTGCCCTCTCCTCGCTTCATAGATGAAATGCCGCATATGCAAGTACGTATGGGTTGGTGTATTGTACTAGGGAACCCAATGGTTATGTGTTCACTTTGGACTAGTAGCCAGCCTTGATCTGACCTTAGATGTTGCTAGGACGTAAAACTCCAACAAATATGGAATGACATGAACCATAGATGAGAATCTTCCAGAATTCCTGATTTTTTATCTGCCAGATTTTTTGTCAGATATAGGTAAACAAAATTGGTGACATTCCTGTTTTTTCACCCCCGACTATTTCCCTGATTTCTTTATGTCAGGCCATTCTCATCTACGACTATGAGGAACATGTTCTGACATGATATTCCTGTTTGTTTGCAACTCCCTCCCCCTGCACCACCCGCGCACACATATATGATATACACCACCACGGCAGTACACTTCACTTCTTCAGTACTCATCTAAAAATTTCGATTCAAGACATTACTTTGAGCATATATATTTTGTCCCCAGGAACATCCAGGAGATGATGGCAGACAAAGGGGAGGACGTGAAGAGAGTGACAGACGAGTCTGGAACCATGGAGATAACGCTTGAGGACGTCATGGGCAAAGATGCTTTCCCACTTTTAATTCCGCCGTCAGATTCTAAAAACTGACATCACAAAAATATAGTGGAGGAATATATAATATCCAATGAGAACATTATGTAAATAACCTGTGCGGCAAGTGATTGTGATGATTAAAATAAAATGGTTATGGTTTGCATTTAGTTGTTAAATCAAGTAAGACAATATTAGTAATACAATGTCAGCCTATGCGTTATAGATCGTTTCTTTGATGTACTTTGTGTGACATGTTTCTTAGCCTAGAATCATGGGAGTATTCAAAGTTGCATAGTCCGATGAAAATATACAATTTTCAAAACCAAAACACTTATCTAGATTTGATTCTACATATTCAACTTAGATACTGATACGCTTATTAATCAATTGTTCCTGCATATGTATTTATCTCAGAAACTGAAAAGCATCGGACTAGCCAGCTTTAATAAACATTCTAATGTGGTTGTTTCCCCCTATTTAAATAACTATCATAATCATTTTTGCTTACCTTTTTTTTCTAATTATTGGTCAATTTTCATGAAGATTGAGTGATGATCAGATGCATTTCAGTAGGCAATGTCAACAAAGTCACTCACCTTGGCTGCCAATCTTTTCTTAAATTCAAAATTGCATAACTTTCTTAATATAGATATATTAAATTTTTTTATTTTAAAGCTTTTATTAATTTGTAATTACTAAGACTAGTTGTTTAACTGTGTTGCACAGATAGCTGTGCTGCATTACATGATACCGCCATAATTATGCAGACTTGAAGTTGACAGTCACATTGTAGTTAAAGAATGGGAAAAATCACTATGCAAGGGTCACCCAATCTGTGTGAAAATTGGCCAATAGATAGAGAACAGGTATGCAAAGATGAATATGTTACTTTCAAAAATGAATACCCTCAAATTTGAGTGATTTCGAGAGGTTTTGGTCGAAAAAAGTATTCACATTACTTTACATAGAGCGGAGGAGCCTCGCAGATGCGTAAGTGCCCTCGGTCTGGTTTCAACATGGACGCGACGTGAATAGGGTGAATTGTAACCATGCTGTGTCTAGGGGCGTAATCGATTAATCAACTTGGGTCACCCGACACACTTTTTGGTGCATGCACACGTCCTACAGTCTCAGGTTGAATAAACGAATACGCTCGGGGTGTACAAAATGGTGGCTTAATTTGAAACTTAATATTATTTTTTTTAAACCGATAGAAATACAGCAAAATAGGATTTAAAGTATTTTATGATTGTAAAAGCTGAAAATCTGTGTTATTAAAAAAAAAGTACTAAGACAACACGTAGGAGTTGTACCGGTAGCTGTTATACTACAGGTACCAGCACAGATGTGATGTCATCGCTCCTAGGAAACCCCAGCCAAGAGGTGGGATAATGGGGTTGGATCGTTTTGCACACGGCATGTGTATTTCTCGACTCCACTCGCGGTGCTCGATTTGAAATTCTGACGACTCGGGTGACCCGAGTCGTGTTAATCGATTATGGCCCTTGTGAAAATGCTGAACTGGCAAAGGGGCTGGTGTCACAGTTCTGCACTAAACCACCAGGGAGCGCCACTAGTTTGACTAAAGCCTGTAATAACTAATATATTGCCATCTACTAGATTTCCCAATAAACAGAAAAACAGAGCTTTGGTTTTGTATATGTTTTTTCGGGGTTTTGATTTGTTTTGATTTGTTTAAAGCTCATCTGTCGCCTGGCTTCAATAACATTAACATTGATGGAGACTTTATAATAGCGAATGGTAGACAGGAAGTCTGAACACTTATTTGTCTCTCATTTTTGCTTGAGTGCAAGTAAATATGCAACACAAGGAATAATTAGTAGCATGTGGTGAATAAGGGGTCAAATTTCCCTTTGAACTTCTTTGCCGAAGATATAATCATGAAACCTCTGACAGCCAAAACATATTGCGAGCATTTCTTTTTCGATAGTGGCGTAGCCACACTGCGCTGAACCTAGCACACAAGATGCGAGTGCGATTGGCTTGTTATCCTGCATGATAACAGCACCTAGACCTGATTGACACTCATCTACTTGAATGACAATTGGTTTGTCTACATCATAATATGACAATACAGGAGCAGTTCTCAATTTTTCTTTTAGTTGGTCATATGCGACTTGCTGTTCATTTTGCTAGTGCCACGCGACATCCTTAGCAAGGAGCATGCAGAGTGGTTTTGCGATCTCGGACATGTTCGGTATGAACTTGTAAACATAGCCAACCATGTCCAGGAACCTCTGGTATTCTACAATTGCCTGTATTCTGTCTGGATTGGGTTTTACACCCTGTTGGGTAAGTTGATGACCTACATACTTCACTGTAGTTTTGCATATCAAAGATTTTGAATCGTTTAATTTAAGATTTACCGACCTGGCTCGGTCCAGCAGTGCTTTCAGCCTGTTGTTATGTTCCTCCACGGTTGACCCATATACCAGAATGTATATCCTGGGTATATCGCCCATGACACAGTGCATTTCCTGAATGAAAATGTCACCGGCTGTTTTGACGTTCCTCAGCGGGTCAACAACAGGTTGTACAGATTTGTCAATATGAATGACAGCATTCGATTTTATCAGGCCTAAACCTTGAAAAAGATCTTTATATTTGCTTACCAGATCATCTGCTTGCGGGCTGTGGATGTTGTTCGGGGTGGAAATGTTTGTCAGCACGCCAGAGTTCACCTCATCAACCCATGCCAACAGGTTCAACACAACACAAGCCTGTTTACCCAAGATAGGTTGACAGTCCCGCACCACTTGGAATGTAAAGCCTCTGCTGTCGATCTCGACCGAAGGCTCGCCGTCGGGAGTGATCCGATGCCACAAAAATGTCACGAGCGAACACCTGGTGTTCGTCAGCCGCACCAACGCGATCCTGTTGAAGATGTTCCTCGGAAGAACATTCGCCTCCGATCCTGTGTCAAGCTTGAACTTGACTGGATGACTGTTCACTCGGAAGGTCACATACCAGAGCTCGTTTTCCTGTTTGGTGTTGTGCTCGTTGACACCGACAAACAGATCCATCATCAACAGATTGTCTTCCGCCGGATTTGGGTTTTGTTTGATGTTGTAAGGGTCAGGTTCTTCCCGGTCAACTCATTGACCCTGCCAAGTTTGCTCTGGCAAATCTTTTCGAAGTGCCCAACCTTCTTGAAGGCAACGCAAGTCTTGCCCCTCGCCAGACAAACTCCACGCCGGTGTTCGTAACCACAGTTTTGACATTGAATCTTGAATTCGCTTGCACTGGTGTTGTTTCCGGCCTTCCAAGATGGCAACTTCTAAGATGGCAGCCCAGCCAGATGAACCACCAGTTCACTGGTACGCACATTTGCATATCTGTTAGGAAAATCGATTTCTTTCACCTCCACATCCGATTTCTTTTCCTCCAAATGGTCACCACTGAATTCACTGAGTGTGAGTAGTCAAAGTTTAACCGCCGGGACTGTCAGACCATGATTGGACTCTAAGGCCCAAGTCACACTGGGTGTAATCGATTAATCAACTCGGGTCACCCGAGCCCATTTTTGGCACATCCTACAGACTCGGGTTGAATAAACGAATACGCTCGGGGTGGAAAAAATGGTGGCTTAATCTAAAACTTAATAATTTTTTTTTAATAACCGATATAAGTACAGCAAAATAGAATTTAAAGTATTTCATGATTGTAGAAGCTGATAATCTGGGTTATTTAAAAAAAGCATTAAAATAACATGTATGCCATGGGCGGGTAGCTGTTATTCTGCAGGTACCAGCACACATGTGACATCATCGCTCCTAGCAAACTCCAGCCAAGAGGTGGGTTACTCGGGTCTGGTAGTTTTGCACATGGCCCGTGTATTTCTCGACTTAACTCGTGGTGTTCGATTTGAAATTGTGACGACTCGGGTGACCCGAGGCGCCTGGGTGGTGTTAATCGATTACGGCCACTATGGCTTGCAATCGTACCTGTACCTATACTGATATGACATTAGCTGTTGTTAGGACGTAAAACTCAAACAAACTAAGCCAAGCTTGATTACTCTGGCCTTCAGGAGTTCATACATCTACCTACCTACCGGGCGCGGTGGCCGAATCGGTAGAGCGCGGGCCTCCTGTGCGGGAGATCGGGAATTCGGTTCTCGGTCGAGTCAAACCAATGACTTATAAAATTGATACGTGTGGCTTCCTAGGCTGGCACTCGGCATTAATAGGATAGGACAAGGACTGGTTAGCTAAGTGTCAGGATAATGTGCCTGAGTGGGATACCGGGTCATGGTGCCACCGGTCTGATTTCCCAGTGGAGCAGCACTATAAAGTCACCATGAGTACGCACTGTTACAAGTCGCTACCCGCCCTGATATGACCTTAGATGTGGCCAGGACGTAAAACTCCATCAACCAACCCACATGCCTACTTTGGCTCCTCGTCTCAGAAATTGTTGGGCCTCAAACCCCCAAATCGGGAGATAATAGCTGATGTTCGGTCCCATTATGTTTAGTGCCATCCTGACCTTTTCCCGTAAATAGTTCACTGTAGATATCGTCATGAAGACTACAATAGAATTGAGACTCATTAACGGGAGTGTTTGATTACTAACAACCGACGGCATCGGTTCCGACCGTCCTGTACCAAGATTAATTAACAGCTAGCAGGGACCTTACATCAGCAGTTTTATGCGAACATTCCAGATTTTGGATGGTTGTTGGAGTTTTACATCCTTGCAACATCTAAGGTCATATCAGGACGGGTACTGACTTGTGACAGTGCACACTCATGGCGACTTTATAGTGCTGCTCCACTGGGAAATCAGGTCACTGGCACCATGAGCCAATATCCCACTCAGTCACATTATCCTGACACTGAGCTAACCAGTCCATACCCTATCCTATTAATGCTGAGTGCCAGCCTAGGAAGCAACAAGTATAAATTTTATAAGTCATTGGTTTGACTCGACCGGGAACCAAACTCCATCTCCTGCACGCGAGGCCTGCGCTCTACCGATTCGGCCACCGCGTCCGGTATACATTCCAGATCAAGTGGGACGCATTCACTACCTGACAGTGACAATGACAGTGACAATGTTTGACTGATCTGTAAAACAATAATAATACTTACATCTTGCAAACCTCCATCTCTGCGCTAAGGACAGGCTAACCATCCCAACTCTATTAGATAAAAGATTCACGCCGTACCTACCCATTAGTAAAAGTGGAGAAACGCTGGGTAAATGAAACGAGCACACACATTCTTAATTTAAGAAACAAAATCTAATCTTCACATCCCTTTTTATATCTACCCACAACTTTTGAACTGATTGGTAGATTAAATCCAGGAGATAAATACACTTTAAAGTTTGAATTGACAGATCCCACATAACCACATGGTCGCCATTGGCAGCAACTTGAGAGGTCCCTGGGTAATAAGATACAATTCTGCTAATTTATGCAGCAGTAAGGATTATTATGGTAAGATAAAGGACACGAGGGGCCGCGGCTACTGGATGTCGTATCGTTTGAGCTCCTGTCATTTTTTGTAGTTTAATAATTCTACTAAATGAAGGTGTTCAGGGTGGGTCTAGATCTAGACATACCTGGTTATTGAGTCTTGGGATGCCTGTACGTAGGGTGGTAGGGTGGTGGCAATCACTGCCGGCCCCACCCCCTCCAGCTCCCACATCCCCAGATATGTTTTCAGATGGCTGTAAACAGAGAGTTCTTGTGTCCCAAATTCCCTGAATGTCAGTATCAAGGGGTTTCTACACGGGACATTTGATTTGCGTTTTGCTGTGTATTGAATTGTGCACGTCCCCTGTCTTCAGCTGAAGTCACTGCACTTAATACGTCCCAGTGCTTGCAGTGGTTGGCCCGGTGATAGTAGGAATAGACATATGGTTCTCTTATTTAACCTGTCTATGTCTAGCAACTCCAGCAGCCCCCATCCTTTAGTGTAGGACTAGGAGATAGCAGAAAAATCGTGCAAATGATGATACAAGCATCAAACTTGACACACTTGTTCTCCAAGTGGTACTAATCAAACCTGCCCGATTGGCCAATTGAAAATCCAAGATGGCGGTCATTTTTCAAGATGGCCGCCAAAGTAGCCTCTCGAAGTTGACGTTTTGCTTATAAGTATTTGTGGTTGTCCGATTTGCATGATCTAGGTGTGGATTCCTATGTTTTCAAGCCTGCTGAAGTTGATTTTCCTGTTTATAAAGAACACTGACACATATTCTTCTCACTTTGCACATTTGTTTATGATTTTCATAAGCTTGCATGGCTATGGGGTGTAGGGGTGTAGTGTTAGAGGTAGTACCTTTGTTTCAACAGTCAGCCACATCCATTGGATGGACTACTGGCACTAGTCATCACCACTGGCCTAACTCTCATCTATGGTGCCAAGAAGATGCTAGTGCACGGCATCGGCCACACCCTGGTAAACGTGAGCCGCTCAAATTAGAGTCAGAAATGAAGGTTAACAAAGTTCCAGAGCTTCCAGAACCATACACCAATATTCGTCCAGCATACATCACGAAAAAGCCCAATACTCCTCCAGTAGCAAGTTAATCCTTACCAGCACCCGAGTCGATCTGGTCACATTTAAAAGAAGAATATTCTTGGTTGGAGGAAGTCTTCCTCACTGAGGATGTGGCTGATGCAGTCAGCATTACATGGTCAGCCCACCATGCAACGCAGAAAAGGAGCCATCCATTTGCAATGATGCCTCTGTGGCGAGACCAGGCTCGCTATGTTGCAACGATCAAGCATACCATGGTGAAGGTTTGTGATACAGTTTCTTTCCTTAACCCAGGGCAGACACCAGTCATTGCTGCTGACCAATCGTTGTATGCTCTGGCAAAACAAATACAATGGAAGTGTCCCGAATATGGAGAGGACAAGTTTGTGATCATGTTTGATATTTGGAGGTGGTTCAGCAGTACTTTCGGGTCCCAGATTGTCATATATCTGGGCTTGGTGGGCTTCAGATTCCCAATACCTTTAAGTAGTCTGCTAACCAGGGGGTGCTCCCCAAAGGGCTTCCCCCCTACTGTTATGAACGTAGATAACATTGACCGCACTGTGTTTATCGAGTTCCTGGCCATGCCCCCCCCCCCCCCCCCGCAAAGAGTGTCTAGGTAATCTATCCCCTCCTGAATTGCGGGGCTTCTGGGATTGATTCCTTTTTCTCTGTAATGGCCCGTCCACCTTCTCAGCACCAGTTTATATTGTTTTTGAGTTGTTGTGGCCCACTGGGAAACCAGGCCACCAACATCATGACCTGATATCCCACTCAGTCATATTATCCTGACACTGAGCCAACCAGTCCTTGCCATACCTTAATAATGCCGACCACATGGCTAGGAAGCGACAAGTATCAAGTTTGTAAGTCATTGGTTTGACTTGACCAGGGTTCGAACCTGTGGGTTAAAATCCCATGATCTACCAAAACTGGAGACGGACGCTCAACTCATTTGGTCAACCGGTCTGGTCCATATAAAACAGTACAAATACATGAACTAGAAATACAAGTGTAAGCCCCAGCCACCTTTGTTACCCTTGAGTAATGACAGCTTGGCTGAAAATAAACAGGCACTGATTTATCTGACGTTGGCTCGATGAGCGAGCGCCTTCTAATTTGGGACTAAATAAATTACAGCCACAGGATATCACTTGAATTTGCGAAATTTATTTGCTATAATTCCTAATTCGACAGATCAATTCAATTTGTCAATAAAAATTACTACCATCAATTTACACTTAGCACAAATAAGGTGTCACACATTTATTGCAGTGTGTCAGTGAGTAAAGGATAGACTGAGTGGGATACCAGGTCATGGTGCTGGTGGCCTGGTCTCCCAGTGGGGCGGCACTATAAAGTCACCATGAGTGTGCACTGTCACAAGTCGATATCCATCCTGATATGACCCTAGATGTTGCCAAGATGTAAAACTCCAACAGCCAACCCAACGAACCTATATATATATATATATATATATAAATATCGGTATACAGCCTCAGCTAGGGAGAAGAGAACACGTGAGGTACCAGCAATTAGCATATACACCTCACGACTGGATAACGTGTCGTTGGGTTGCTCCGGCAAAATTAGTCTACATACAAGCAAATACGCAGTAAGTATAATAAAAACTGTGGTTAGCTTAATTATGATGCATTAGAGCATCAGTATGGAAAGTTTAGACTTTCGTTGGTCCAATTTGGACGAGTTATTTGGTTATAAAAACCAAGGATAGAATTCCTTCTCGAAGGATTGAAACCGGTCATTAGCGGTTCTGTCAACACCCGAGTCACCGTGTGATTATGGGTAGAGATGTGGGCTCTGCCTCGTCTCCTGTAGAAATTCTCTCGTACTCTAATAGAGAGTAATGTTGGAGATGCTCCTGGGTTTCTTTTATAGACTCCCCACAAACTTTTCAGGCGTTTCTCCGAGTTTCGTAGCATTTTCTCCAACTTGTTGACGTTGTAGTCACAGGTGGGAGAAGTGTGCGTGACAGAGGGATGGGCGGGCCGATACACTGGTCCCGACCCCGCATAAGGTTTGGGCTTGACCCACAACCCATGCACAAATTTAGCTTATTATGCCTGTGTTATAACGGTATAAACACGTTCTCTAACACCAATAGATGTCCAAATGAGTTTTAAACAACCATGTTGTGACATATATATATATAATAACTACCGGACTGACCAACGAGTTATTTGTTTCAGCTCCCGATGGCCACGAAGCGGTGTAAGCGCAGTGCAGCAGCAGCCGAGGGGCGTGTTCCGAGTGGAGGGGACGAGGAGTACGACTCCTCACCCGTGTTGTCGGCAGTGCCTTCGACACAGCCCGGGGCGCATATTCTCTCCGAGGAGGACATAGTGCCTGGCCGCGCCGCGGCTCAAAATTGGGAGACGCGGTTTGCGGCGATGGAGAGTCATATAATGGCTCTCAAACCACCAGTGTCTCATAAACGGCAAATGCCGAGTGCTCAAGAGGAGTCTTCTTTGGAGGATTTCTCGGAGACAGACTCAGAGATCGAGCTTAGGGCTCCTCCTCCTTCTCCTAAACGGAGGAAGAAGAAGAAACATATTGTTTCTTCGGGTGATGATTTCACCAAGGAAAGGGGGAGGACTGGGCTTCGCAAAAAGCGCAAGACCAAGTCCAAGAAGAAGAAGAAGAAGAGGACAGATTCTTCTTCTGACTCGTCCACGGATTCCACTTCCACGGAATCGGACTCAGACACGCAATATGAAGGTGTCTATGCTGCCATTTGGGGCAAAGTGGCTAAGAAAGTCAAGAAGCCAAGGGCTAAGCGTGTGAAAACCACTACGCTTATGCGTGAGAACATTAATGGCCATTTCCGCACGTTTAAGCCGGCGGAGATTATTTCTAAGTTATCAGATGAGTTAACAGGCATTAAAGGTGTTCCTAACTCCATCATTAAGGAGATGGATCGAGATGTCAATATGACGGAGGACCGTAAGAGATTTGAGGGTGTGTTGCACACAGTGCATAAGGCGGTGCTTGGTACCCTAACAGCCAGTGCTCCTGTAGCAAACAGAATGCAACGAGAAAATAAGTTCTCGTCTTTGGCTAAGACGATGGACAAAGGTATTGCATTGTTGGCGGCGGCTGGTAATTACCTGTCGTATCGAAGATATGAAAATGTTTTCAAGTCGGTTTGCACAAGCGAACCTGCCAAAGAAGCGGCTCGCTCAAAGAAGGTTTCTGATATGATGGGAAACCCTTTTTACCTCTTCTTGCCCAATCATTATAAAGGGAAACCTTTAATATACACGAAAATGTTTGGCGGTCAACTACAATACCTCTATAAAGAGGTAGAAACTGCAGCCAAGAGTGGCAAAAACATGGATGGTAAGAAGAAACAGGTAACTCCTCGTTTCAAAAGGTCACGAGGGATTTTTGTCCACGGCGGTTCACCAGGGGAACCAGACCGGGCTAAAACTTCGGTCAAGCTTTTCGGGGCCGGGGCGCTCGCTCAGCCTGGACCGACAACACCGCACGGCCACTGGGCCGAGGTGTCAACTCGCCGAGACGCTTCCCCAGGGGCGGGTCCAAGTAGAGGTTGAAACACAAACGTTACAAGTCCTTCCAGCCTCTAAAACCACACAAACTGTAAGCAACTTTGTGGCTGGTAATATCAATAATCATATTTCTGAGTGGCACAAAATTACTAGTGATCAAGAAATTTTACAAATAGTTAGGGGTGTTCACATTCCCTTCACACAAATTCCGGTACAGGGCAGGATACCTTTCCCTTATAACATTGAACCGGTTGAACGAGAGGCATTAACTAAACAGGTACAAAAATTCTTTGAGAAAGGAATTATACAAAAAGTGACATACTGTTCAGGAGAGTTTATTTCAAACATCTTCTCGAGACCACAGCCTAATGGCGAGGTTCGAATGATCCTGGATTTAACAATCCTTAATAAAATGGTTGAATATCGACATTTTAAAATGTTCTCGCTAGATACAGCACGCGATCTGATTACGCCAGATGCGTGGATGGCTAGTGTTGATTTACAGGATGCATATTATACGCTTCCAATAAGAGAAAAAGACCGGAAATTTCTTCGGTTTCTTTGGGATAACCAACTCTATGAGTTTACCTGTATGCCGAATGGTTTAGCTTGTGCCCCTCGTTTATTCACTAAGCTGCTTAAACCTGTTTTCTCAGTAATGGCGCGGAAAGTCAATACTGTGGAAATACATCAAGATGATTCAATTTTATTTAGCATCACACAAAATTGATTGTGGAGCATTCAGTTTGATTTATGTCATTTACTTACTAAATTGGGGTTTTATGTACATCCACAAAAGTCAGTGTATACAACCAACAAACAACTCAAATGTTTAGGGTTTATTCTGGATACACTGTCTCTTACAGTGTCGATAACAGAACAAAAACTAATTAAGTTTATGAATACAGCGACCCAGCTTATTAAGTTACCAAAACCTAAAATTAGACAGGTCGCAGTCCTTATTGGGATAATGATATCGTATGCACCCGCTATTCTATACGGGAAGGCACATATTAAATCTCTAGAAAAGAAAAGAATTTACTGCATTAACACTGAACAGAGAAAAAGAAAACTACGTTGGAATTTTGAGCGAAAGCGATGTTTATATCGCAGAAGGGCTACAAGGATATTGAATGTTAATTGGGATGCAACATATAGCAGTTTCACCAAATCCAATCCGATGGCGGAACCTAATACTATAATTACTACTGATGCTTCGTTAGAAGGTGGGGAGCTCATCGGATTGATGAAAAATCCAGACCATATTAAATGCGCTCGATTGCGTGCTATTTATCTGGGTTTATGTAGTTTAGTAAAGATAAATAAATCACAAGTTAGAATACTAACTGATAATACTACTGCCATGGCATATATTCGTAACATGGGTGGAACCAAATCAAAGCCTTGCAATCAGTTGTCTAAACTGATTTGGGACTGGGCACAGGCTCAACAAGTCTGGCTGACTGTAGCGCATATTCCAGGGTCACAAAATACACTTGCAGACCATAAAAGTAGAAATTTCCATGACCATTTAGAATGGTCTCTCTCTACACCTTTTTAACTTCATTTGTGAAAAATGGGGTACACCTAAAGTTGACTTGTTTGCGAAACGAAATAATAACAAATTACGCTTGTATTGTTCTTTGCCTTGCATCCTGACCGAGCTGGAAAGTAAGCATTTGCTATTACCTGGGAAAATAAATTTATTTTTATATTTTCCCACCGTTTAGCATTATCAGTCCGAGTTGTCATGAAAATCGGTTGAACGACACATGCTATTCTGGTGGTGCCCGATTGGGACACGCAACCCTGGCTGCCAGCAGTTTCACAACTGGCAAAAGAACGTATACGATTCCCAAGAAAACTCAGGAATCTGACACACCACGGACCGCTAGTGGTTCACGGCGACGTGTCAACGACGCCTCTATTGGCATTCCTTTTCTAAGGAACCAGCTGCGGCAATTTGGATTGGACAAAATTACTGAGAATAGGATAGTAGCTGATGCCTGGAGGCCAGGAACTGTTAAAATGTACACATCCTATTTAAAGAAATGGGGTGTACATTGTTTGCGTTAATGAAGCAACACCAACATTAATACCAACAATATCACAAAGTCGCTCATTTCTTCGTTCTCTAGAGGATGAGGAGGACTATCCTTTGGGTCGATAATGCGGCAAGATGTGCGTATCCAATCATATTACCGAGAATTGATGGCGAAACAGTTGGAAAACATTATGTTCTTGGATATCTACTTCGTTCAATTTATCAAAGGAATCCTCCAAAACCTAAGTATAGTCGGTTTTGGGATGTGTCTGTAGTATTTAAGTTGTTTCAGGCTTGGCCTCACAACTCGTGGTTAGATTTAAAACAATTAGGTTTTAAGGTCGCGGTCCTGTTATTATTAGTAACCGGACACAGAGGACAGACGATTGTTGCTTTGTCTTTAACTGGATTAGAAATAGACAAGAAACAAGCTACGTTTGATTTAGCACAATTGCTTAAATCGAACACGTTAGGTGACCCTTTATCTACGGTTCACTTAGACTGTTTTCCGAGTGATCGGAAATTGTTCATGATGGGCAACCAACATGGATAATTTACGCGCGCACAAGGAGCCCTACCCTCCCTCCCCACTGACCACACATCCTCCCTACACCCTTCCGACCCGATGTGGCGTCATCTGAACTCAAACGCACCACCTAGAAACCCTGCCGGAGACAGGCAGAACTACCACACGGGACCGTGACGTCACGATCTCGCCTCGCGAGACCCACACCCTGCTCCACCCATCCGACCCGACGGTGGCGCCATCTGAACTCAACCTCACCAACTAAAAACCCTACCGGAGACAGGCAGAACTACCACACGGGACTGTGACGTCACGATCTCGCCCCGTGAGACTCACGCCCTGCCTGACCTACATACCAGCTATATAAACCTGAGCAGCTCACTGCTCCAGCCACTACCGACCGGGCAGTCAGACGACCAAGACCACACCTCCAGCTCAGCACTACCAGCCACCCGGCTTGCTCTCCATACACAGCCAACCGGCTTGCTCTCCATCCACAGCCACCCGGCTTGCTCTCCATCCACAGCCAACCGGCTTGTCTCTCCACTGCACGCCGCGCAGCCGGTCGAACATCCCACCCCCTGCACGTACCGGGCCCCGCCGCCGCCACAACCAACAAGTAAGCACCAACATACCGCCCGACCGCTACTGCCACTGCACCGACCGCCGACGGCACACCGCGAACATATCACAACCGCGAACGGCAAACAACCCTGCGTCACACGGCACCAACCTGCTGCGGCGCCGCCTAAACAAGCGACCAAAGGACCGCTGACGACCCACTCGGCCCCCCCCCCCCTACTACCACTGCACCGCCCGGCGACATCACACCGCAAACACATCACAACCCTGCGCGCAGCCAAACGAACGGCCAACAACTCTACTTCACACTACACCACCCTGCTGTCACGCCCGCCAAACAAGCGAGTGACGACCAAGACCACGCCGCCAGCGCAGCACTACCAGCCACCCGGCTTGCTCTCCATCCACAGCCAACCGGCTTGCTCTCCATCCACAGCCACCCGGTTGCTCTCCATCCACAGCCAACCGGCTCGCCTCTCCACCACCCTACATCACACTGCGCGCCCGCCAAACAAGCGACTGACGAACAAGCCTCTACGCCACTGCACCGCCCGGCGACACACCGCGAACACACCACAACCCTGCCTACAGCCAAACGAACGGCCGAAAACTCTACTCCAGCCAGCCGGCCTGCTCTCCACCCACAGTCTCTCCACCCACAGCCACCCGCCGCTACGCCACTGCACCGCCGGCGACAAATCACAACGCGAACACACCACAACTCTGCGCGCAGTCAAACGAACGACCAACAAAACCTACGTCACACTGCACCACCCTACATCACACTGCACGCCGCCAACAAGCGATCGACAACCAAGGCCACGCCGCCAGCTCAGCACTACCAGCCACCCGGCTTGCCCTCCGTCCACAGCCAACCGGCTCGCACTCCATCCACAGCCACCCGGCGTGCTCTTCATCCACAGCCCACATCACACCGCACCACCCTGCTGCCGCGCCCGTCGACGTGCATACAACCTACACGGCCCGTAAACTGCCCGACAAAAGACATGGCGCGCACAACTAAACGCACTAGACGCAACACTGACGCATCGGACCACACGGACGCGCCACCAGCACCTACGCCCACGCCAGCGCCAGCAGCCGCCACAGCAGACGCAACACCAACCACACGCACACGAGGCAGACCACGCGCCACCACCACCCGAGCCCCGCCAGCCGAGGTCCGCTCACATACCACCCCAAAACAGCCGATCGACCCAACCGCACAGATGGCCGCATTACAGCAAACACTGACAGAAACACTAGCTCAGCAGGCCGAGCTCAACAAAACCATGATGGAGAGGGTTACGGCCATGGAAACATCTAAAAGGAAGCGATCAAACAGCCAAGGATCATCGGCATCCTCCTCCCGAACATCCGCCAGCCGACGCAACTCCGACCACCACACCAACCGCCGCAACCGCAACCGTGAACCATCATCCTCACCAGAACACGGGCGAGCATGGCGCCCCGCGTCCACCACGCGCAAGAGGCATAACGACCGGAGACACAGCGACGCCACCAGAGGGAGAGAACGCAGACCACGCGCATCCAGGCGCTCCACATCATCCGAAGACGACCGGGCACACCAGAAGATAATGGACGACATCATAGCGCAAGGCGACGGCTACAGCAAGCAGCACAGAGGTAGGAAACCACTACTTCCACACACCTTTGTTATACGAGCAGAACAGAAGGGGAAGGTGGGGCAGGGCCAGAGCACCTGGTTCGAATACCTATCCGCCATACACAGGATGGCGAAAGACCACACGGTACCCACAAGCTGGATTGAACCACTCGCAGACCACGTCGAACAGATAGTGGAGATGGCGGCAGAGTGGGAGTGGGAGACCTGCCTTGCATGGTCCGAAAGGATCTTTAACATGATAGATGACGGCAGGCTCCCGAGGGCATGGAAAGATCCTACGGCCATAAAGGACGTGCAGCGAGACGCGTGCCTTACCGGACAGAGAAGCATCCAGGCACAAAAACGATCCGCAACAATCAAAAGAGCCCAACGCACACCTCCGCCACATACCGATGATGCCCAAAACCAAAGGACAGACGCCACATCAACACCAGCATACCAACAATACAGGCGGCCCGAGTTCAACTACGAAACCGACGGCCGGCCATGCCATCGATGGAATACGGGACAAGACTGCGGCTTCACTACATCCCACGGAACCGGGGTAGAACGCTTTGCCCACCTCTGCGCGTGGTGCGCAAACAAATACCGCAGGGCTAACCCTCACAAAGAAACCGAGTGCAACAACAAAAAACGGCAACTCGAGAGGCGAACCCAAGGTACACCCAACGAAAACACGACGGAGAAATCGGATTTTTGCTGAACGGCCCCAGCCAGGCCGAAAAAACGGACACGACAAAAGCAAAACCCACACCCAAACAGGACACCAGCGGACGCGCACCACTAGCCGAAGTGAAGCTGAACCACCAAAACACAACCGAAAAACCAGGCCCAGGCCACCCCCAACAGGCCAAAACTGACTCACACTACCGGCAACGCAGACGCAGCAACACCGGAACACACGCGCCGAGCGCAGACCCCTCACACAGCTCAACGGCTACCTCAACAGCCCCGGCAAACACTACCCAAGCAGGCACAGCCGCCACCCAACCCAACACCTCCAGCACCACGAGGCCACGCCTCACCTCCCAACAAGACGGTCCATCCCGACCTCAGCCCTCCACTATCACCACATCAAACGGAGACGGCCAGCCGCCATCCCCGCAAAGCGTCTCCCGACCACCAACCATCGCCTATCACGACACCACCACAAGGGACCAACCCTCCGCCCAGACAAGAACACCACCATCTGGCCCAACAACCATGAGCTCAGGTTGCCACGAGGAAGGAACCAAAACAGCCCGGGTCCGGCCCACGACCACTCCGCCCATTCCATCCACCAGTCGCCCCGACCCGCAAGAAGGCGAACAACCTGATGCGCTACTAACAGCCGACCATAGGGCACAGGCAGACGAGGACGTCGACGAGGCACTCGCAGACCCCGCCAACGAGCCGGCACCGCCCTACGACCCACCCCACACACCAATAACATACCGCTCCACCATCCTTAAAATCTGGCCGACCACAGTTGCCCAAGCATGGAACGATCACCCATACAGGACCATTTACGAACAGGTCAGAGCTACGGGCCTCCCCAACCATGTCGCGGCAAGAAATCGGTTCCATCCGACCTAAACATCCCGGCTTGGAGGAAACACCTCAAGAACTACCATGACACAGAACTGGTAGACTTCCTCGAATTCGGGTGGCCGGTGGATTACACGGCCGACGAACCACCAATCCCGGCCGCAGCAAACCACGCTGAAGACGCCGACCAAACAAAATGGATCCGCCGCTACGTACACAAAGAAGTAGCACATGGCGCACTACTTGGCCCTTTCACCACAACACCTTTCACCCCCTGGGCCCAGACCAGCCCCCTCATGACACGGCCGAAGAAGAACACAGATGAGTGCCGGGTCATAGTAGACCTCAGTTATCCCAGAGGAGCCAGCGTCAATGCCGGGATCAGGAAGGGATACTTCCAGGGCCGACCAAACACCTACACACTCCCGGGGATAATGGACCTAGCAGACGAGGTCACCAGGCTCGGCCAAGGATCCTACATCTGGTCCGCCGACCTAGCACGGGCATACCGCCAGCTGCGAACATGCCCCCTCTCCGTGCCCCTCCTAGGGATCAGGTTTGACGACAACATATACTTTGACCTGGCACCCGCTTTCGGCTGCAGAACATCATCAATGGCCTGCGCACGAACAACAAACGCCGTGATATACCTCATACGAAAGCGGGGACACTTCGCACTGTGCTACCTCGACGACTTCGTCGGGGCAGCAGCCACCAAAAAGGCTGCCGACGCGGCCTACCTAGACATGCTGAAGATCATGGCGGCCCTCGGCCTGGCGCTTTCCCCCACAAAATGCACACCACCTACACACCGCACAACCTGGCTGGGATACGAAGTCTGCACCGATCAAATGACCGTCAGCATTCCTGACGACAAACTAGCAGACGTGCTGAAAGAATGCAGTGACATAGCCAACGTCAAGACACTGACCCGGACAACCCTACAGCGCATAATAGGACGCCTGCAACACATCGCGAGATGCGTAACCCCAGCACGCAGGTTCATGAACCGCATCCTGGCCACCCTCCGCGACACACCACGAACCGGCAGACACCACGTCAACACAGAACTAAGACGAGACCTCGCTTGGTTTGCGGACTATGCGAGAACCACCAACGGGGTGGTCCTCCTTCAACCAGCACCGAGATCACCATGGACTATCGAGTGCGACTCCTCCCTCCGCGCCGGAGGAGCACACTCCCAGGTAGCATATTACACGGAGGCCTACACCCAGGAATATATGGCAACCGGCCACCATATAAACAGGCTCGAGGCCATAAACCTGGTCGTTGCCCTCCACGCCCTCGCCCCCACCAGACCCCAGGATTATGAGATTACCATCAACACCGACAACAAGACATCCCAAGCGGTCCTCTCCTCCGGAGCCGGGAAGGACCCAGTCCTCTGCGCCTGTGCTAGGGAGATATGGAGATTTGCCGCCCTGTACTCCACAGAGGTACGCATCATCCACAAGCCAGGCAAAGAACTCATCCTTGCCGACGCCCTCAGCAGGGCGCCATTCGACAGCGCCGCACGAGAAAGAGCCGACACAATCTGCCGCCGCCTTACTCTAAACCGACTTCGGGTCAGACACTGTAACGCCGTCATACCCAATGTCATATAGACTGGGGATAGTAATATTTGCCTTCTATCCCCAGCTTCTCCCGACGACGACCGGACCCACATCGCAACACTCTTCCGGGCAGGCCTGGCGGCGGGGACGTGGGCCAACAAGAACCGGCAGGTCAAACGCTACCTCCAACACGCGCACGACCGCCACTACGACCCCCGCCGCCCATCACAGTACGACCTCATGGCCTACGTCGCATCACTGGACACAACACTAAGATCGCCCTCCGCAGTACTAAACTACTTCAGCGGGGCACGGACGTGGGTCAGCACCAGCGAGGGACGGACGGCCGCGTTTGACACCTACGCGGTCTCCGTAATCAAGCGCGGGGTCGTTCGCTCATCCCTCCACCAACCAAGACAGGCCCCACCCATAACACCAACAACCTTACTCCGCATTGTCAACCATTTCCGAGCCGTGGGCCCCCGAGCACGGGTGTTCACCGCAGCAATACTCATGGGGTACGTCACCCTACTGAGGCAAGGCAACCTGCTCGTCACTGGCCGGAAAGACGACCCCGGCCACACCATACAAGATGCGGACGTCCACGATGCGGGTACCCACCTTGTCCTCCACGTCCGATCCACCAAAACCACCAGACTGGCTCGCGATGAATTCTCCATCGTGGTCCGAACGAACGAGCAACCCAACATCTGCCCCGTCCGAGCATGGCGGGCGTACAGGAGGTCCGCTCGGCCCGCCCCACAGGACCCGGCGTTCCGGCTCCCCAACGGGGCCCCGCTCACCGCGCCCACGCTCCTGGCCGCTCTCAGAGCTGCGCTCCGAGCCGCTTGCCACCCGTGCCCGGAAGACTACACCCTCCACAGCCTCCGAAGAGGAGGAGCACAGGCCTGTGCAAGGGCCGGCGCATCCATCGACGAGGTCCGGCGGCTGGGGAACTGGCGGTCCTCGGCAGTTCACGCATACGTCCCCAAGGCGGCCTTCCCCGCAGCGACACAGGCCCTCCCCACATTTGGTTGAGGGCCTGAGTCGAACTTACCTTAAAAACCACATTGATCTGACATACTCATTGCCTTTTACATGACTTTGTGATTCAAAAATCCCATAACATGCTCCTTTTCGCGGGTGTTAATTGTTCGGATGTCAACCAACATTGATAATTTACGCGCGCACAAGGAGCCTACCCTCCCGCCCCACTGACCACACACCTCCCTACACCCATCCGAATACCCGATGGGGCGTCAGCGGAACTCAAACGCACCCACCTAGAAACCCGCCGGAGACAGCAGAACTACCACACTGGAACCGTTACATGCTCAACTCGCCTCGCGCAACCCACGACCTGCCCACCCATCAGACGCCCCCGACGGTGGCGCCATCTGAACTCAACCTCACCAACTAAAAACCCTACCGGAGACAGGCAGAACTACCACCCGGGACTGTGACGTCACGATCTCGCCCCGCGAGACTCACGCCCTGCCTGACCTACATACCAGCTATATAAACCTGAGCAGCTCACTGCTCCAGCCACTACCGACCGGGCAGTCAGACGACCAAGACCACACCTCCAGCTCAGCCGCCCACCCAACCCATCAAAAACGAACAATCAAACGCAAGGGTTGAGGGCCTGAGTCGAACTTACCTTAAAAACCACATTGATCTGACATACTCATTGCCTTTTACATGACTTTGTGATTCAATAAAATTCCATAACATGGGCTCCTTGTTCGCGTGTTTAAT
>CM059201.1:38162287-38430406 GCA_030323885.1 Branchipolynoe longqiensis | reverse complement strand
TGTAGGGGGTGGAGGTGGTGTAGGGGGTGAGGTGGTGTAGGAGGTGAGGTGATGTAGGGGGTGAGGTGGTGTAGGCACTTTAGGTGGGGTATGGTGGTCGTCCTGGTGGAGGTGCTGTAGGGCGTGGAGGTGGTGATGGGGTGGAGGTGGTGGGGGGAGGTGGAGGTGGTGTAGGGGTGGATGTGGTGTAGGGGAGGTGGAGGTGGTGTAGGAGGTAGGTGGTGTAGGAGGTGAGGTGCTGTAGGGGGTGGAGGTGTGTAGGGGGTGGAGGTGGTGTAGGTGGTGGGGGTTGGTGTAGGAGGTGAGGTGGTGTAGGTGGTGGGGGTGGAGGGGTGGAGGTGGTGTAAGGGGTGGAGGTGGTGTAGGAGGTGAGGTGGTGTAGGAGGTGAGGTGCTGTAGGGGGTGGAGGTGGTGTAGGGGGTGAGGTGGTGTAGGAGGTGAGGTCCTGTAGGGGGTGGAGGTGGTGTAGGGGGTGGAGGTTGTTAGGGGGTGGAGGTGGTGTAGGGGTGGAGGTGGGGTAGGGTGGTCGAGGTGGAGGAAAGTGTTGGAGGAGGGATGGGAGATGGTATCTCCGGAATAGATTAACTCTGCTTATTTTCAACACAGAAACAATGGTGCAACTTCATTTGAACTTGCATTAGTTTCATGAATATACTCCATATTTATTAGTAAAATGCATGTATCCACACTCAAGTAAGATTAACACTATTTGATGTATAACGGCTGAAATATATATTGGTAGCTAGGTGAAATGCTACATACACATGGTTTGATCGCATTAGGGAGCCTAGATAGTCAAACGGTTAGGATGCTAGCTCCGGAATGGCATGAATGTGTATTTGAGTCGCTTCATTTGTTGAAGATTTGTAATTACTTATACGAGACTTACAATTCCAGAGGGACAATAATAAGCGTAGTGAGGTGCACTGACCTCCCTTGAGCCGTATTCGATTAAAACGACCCGGGCGATTCGGGTTACGCGAGTTGCTAGAATTTCAAATCGAATACCTTAAATCCTCTTTTACTGTAGTTATATCAGTTATTAACAAAAAGGTTTTGGATTAAGCCACCATTTTTTCGACCCCGAGCATGGAGAAGAGTATTTGATTATTCGACCCAAGTTTATAGGATGTGCGGATGTGCCAAAAAGTTGATTGAGCCCGAAATAACTCAAAGAGAATGGGTAGTTTCCAAATATGCAAACTATGGCTAGTTCTATTCGACTATGATAATTGGGATAGCTGTTTGTGTTGGTCGTGCTACTGCACTTCTAAGCACTACTAGCTGCGGTGGTCGAGTCAAACCAATGACTTAAAAACTGATACTTGTCGCTTCCTAGCCAAGCGCTTGGCATTATTAGGATAGGGCAAGGACTGGTTGGCTCAGTGTCAGGATAATGTGACTGAATGGGATATCAGGTCATTGTACTGGTGGCCTGGTCTATAAAGTCGCCATGAATGCAAACTGTCACAAGTCGATACCCGTCTTGATATGACCTTAGATGTTGCCAGGATGTAAAACTACAACAACCAACCAAACTGGAGTGTACCATATATAGATAGATCCCTGAGAAGTGTCCAGGGGCGTAGCTACATTGTAAGCATTTGTGAACAATTACTCTCAGCATCATATGTTTTTCCATACTACACCGCTACAGTAAAACCTCTCTAACCGACCACCTGCACAGATCGACCACTCCCCTATATCGATTTCTTTATTTGGGTCCCAAGATCACCCATACAATACCAATTAAATGAAAAACTCCCTAAACCATCCACCTCCCTAAATGGACCATTTCAAGTCGGTCCCATCGTCGGTTGAATTAGAGAGGCTTTACTGTAAATCTTTTATAACATGCACTTTATAACAGCACTTGTGTGATTCCATTTATAAAAAAATGTTTTGGCTACATCCCTGGTATCCCATTGACCTCTGCCGACCTCCACTCTTACACCCACTTCATCGATAAGAACACCAACACACTTATATGCAGTGTCAGTAGCTATCCACTGTGACGTCACAGGCTTTATTTCAAATGACTCTCAATTAAACCGGATGTTCTAAGATTCTCTTTTAAAGCTTCAGATCAACTATGAACGATTTAAACTGGTGACAAGCACCGCACTGAAAACTGCATGATGGGTTGGCTCTCTTAGAAAGAAGTACTCAGTTTGCAGAGTTTTTAGTTAATTCAAACCGGGCGCGGTGGCCTAATCGATAGAGCGCGGGCCTCACGTGCGAAAGGTTGGAAGTTCGGTTCCCGGTCGAGTCAAACCAATTACGTTCAAATTGATACTTGTCGCTTCTTAGCCTGGCACTCGACATTATTAGGATAATGCAAGGACTGGTTGACTCAGTGTCAGGATAATGTGACTGAGTGGGATATTGGGTCATGGTGCTGGCAGCCTGATTTCCCAGTGGGGCAGCACTACAAAGTCACCATAAGTGTGCACTGTCACAAGTCAGTACCCGTCCTGATATGACCTTAGATGCTGCTAGCATGTAAAACAACAACAAACAAAGAAAACAAACAGTTAATTCAATAACGTGAAAACAAGGCATATAATGTGGAAATATAAGTCTAATTTCTGTGTATTGTGTCTTTACCAGGATGCTTAGCCCTACCACTCACAGTTATCTGATAGATGCCATCCCATGTAATCACCTCTGCCCGTTTATATTTCCACTGCTGTGTATAACTTACAATGTCATGAAGGTTAGTTGCTCTCATAACATGTCTATGCAGTATGGGAGTTTAAAAGATCCCTTGGGTTGGTAAAGTGTAGGTTCAGGCTTTCCATCAACAAACTGTCTAATGGTGAAAATAAGTCTATTCAGACTTATCCATGGTAGACAGTATACATCTTCAAGACAAAGATGGAGAGTGGGTGGGGAAGGAAATGAATGGACAGCTCCACACACCACATGACTGCTCAGATGCTGCAGATGAACTGAGCTGTTCCAGCTGGGCAGCCACGTGGTGGGCTCGGCGAAACCGCTAGGGTATGTAGGTTACCAAGGGAGGCGACCGAGGGCGCCAGGGGAAACCATCACCGACAAAGTTTTGTTTTTGTTAAGATTTAAAAAAAAAATGTATACTGCCTATCATGGATAAGTCTGAATTGTCTTGTTTTCACCAATAGACAGTTGGTCGATAGAAATCCCGAGCCTACACTTTTATCAACTCATGGGATTTGTAAGCTCCCACACCACATAGACAGGTATGATAGCAACTGTGATATATGCGTAATAGATGTATAGAACTGTGGTTAATATATGCTAACGAGATGCAGAGTTTGAGACAAAGAGATATGCAAATGAGATGACGTCATGGAAAGTTTAGCCGGCGGGTCAAGGGTGCCCTAGGCCGTGAATAAACCATTCAGTATCCAGAAGTCAAAGTGTTCAGACGTTGTACTTGCACATGGTGTCAGATGAGGAAGGATGCCGCCCGCTAATACTTTGCCGGGTTTGCGGCCACCTGGTCAGCTTGTCCTCAGCAACAATGCAAGATCGAACTGGAAAACATGGATCAGAGCATATGATATATACGCCACTGCGGCAGGTGTCATATTGAAGACAGAACGAGTGCAATGCTGCATCTTTCTTCATGTCGCTGGCGAGGAGGCGCAAAAGGTATTTGCCAATATGAATTTTGCTCTCGCTGATCAAGACAAGATCATACCGTTAACTGAAGCATTTCGAGTTTACTGTGTCGGGAAGTGCAGTATCATTATCACACGTTACAAGTTTAATTCACATAATCAAGCTACGTACATCACGGCATTAAGAGACAAAGTGAAAGATTGTGAGTATGGTACGGTGGAGGAGTCGCTGTTGCGCGATCGAATTGTGGCTGGCGTACAAAATGTGAACTTACGGAACAAATTGCTTCAAACTACTGAGTTAACGTTGGTAAAATGCATAAGTATGTGTGAAATGAGTGAGTTCAGTTCAGATCTGTTGGAGGACACCAAATCAGATGTTGAAAGTAAGGAGATTGATTTCATTCGGAACTATGCTAATGCGCGTACCGGTGCACCGGCGGTTCGGTCATCGGCGACGCCATCTTGGAAATCGCCATCTTGGAAATCGCCATCTTGGAATGCCGGCGGCGCCGGTACACGAGAGTTCAAGATCCGCTGCCAGAACTGTGGATATGAACACCACCGGGGAGTCTGCCCAACGAAAGGAAAGGCTTGCATAGCCTGTAAGAAGATCGGGCACTTCGGTAAGGTCTGTAGGAGCAGACTGGGGAGAGTCAACAAACTTAACATCGAAGCGCCCGACCCTCACAATGCTGAGCAAGACCCAGATCCGGCGGAAGTCAATGTGCTGGCAACGGATCTGTTTGTGGGGGCCGTCGACCGCGGTGCTGGTCAGGATGCCGAGCTGTGGCATGCAATCGTTCGGGTGAACGGTTGTCCTGTCAAGTTTAAGCTTGACACCGGTTCGGAGGTAAACGTGCTGCCGAGGTTCGTGTTCAACAGAGTCGCTCCGGGGTGACTGACGAACACCAGATGTTCGTTGGTGACGTTCTCCGGTCACCGGATCACGCCTGATGGGGAGGCACTGCTGGACATCAATGACCGAGTGCTTAGGTTCCAGGTGGTGCCGGATTGCCAGCCTATCTTGGGCAAGCAGGCTTGTGTGACGTTGAACCTGCTGGCATGGGTGGATGAGGTGCACAGCTCTGTACCGACGAACATATCCAAGCCGACGAACATTGCCAAACCGACGAACATTTCCACACCGACGAACAGTTCCAGCGCTGGGGCGGAGAAGCTGGTAAGCGAATACAAAGATGTGTTTCAGGGTTTGGGGTTGATCAAAGCAAAGGCTGTCATTCATGTCGATAAGTCTGTTCAACCTGTCATTGATCCGCCTAGACAGATCCCGTTTGCCATTCAGAGTAAAGTACGTAGTGAGCTTGATCGTATGGTTGAGTTAGGTGTCATAGTGGAACAGGATGAACCTACTGAGTGGGTTAATTCTATTACGATCGTAAAAAAAAAAAACAAGATTAGGATTTGTCTGGATCCGACTAAGTTGAACAAAGCGATAAAGAGAGGGCCTTTTCCTACCAAAACTATTGATGAAATTATTGCCAAAACGGCCGATGCAAAGTATTTTTCAGTTTGGGATGCAAAAACAGGGTATTGGCAGATAGAACTAGATGACGAAAGTTCACGTTTGTGCACGTTTAATACTCCGTGGGGCCGGTACAGGTATACCCGCTTGCCTTTTGGCATCAAAACAGCCGGTGACATTTTTATTCAGGAAATGCACCGTGTCATGGGCGAGATACCTGGTATCGGGATAGTCACGGACGACATTTTGGTATATGGGTCAACGGTTGAAGAGCACAACAAGTGGCTTCGAGCTGTGTTGGACCGAGCTAGGTCGGTTAATCTAAAGTTAAATGACGCTAAATCATTGTTATGTAAGACTACAGTCAAATATGTAGGTCATCAACTTACCCAGCAGGGTGTGAAGCCTGATCCAGACAGAATACAAGCAATAGTTGACATGCCAGAGCCTCGTGACAAACAAGGCGTCCAAAGGTTCCTGGGCATGGTTGGATATGTGCACAAGTTCATACCCAACATGTCCGAGATAGCCAAACCACTACGCACGCTCCTAGCTAAGGACGTGGCGTGGCACTGGCAAGTCGAACAGCAGGGCGCGTTTGATAAGTTGAAGGAGAAGTTAAGAACTGCTCCTGTGTTGTCATACTACAATGTTAAGAAACCTATAGTGGTTCAAGTGGATGCTTGTCAGTCAGGTTTAGGAGCCGTGTTAATGCAAGATGGTAAACCGATCGCACTCGCATCTCGTGCGCTTAACGCAGCGCAGTGTGGTTATGCCACTATAGAAAAAGAAATGCTCGCCATATGTTTTGGATGCCAGAGGTTTCATGAGTATATCTTTGGCAAAGAAGTTCAAATTCAGACGGACCACAAGCCGTTGGTGGCGATAATGCAGAAACCAATACATAAACTTTTGGCTAAAATGCAGAGAATGCGAATGCGATTGCAGAATTACAATATTCAGTTATGTCATGTGAAGGGCTCTTTGATGTTTTTTGCAGACACGTTGTCCAGGGCGCATAGCGCCAAAGTAGGTCATGCTAGCCTGTTCGATGACACGTTCTGCGTTGCTGCAGTGGACATGCAGTCGTCGAGTTTGTTGAGTAAGATTGTAACTGAGTATGAAAAAGATGTATCTATGTCTATGTTGATCTCACACATTGAAGATGGGTGGGACAGTACACGCATTCAGACACCACCGTCTCTGAGACAGTACATTCCGTACAAACACGAGTTAACAGTTGAAAATAATCTTGTAATGAACGGCAATCGGGTGGTGGTTCCTCCAGCTCTTCGTGGTGAAATGATAGAGGCGTTGCATGAGACGCATTTGGGGGTGACAAAGTCCAAGCAGTTGGTGCGGGACTGTATGTTTTGGCCAAATATGAACAAACAAATTGAGGATAAGGTCAGTCGTTGTGACACTTGCCAAAACAACCGAAAGAATTTGCATAACGAGCCATTGATAAGTCACCCGATCGCCTGTCAACCATATGATAAGGTTGGTGCCGATTTATTTGAGTTAAATAATAAGAATTACCTGATAACTGTAGATGATAACAAGTTTCCAGAGGTAACGTTGTTGGGCGATACGTCGTCTGTCACTGTTATTGAAGCGTTGAAGATATGGCAGTATTCCTAGTCAGGTAATGTCGGACAATGGTCCACAGTTTAAGAGCCATGAATATAAGGAGTTTGCACTGCATTATGGGTTCAAAGCCATGTATTCCAGTCCGCAGTATCCTCGTAGCAATGGCCAGATAGAGCAGTCTGTCCAGACCGTAAAGGACATGTTAAAGAAGTGTGAGAAAACTGGGGCTGATTTTCAGTTGGCATTGCTGAATTATTGTAATACTCCGTTGCCTGTCCTGAACGCGTCTCCGGCGCAGTTGCTCATGAGCAGGAGGTTGAGAGGCAGGTTGCCTATGGCAGAGGACATTTTGGTGCCTGAAACGCAAAACCCTAAGAGAAGCCAGACAGCCAAGCGGCAGCGTAGTCAGAAAGCGTTTCATGACCGGAAGTGCGGTAAGGCGCACAAGCCTATGAAAGTTGGGGATAAGATCAAGTACAAAAATAATGCTGGGGAATGGAAAAAAGGGGTTATTTTGGGATGGACTGGTGTTTCTGGGAGAGAATATCAAATTTTGAACGAGTCAGGTAACATGTTATATCGTAACTGTGTGCAAATTATCAGGGCGCCTGTGGAGGGGCGGCCCGAGTTAGTCGGGCAGGCGCAATCTGGGTCAGCATCAATGCCGAATGTAAACAGTGCAGCTAATCTAAGTAGGTCAGGTCGCCTGATAAGGCTGGCGAGCAGGTTAGATCTATAGGAGGTCAGTGTGCTTTCAATGTTTACACGGTTAACATGTGCATGGAGAGTTAAGTTTGTTTCAGCTTTTGTGTTTACTTTATGATACATGATGGACAGTTTGTGATGTCAGGCATTATGGCCAGACTGTTGAGGACTTAAATGCATTGTGCACTCGGACATTTGCAAGTTTAAGTGCGCATATATGTTGATATTGTATATTGAATGTTTCTTCATTGTTATTTTGTAACATTTCATGTTTCAGAAATACTTTGAGGGGGGGATGTGATATATGCGTAATAGACGTATAGAACTGTGGTTAATATATGCTAACGAGATGCAGAGTTTGAGACAAAGAGATATGCAAATGAGATGACATCATGGAAAGTTTAGCCAGCGGGTCAAGCGTGCCCTAGGCCATGAATAAACCATTCAGTATCCAGAAGTCAAAGTGTTCAGACGTTGTACTTTCACAGCAACTAGCCTTTGATGATGCTATAAGTTATTCACAGCATAGAGTATGGTTGTTCTAGTGCTGGGAAATAGCCATGTTGACCATCGACATGTGCAATGCAATGATTGTTGCATAAATATTCATTTTAAATTGATGAACTAAGAAGGTGTATAATAGTGTCTAATGTCCTGGCTTCTTGATCACAAATATAAACATAGGTAGCGACTGATATGTGAATTAGTAACTCGATATATGCTGTTCTAAATTTAAATGCATCTAGTTCTAGAATGATCAAAACATAAATGCAGAAAATATCAATTTTCGCAATAAGAACTTCGCTTCACAATCCAAAAGATGAACCAACTGTTCTCGATGAACTGAATAAATCCAACACATTGCATCAACAGCATGTGTACACATCTTACACTTTCTAAATTTAGAGGTTGGAGTCTAGATATAGCTCTAAAGTAAAAGTGCCACTACTTTAGTTGGTGCCTGTATTTATTTTGCTGATCAAGAATCGAACATCAAATTGCCTTGGTAAATTTGTCTTTTTATTTATGTATTTGCGCTTTATTCGTGCTGATTCACAATGAAGATAGGGAGTGGGAATGGCACACTAAACATTGGATACAAGGTTGGAGCAACACATTTTTACTGCCCAACATGGATACATAAATAAAAACTAGGTATTCTGTGACATCACAACCAGATCCCCAACATGTGTAGTAAGATGTTTGTTGTTGTTTTACGCCCTAGCAAGAGCCAAGGTCATATCAGGACGAACACCGATTTGTGACAGTGTGCACTCATGGTGACTTTATAGTGCTGCCCCATTGGGAGAGCTAGGCCTCTGGCACCACGGCCTAATATCCCACATGATCACATTATCCTGATACGGTGCTAACCAGTCCTTGTGCTATCATATTAATGCGTAGCACCAGGCTAGGTAGCGACAAGTATCAATTTCATAAGTCATTGGTTTGACTCGGCTGGAATTAAAATTTCCGACCTTCCGCACTATAAGCCTGCCCTCTACCCATTCGGCCACCGCGTCCAGTATGTAATAAGATGTGTATATATATATATATATATATGGTATATACATATATACATATATATGTCAAGTTAGCAAGAAGACATGCTTAAGTCACGTGACATTTATGTATGCACATATATGCACACAAAGAATGAAAGATGTATGGTGATAGGCTTAACTGTAGTTAGTCAGGCAGTTTAGCAAGTGGATGTGAACGTTCTGGACAAAAGCACCATTTTTTTCCCTGGTACTACTCATTACCCTAGCTTTAAATTTGGAAGGGGTACCACTTCCTCCAGGCTGATTATGGTGGCCATCTTGGACTATTAAGGCGGCCATCGTGTAAAAACCTATTTTTACCAATATCTCAGCTGTCAAACGACTTAGACTCACTATCTTGGTGTCTAAACATACATTTTCTGGGGTAAGGAACACAACGATCACACACCTGACATCATCAGATGATTATATTAGTGAGAAATTTCACAGAGAGCCCATAACTTCCATATAAAATCAGTGAATAATTTGTAGGCAATTTATATATTTTCAGATGCGGTAGACCAGCATAATGGATTGGAACGCATGCATAGTTTGCCAAGAAAAGACTGAAGAGCCTCTGAAATGTCATCCACGCAATGCAACAGGAGCAGGAGACCAAACTAAATCATACAACTCTTTCCTCAAGAATGTCGGTGCTTTCAGGACACTCGGGACACTGCCAGTGGTGCTCCACTTTGGAGAAAACATTACTATTGGTGACCTGGTCAAAAATCAGGCTGCTTGGCATAAATCTTGTCACCTCAAATTTTGCCAGGATAAGCTGGATAGAGCCGAGAGAAAGCGAGAGAGGGAAGGGAGTTCATTGGACAGAGCAGAAAAAAGACATCGCCGCCAGTCAGTCAGCAAAATGGTCTGTCTTCTATGTCAGCGAGAAGAAGGGCACCTTCATGAGTTCAGGACTTTTGAGCCGAAAAGAATGTACGCAAGATGGCTACACAGTTGCAGGAGACAGAACTGATGGCTCGGATGGAAGGCAGTGATCTGGTTGCACTTGATGCCAAGTATCATCTAGAGTACTTAACATCTTTGCGCAATCGGGACCGATCACTGCTCAGGCAACAAAACCAAGACTCCAGTGGTTCTACACAGGAGAAGATGATGAAGGCAAGGGCACTTGTTGAGCTTGTCACCCATATTGAGAACAGCGTGGAAGAAGGAACATTTTTCTTCAAAGTATCAGAACTGCATCGTCTGTATGAAAACCGTCTGCGGGACCTGGGTATGGATAAGGAAACAAACAGAACCCGATTCAAGGAAAATATCATTGAATACTTCCCAGAAGCACAAGAACAGAGGGATGGCAAACACAAGGTTCTGGTTTTCCCAGAAGGAATGCAGCAGATGCTAAAGCAAGCCATGGCATGGACCATGAAGGTGATGTTCTAGTGCTTGCTAAGGCAGCCAAAATTGTACGCAAGGAGATAGCCAACTTTGAAGGGTTCCACTTTGATGGCACATTTCCCTCTAACTGTCAACACCAGTCAGTGCCCAGCAATTTCAAAACCCTGGTGTCTATGCTGTTGAATGGAGCTGACTTGAAAGATCAAGACTCAACAGACTCACAGGTGAGCATCACAATATCTCAGACCACTTTGTTCAACTACAAGAAGCATGCAGCAACTTCTGCCAAGTCTCGTCACCCCCTCGAAATGGAACCACCATTGCCCTTGTACATTGGAATGAAGATACACACGGAGACTAGGTCCAAAAAGTTGATTGGACAGTTGTTTGACTTGGGCCTCAGTGTAAGCTATGACAGAGTTCTACAGCTAGAGAGCCAGCTTGCCACTGCTGTCTGTGAGAACTTCATGAACAAAGGGACTGTGGTTCCTGCTCAACTTCAGCATGGGCTGTTCACTGTTGGAGCACTCGACAACTTGGACCACAATGCCTCAAGTACAAGTGCCAAGGGGTCATTCCATGGCACTGGTATCAGCCTGCTTCAGTTTCCCGGCATATCTCATGTTGAAGAAAAGCAGGATGACAGCAGGCTGCCTTCACCAGTAGGTTTACTTGTGTCTTGGTTGGTTGGTTGTTGGAGTTTTACATCCTGGCAACATCTAAAGTCATATCAGGATGGGTACCGACTTGTGCAGTGCACACTCATGGCAACTTTATAGTGGTGCCCCACAGGGAGACCAAGCCACCAGTACCATGAACTGATATCCCACTCAGTCACATTATCCTGACACTGAGCCAACCAGTTTGTGTCTAGGTAATCTCGTTACTGAAATGTTTGTAAATAGAGGAACACTTGCAATATGGTATTACCGGAGTTGGCCGGCAGATGGCAGGTCAATGGATCCAGACATAGCTAGTATTGACGTCAGCAAGGCAAAGTTGGCAGTAGTTGGCCATAGAGACTGGAAAGGTGCCAGATTATCAAGCTTTAAGTTTGATGAAGTAAGTTGCACCAAGGGGACGTGGATGTATAATGCCAACATTAGTGGTTGGTTTCACTACATAGTCTAATACACGATTTCCGTGATGCATGTGCAGAGCATAATACAGACTGGACTTGTGGGTCACAGCGTCTGTGGAGAGGCAATTGAGGCTCTGTTAACACCGGCTTCATATCGAGCAAATGACACAGTCTTTTCAGCACAAATGTGGATTTATAGATAAAACATACTTACCATTTTTTTAATCATTTTTGATAATTATAGCTGTATCCTATTGATTGATTGATTGATTGAAAAGCTCGATCATCAGTGTAAAGCAACACAGTGACACACTGTCGACTCACAACACAAATGTTGTTGGCTATCACCAGGTGGTGTATTAGTCACGGAAATTGTGTATTCAATTATATATAAATGCATGTATACTTTATGTGCACTATATATTTATTTTGGATAAGAATATGTGTAAATAATGTTATATATATGTAGTGATACGCACACATATAAATAGCAATAGAAATAAATATGTATATAATCCATTAAATATAACAAATATATAAAAATTTGTTTAAATATATATAAATATGTATACATATACAAATATATATAAATATATCAAATGTTTAACTATTATAAATATAATAAATATATGTACATATATAAAAATATATATGTACAACACAAATATACGTATATATAAATATATATAAGTATGTATGTACCGCTATATCAACCTATTTGCAAATATACCGATATGAAAATAATTATATAATATCTATAACATAAATATATATATGTAGGATGTAGAAAAGTCCACATTCTCCATGTAACATGTTCATGCCCTTGAAACACCATATTTTTGTAATGAACATGTTTCTGTTTTTTTACTATGTCACATTAGGCCTTCATTTTATCATATCTATCCCTCAAAAAGTGTAAGAATGCCAGTTCTGTAAAGAAAATAACTCCTCTACTCTTACAATAATTGTTTTTGACCTTTACATACTAGAAAATACATTGGCCCCATTTACCATGAAACGACCCATATACATATATATATACATGTATGTGTGTCTACTTAAAGAGGAGATCCAGTTTACATATATATTTCACAAACTCTTCGAATATAACTAGAAATGAGAAATCAAATTGGCATCAGACAACAACCACATTGGTAATTGACCTTTGTAATACTGGTTATCTCATATAAATAATCGCAGATAAGCAGATAGCATTGCGGTAAAATAGCCATAGAGCATTAGCATAATCCCCACTCTCCCTTATCGCGATCCTGAAGCTACGGTTAGTTGTCTTCAATGTGGTGTTATACCTGTAAATAAACAACGAAAATTACCAGCAAGCAACCAAACAAGTCTGTATATTATATATATACATATATATATGCTATGAAATTATATATATGATATATATGATGTATATGATATATATTATGATATATATCATGTATATTATATATTATATATGTTATATATATTATATATATAATATATAATACACAGACTTGATACATAGATCATCATCATCATCATGCTGTCGGTCACATTGCAACAAAGACTGCTTTCATTACTTCACTGCCGCTCTCCATTTAGCTCTCTGCTGTGAGAGTTGTGTCCATGAGTCGGTCTTAATGTCTCTGAGCTTCAGGTTTCTCTTGATGGTATCCTTGAACCGGAGACGAGGGCACCCTCTCTTTCTGTAACCAGAAGACAGTTGAGAATAGAGGATCTGCTTTGGTAGCCTGTCTGATGACATCCTCATGAGGTGTCCAGTCCACCGGAGATTCTTCTTGATCAGAAGATCTTCCATAGAGGGCAGCCCCGTCCGTTCGAGTATTTCCTTATTTGTCACATTTCATGAATGCTGCCTGCAAAAGTGTTGAAGTGCTGCTGGCTTTTGCAAGTTACCAGGGGCACTCTCTCGGGGAGCAAATAGAGGTTTCACACTGGCAAGAGCATGTCAAGACAGGCGCAAAATTATTTGTCCCTGCAGTGGCTGGTCGGGAGATGTTGAGAGTTCCAGACATCAACCGCCCTTAATGCTGCCACAGTGACATGGTTTTCTGCTTAGGGTTTGCTCCCTTAGCCTTCGGTTCTGTCAAGAACCTGTACCACAAGGCAGTGATTTTCAACTCTGCAAGGCAGGGGCGTCAAACTCCCTGAGGTATTGCTATACCTGCAATACCTGCATACATACATAGATATGCTATATACATATGTGATGCATAACGCATTATACGAGTATAAATGCAAGGGGAACATTTATTCTATGTATATATTCCTCCTTTGGCACATTGGTGGGGTGCCCCACCCCAGCTGGCGGGGTAATTGGTGAGTGCCCCCCCCCCCTCGCACCACACACACTGGAGGATTTTTTCCTTTAAAAAAATGAATATATGTGCACAGATGTACATAAACAGATATATATGCATCTATATGTAAAGAAAGCATGTATATATATGTACATATATGCACATACTTAACTGTATGTGTGTACACATATGTAAGTGATGCATAACACATTATAAATACGAATATGAATTATAGGGGAACATGTATTACTATTATTCCTCCATAGGCGATGTCGTGGAGTCCCCCCCCCCCCCCCCCCCGCTGTCGGGGTAATGTACTCGGGTGCCCCCCCCCCCTTCGCTCCGCACACCCAGGAGGAATTATATATATTTATATATGTGAATTGACCCGTGTATATATAATTAGTGACCTTCAAATATATGTATAGATATATATATATATAATTATATATATTTGAATTTCACTACTTGTAGCTCCTCTCAAATTGCCAATTTTATAAGTCATTGGTTTGACGCTACCGGGAAACAAACGCCCGACCTTCCACACGCGACGTCCGCGCTCTATCGATTTGGCGACGCGCCCGGTGGTTGTACTATATAAGTACTGAAATAGATGCAGCGACCGAAGTTAGATCAGGTGCGTGTCTCGGGGAGGTTGTTCAAATATTCAGGCAGTTCTCTCGAGTCGTCTAACATACACACTTGTGGGGTCACTAATACTGAACCGACGCAGGGATATCCAAGTGTGTACGTCTATGTGTGTATATATCTTAGGTGCGTCTGATTTGCGTGTGTATTTGTCAACATGGCGGAGGCGTTCTACGGCAAATGGGAGTCGACGGTGCTGGAGAATTTCGATGAGTACATGAAGGCGATGGGTAGGTGGATGGATGGGGTGGTTTTTGTTAACTGTTATATATATATATATATATATATATATATATATATATACATATTTATATATATTGTACATAAATAGAGAGAGTGGGGTCACTATTCAAACCAAAGATTTACCAAACTCATACTTATCCCTCCCTTGCCTGACGCCCTGCATTGCATGGTTGGCTTCGTGTCAGAATAATGTGACTGTGGAGACTACCAGGTTATCGTGCTGGTGGCATGGTATACCACGGCAGCACTATTAAGTCACATTGTGTACACACTGATGCAATTTAATTCAGTAGCTCCCCTGATATCACCCAATATGTGCTGAACTAAAATCCCGATAAACTAAACCAACGATAAATATTTCGTTGATCTATTTTACCTTAGTTTGAAGTGACTTTTGATAAGGTTAACTTTGGAGATATTTGAAGTCCAAGCATGCCAAATTAATTTGTGTGTGCATGTCGAAATGCATGCTATCATTGGCGCAGGCTTCCCATGCAGAAGGTCGGGAGTTTGAATCCCAGCCGAGACAAACCAATGCCTCATAAACTTGATACTTTTTGCTACCTAGCCTGGCGCTCGGCATTAATAGGATAGGACAAGGACTGGTCAGCACGGTATCAGGATAATGTGACTGTGTGGGATATCGGGTCATGGCGCCAGCAGTCTGGCCTCCCAGTGGGGCAGCACTAAGTCACCATGAGTGCGCACTGTCACAAGTCGACACCCATCCGCATGTGACCTTAGGTATTTCTAGGATGTAAAACAACAAACAAAATGTCGTAATTTTTCTATTTCGTATTCTTTTTATGCAGCAGAACTGCCGACCCCTCTGATATGCAGCAATACATTCTTAATGCGTGCACAGTATTCTAAGTTGGGCATGTAGATCAAATCTACATAAGTAGTTTGGTTTAGACAAGTGGTGTGCTTTCACGGCACGAAGCAGCTTTAACCACGGAAGATGTAATTGAACTTGACCACTGTGTTGTTGTGGGTTTGTTTTTTTATTGAGGGGGGGGGGGTGAGAGACCAGACGGGATGGCCGAATGAGTTGGAGCGTCCGTCTCCCGTGCTGGTAGATCGTGGGGTCGTGGGTTCGAACCTTGGTCGAGTCAAACCAATGACTTGAAAATTGGTGCTTGTCACTTCCTAGCCAGGCACTCGGCATTATTAGGACAGGGCAAGGACTGGTGTGCTCAGTGTCAGGATAATGTGACTGAGTGAGATACCAGGTCATGGTGCCGGCGGCCTGGTTTCCCAGTGAGACAGCACTATAAAGTCGCCATGAGTGCGCACTGTCACAAGTCGGTACCCGTCCTGATATGACCTTAGATGTTGCTAGGACGTAAAACAACAACAAACAAACAAACTTATTGAGGGGTGGGGGGTGCTTGGTAGCAACCACTTCAGTGGCGGGTGAGGATAGAGTGCACAAGTATCTATGTAGGATCTGCTTTAACCACGGCAAATTGAATTGGACTTGAAAATTGTCTTCTTGTCATTTCGAGGTGGGTGGAGGGGGGGGGGGGGAGTTATAGTTGGTAGCAACCACTTCATTGCAGGGTGCGGATAGAATGCACCAGTATCTATTCTAAGTTGGATATGTAGGATAAAATCTAGACAGGTAATTGGGTTTAGACAAGTATGTGCTCTCATGGGACTATGCAGGGGGCGGGAAGTAGCTCAGGCAGTAGAGTGTCCACCTGTGATGGTGTGGGTCATCCAATTGATCCTGCTCAATGGGCACATTTGCAGATTGGGCTATTTTCTGTTCCAACTAGTGGTCAACAACTGGTTCTTCAAAGGTTGTGGTGCTGTCCTGTCTGTGGGAAAGTGCATGTAAAAGACCCCTTGCTGCTTATCAGAAAGAGTAGCCTATGTGGCAGCAGCAGGTTTCCCCAAAGAAATATGTCAGAGTGACCATATGTTTGACGTCCAATAGCCGCTGATAAAAATCAATGTGCTCTAGAAGTGTCGTTAAATAAAACAAACTTTTTGGGACTATGTAGTTTTAACCATGGACAATTTAATTACACTTGAAAACTGCTTAGTAGTTTTTTTTTTTTTTTTTTTAAGGGGATGAAGGTGGGGGGGGGGGGGGGTTGTAGGTGGAAGCAACCACTTCTGTGGCGGGTGAGGATGGAGTGGAATACATTAAAATCTACCTTTCTTGCGTTAAAGCTGCAAAATCCGATAAAACATCACATTTTCAAAACAAACACAATTATCTAGATTTGATTCTACATATCTAACTTAGATACTGATGCACTTATTAAACATGTGTTGTCACATAGAAGGATACTGAAGCAATTTAATAGAACCTCTTACTACAGAAGCCCATGGTGTCAGAGTTTTGGCATGCTTGCCAAAATTAATTTTGCCTGTTTGAATTCAATTCAGATATCTGAAAAGTTAGCCACTTAAAATAAAAGATACTTAAAACTAAAGTAAGGGAAACAATAACGATCAACCTACTATATATTTATCTCAGAAAATGACAGAAATTCTAAGCCAACAAACTATACAACTTTAATAACCTCATGTTGTTTTCCTTAACAGAAGTAGGCTTTGTCCTGCGCAAAGCTGGAGCACACTCCACGACCTATATGGACATCTCAGAGAATGACGGCGGCTTGAGATGGCAGTACAAGATAGCCTTCAAGAGCGGTGACCTGAAATTCAAATTTGGCGAGGAGTTCACGGAGACGACACCAGATGGCAGGAATGTCAAGGTGCGCGCACCAGACGGGGTGGCCAAATGAGTTGGGCGTCCGTCTCCCGTTTTGGTAGATCGTGGGATTCGAACCTATGGGTTCGAACCCTGGTCGAGCCAAACCAATGACCTAAATGTGCATACTTGTCGCTTCCTAGCCAGGTGCTTGCCATTATTAGGATAGGGCAAGGACTGGTTGGCTCAGTGTCAGGATAATGTGACTGAGTGGGATATCAGGTCTCTCAGTGGGACAGCACTATTAAGTCATCATGAGTGTGCACTGTCACAAGTCGGTACCCGTCCTGATATGACATTAGATGTTGTCAGGACGTAAAATGCCAACAACAAACCATGTAATGGTGCAAATGGCATCTTGTTGTTGATGGATGGCGTTTTACATCCTGGCAACATCTAAGCTCATATCAGGATGGGCACTGACTTGTGACAGTGTGCACTCATGGTCACTTTATAGTTCTGCCCCACTGGGAGAACAGGCCACCAGCACCATGACCCGATTTCCCACTCAGTCACATTATCCTGTCACTGAGCCGACCAGTCCTTGCCCTATCCTAATAATACAGAGCACCAGGCGAGGTAGTGACACATATTCAGTTTGTAAGTCATTGGTTTGACTCGACTGGGAATTGAACTCCCAACCTTCCACATAGGAAGCTTGTGCTCTACTGATTCTGGTTAAATTTGACTTTGAGAAAGGGGCAAAAGAAATGTCAGATCATGGCCAGTCCGATGTGAATTTTAGCAGGTTGGAGGGCTCACCTCGTTTTAGCTACGGTGGTCATTTGACCACCGAGTTAATTACCAAGGTCGAATTCTATATAAGATTAATGTGCAGTTTGACAGTTTTGGCTCTGACACACTGAGTTTTCAGATGTTTTCATATTGGAATACATCATAAGAAAGCAAAGAATTATATCTAATTTCCTCAATATTTTCAGGACATGTAGTTGGGACTGGATTGATTAAATTAGCAGAGAATATTAGGAAATAATTCATTAGTTACAACACATGGCTACAGGCCAGAACTGCCCATGATAGTACTCTGTTGGTATAGCCATAACTCCCTAACAATAAGGCACCTCCAGTCAACCATGGGGGTATATGCTGGTCTGTGGCACACTCACAGACTTCCACTTGCCACTGCGGGAGGTCCTGTGGGGACTGTTGTACATCATTTAGATGTATTTTTTATAGGACTATATCTATATGCATAATATATAATTCACTGCATATGATGCATAATCACCACGAATATGATTTTTCTTGCTGGTACAGCAACTTTAAGAAAAACTTACCTGAAATATTATTATATTTATATTTTATTTATTTTATTGTTGGTTATCACTTTTTATTTCTATTCACATTATTTGAGGGGAGGTCCGGTGTCAGCACCGAGAGGCCAGGAGTCACGGTGCCGAGAGGCCATGTGTCATGGCGCCGAGAGGCTGGGTGTCATGGCGCCGAGAGGCCGGGAGTCACGGCGCCGAGAGGCCGGGTGTCACGGAGCCGAGAGGCCGGGTGTCATGGTGCCGAGAGGCCGGGAGTCATGGTGCCGAGCGGCCGGGTGTCACAGCACCAAGAGGCCGAGTGTCACGGCGCCGAGAGGCCAGGAGTCACGGCACTGGGTAGTACATATATATATATATATATATATATATATATATATATATATATATATAGACCAATATATACTTATATGTATAGGCATACATATATATATATATATTTTTGAAAGTTTGGAAGTTTGAATCCCAGCCGAGTCAACCCAATGCCATATACAAATATTGTTGTCGCTACCTATTGTGGTGCTACCTAGAATTAGCAGAATGAGGGTAATATGAATGTGTGGGATATCGGGTCATGGTGCCGGCAGCTTAGTGCTCCATGCCTATGTATGTATATACATATATATATGTGCATGTACATAAACATACCCATACATGCATACATATACAGACATATACATGTATATGCATAAACATAACTATGCATAAAGCATAATGGTATTACCTGCCTACTACTGCCATTATTACTGATCCATCAAGACACCACATATGTACAGGGTTAGTGCAATATACATTTTAAATAAATTTACTACTGTTTCTGCATTTAGAGATGACTGCATCACATATTGCATTATGCATATATATGTATATATATATATGTACCAACAGATACTGTTTTAAAAGATAACTGCATCACATATTGTAGAGTGGTCCTCCATTTGTGATTGGTAAGTTAACCCATGTGTACTCTGTGTCACTATCAGACTTATTGCAAGGGGCCTAAGCCCTGATACTTTCACAATAAGATTTTAACCAACAATTACAAAGAAAGCTTTCACACCTCAGGTTGCCTAATGGTGCTCTGGGTTGCACATCCACTGACAGCTGAACTCACTGACTGTGAATGTGTTACAGCTTATGCCCTTGTGTGAGAGTGGATTGGATTTGGTTTATAAGGGTCTGTGCCACAGTGCACTGCACGCACATATTTCTGAAGGCACACACTGCAGAACAGTCAACTTGTTACTTGCAAATGGATTACTATTTTGATGGATTTGACACAGTCATCCCTACATTTTGGTACACTGGTAAGTTATTCTTCACCTGATGTTGCAATATTATGTATATATTATATATAATATATACACAGTATATATCCATATATACCGGTGTAAGGGGACGCGGGGCTTCCCCACCCTTCTGGGTTTAATTATTCAGGGATCACGGTCGGAGCAAATGCTTCCTCTGCTATTTAGTAGCGATTCGAACCGTCAGTCGGCTACGTCGCCGCAGGTCTGTCCGACTGTCCCGGTATATTAATGATGGATCACCTGTCGAGACGCGGAAAGGTGCATTCAAACCATCACCAATCTTTTCTTTTTCTTAATCGGCTGAGCGGATCCCCAGCCAGGTACGATTATTTTATTGATTGCATTCAATAAAACGTATTTGCACACACGTTCATCTGTTCTGCCTGCAGCATAACTTACACATATGTATGTGCATATACGCATATATACATATAACTTTATAAGTATGTGTATGTGTACATGTACATGCATAATCAAAAATAAAATATAAATGGAATATTATTTAGGGTAATGGCAGTGTTTGGTTAAAATCTGAGTGTGAAAGTGTCAGAGCTTAGGCCCATTGCATTGTTTCAATAAGTCTGAGAGTGACACAGACTACATATGGATTAACTTAGCAGTGACAAATGGAGGACCACTCTAAGATATGTGATACAGTCATCTCTAAATACAATATGTATTTATATGCATATATATAGTCATGTATATATGTTTACATATGTATTTATGTTTACATATATGTATATATGTCTGCATATATATGTATATAAATATATATGTATATGTATGTATATGTATGTGTATGTATGTGTGTATGTATGTGTATGTATGTGTATGCATATGTATGTATATGTATGTATGTGTGTCTGTGTGTTATGTGTGTATGTGCCTGAATGTGTATGTATATGTATGTGTATGCATGAATGTGTATGTATGTGTATGTATGTATGTGTATGCATGTGTACACATGTGTATGCATGTGTATGCATGTGTATGCATATATATATATATATATATATATTTGTATGCAACAAATATATCTAAATCATGTACAACAGTCCCCACAGGACCTCCCCCAGTGGCAAGTGGAAGTATGTTAATTGGCCACAGACCAATATATACTTATATGTATAGGAATACATATATGTGAATACATATATATGGTTGGCTGGCGGTTCCTCTATTGTTTGGGATTCATGGTTATACCAACACAGTTCTATCATGGGCAGTTCTGGCCTTCAGGCATGTGCTGTAACTAATGAATTATGTCCTAATATTCATTGTTAATTTACTCAATCCAGTCCCAACTAAATGTCCTGGGAATATCCAGGAAATTAGATATAATTTTTTTGCTTTCTAGTGGTGTATTCCAATATGAAAACATCCCAAAACTCAGTGTGCCACAACTATATTTGTGAACCTGCACAGTAATCCTATATAAAATTTGACCTTGGTAATTGAACCGGTGGTCAAATTAGGTATTTAACCACCATAGCCCAAACGAGGTAAGCTCTCCAACTGTGAATCCCTAAGACACTCACTGAATCTAGGCAGGTAGCATCAACACATGTATTATCTTAGTTCTTACTTAGATATCGCATTGTCCCATATATATATATATATATATATATATATATATATATATATATATATATATATACACATATTTATATATGCATATATATATATATATACATATATTTAACAAATATATATATATATTAACCATATATATATTACATATTAAACAAAACACATATATATATTTAATAGGATATATAACATTAAATACACATTTTTAATATATATATATATATATGACATATCAAACAAAAACAAAAAAGATGTATTAATAATATGAATAAAAAAGATTAAATTAATAATATATATGATATAAAAAAAATATATATATATGCATATATATGAATCGTATATATTATATTAAATCTATATTTTAAGATACATTAAAGTGACGAGCTATGCCTTGTCCAGAAAACAAACAAACTCGGAATAGTTCAGATTTGTGCCACAGGGTGGTGCATGCTTAGTACTGAACTTTTCCACTTGGTGGTATAGAGTGACCTAGATCAGGTTTGTGCCACAGGGTGGTGCCTGCTTAGTACTGAACCTTTCCACTTGGTGGTGTAGAGTGACCTAGATTGGTCATGTGACAGATCTTTTTTTTTTGGTCCATTAGTTGTTTAAGCAGGGGAAATTTCAGTCATAGACGACTGGTCTTCCTCATTCCACTGCTGGTCGATAGAAAGCCCGAGCCTACACTTTTACCGACCCAAGGGATTTTTAACCTCCCACACCACATAGACATGGTATGAGAGCAACCGGCCTTTGATGACGCTGTAAGTTATACACAGCGGTGGAAATCCAAATTGGCAGAGCTGGGGGCACGGGGAATTTGTTGTGAAAATGGCTGAGTGAGTGGAGAGAAGGGAGGGTAAAACTGAGGTATTTTCAATTTTCTTTAGAGTAGTTCAAACAGGAAATATGTTTGCTTTAATGTAAAATATATGTTAGCACAATTACATTGCATAACACATACATCCACACACGCCTTGTATATGTGACGTCCTATACAGAAATAGCCTGAACTAATGATGTGTGGTCTCTGTGGCCTAGTGGTTAGAGTCTTGAAATTGTAATCGGAAGTTGTTTAGGTGGTGTGGGTTCAAACCCTATGCAGTCCATAACCTTTTTAGATTCAACAACAAAAACAAGTTTTTCATCTATATGTGTTTCTCATTGAATTATGCAATGTAATGTACTAACATATACTTTACGTTACGCAAATATATTTCCCGATTGAACTACCCCAGTTTTACTCTCCCTTCTCTCCACTCACCCAGCCATTTTTAAAACAACAGCTGCCAGCTAGTCCCAGCCTCAGAACCCCCTCTCCATACAATGCCCATCTGATAATAGTGAGAGGTCTTTTGCTGCAGGTATGGCTTAAACCATTAATTAATCTTTTCGACAGAGTCTGGTTACTATCAAAGACAATAAGCTATACTGGTTCCAAACGGGGAAGCCCCGAGATACCACCCTAACCCGCCACCTGGAGGATGGAGGAAACACTATGGTCGAGGTAGGTGGCGCCGCCTGGTGCTTTTACCGCCAAGTAAATGTCGTCTGTCATTTTCCGGTGTCGCGGTTTAGATTCTCCATGAGCATATTCAGCGCTGAACGGAGGAGAGGGACAACCAGCCATGGTTGAACTTGTCTGAGCCCGTTTGAACTTGCCGTTGTAGCAGGAAATCGCAAACCCTGTAAATCGCAAACCCCCACTTGTGATTTCCTAGGAAATCGCAAACCCCCATGCCATATATGGGCATGGGGGGTTTGCGATTTCCTAGGAAATCGCATATCCCCCCTGGAGATCGCAAACCCCCCATTCGGCGGCGGCGGCGGCGATTTGTTTACTTTACGTTCGTCGAATTTAGGGTTAAATTGGTCAAATTTCACTGTCTGTTTTTAATACTTTCAGCGTAAATTGCTCTTAGGTTACATTAAATACTTCAGATCTTCCTCTTCAATCGCGCATTAAGATATTTTTAATCGATCCAATGAAAGCTTTTAGATGTATTTTACAAAAATAAATGCTCTGCATAGGCATATCATTGCTGCAGTGTTTACCCTTCGCGAAGGGTAAAATACGGCAATGCTATGTCTATGTGGAGCATTTATTTTTGTAAAATACATCTAAAAGCTTTCATTGGATCGATTAAAAATATCTTAATGCGCGATTGAAGAGGAAGATCTGAAGTATTTAATGTAACCTAAGAGCAATTTACGCTGAAAGTATTAAAAACAGAGATAATAGTGAAAGTTGGGATATTCTGAGTGTCAGTGCCAGTGCATTGTCAATGGCCGTGAGCAATCTTCTTACAGAAAAAGTGAAATATCTCTAAAAAGACACCACCCAGAGACAAACCGCTTGGTACACATATAGAAAACATATTTAATGAATAGATTATATTAGATTCATATGTTTAGGCTTCTGCATTTCTATTAATTTTGAATAAAATAAACGTTTTACACTGCGCGTACGGGCAAACTCAGTGGCAGTGTGCCTTCATTCTGCAGCCGAGCTGCGCGCGCATACACAATGTTTACAAACATTGAAAGGCATTTATGCGGCGGTAGCCTTAATAACGCTTCGAATTTAGGGTTAATTTAATGAAATTTCACGATTTGAGTATATAATTCTGTTAAATATGGTCGCATTGAATAGATTTGGCCCGAATCGGTTCCAAAACACAGGGGGGTTTGCGATTTCCAGGGGGGGTTTGTGATTTCCTAGTAAATCGCAAACCCCAGGGTGTGCAATTTCAAGGGGTTTGCGATTTACTGCCACACCGGAAATGGATTTTCCTCTTCTCGTTTTCGCGAGAACTCAGTGTCAGCCAATCAGAGCTGTTCTTTTGTATTGCAAATGGCTGCCCCCTATGGTAGCCGCCATTTGCAATGAAAAGAACAGCTCTGATTGGCTGAGAACAGTTCTCAGTGTCAGCCAATCAGAGCCATTGTTTTTTATTGCAAATGGGGGGCCACCATTTGCAATAGAAAAGAACGCTCTGATTGGCTCAAATTATGGAAAGGTCCCAGTCGAATACATCCATTATTTTTTTAGTAGTTTCTTGCTCAGACATTGTCACATATTTATCTAACTTTTGCACAGATTTAAGTGTTTGAAGTATATTTGAAATTGATCTACATCGACCAATGTTTAAATCCCACAATATCAGGGGCCAAATGTAAGAGTCACAATTTATCGGCTGCGGAGTTTAGGGCGGCCGGCGGGTTATCTATTGTCGGCGTTAATATATGTGTCACGGGGGATGTATTAGTCCAAAGCGCGTGCGGGTTAGCTAACGTTTCAGTTATTTATAGATTTGGGAAATCCCTCTGCGTTTGTAGCCATATATTAGGCTCAAATATATTAAATGCGATCATATTTAACAGAATTACATAGGGAATAAGTGAAATGTTGTCAATTTAACCCTAAATTCGAACCCCCCTTAAGGCTACCGCCGCATTGGCGGCGATATTAATAGTTATATTTTCGAATCGACGAACGTACAGTAAACAAACCGCCGCTGCCGCCAGTATGGCAAGGGAGGTCGATGCGGCGGCGGCGGCGGCGATTTGTTTACTTTACGTTCGTCGATTCGAAAATATAACTATTAGTATCGCCGCCAATGCGGCGGTAGCCTTAAGGAGGGTTCGAATTTAGGGTTAAGTTGACAACATTTCACTTATTCCCTATGTAATTCTGTTAAATATGGTCGCATTGAATAGATTTGGCCTGAATCGGTCCCTAACCTGCACGTTATCCCTGGCTCAAGTGGGAGTTAGTGAAGGCGACGTTAACCCTCGAGGCGGTAGCCTACCCCGCGCACATACATTGACACTTTGGCCGCTAACCAGGGAAATCCGCACGACGCGTGGGTTATGAGCCCTAACCCTGACTCTTACATTTGGCCCCAGGTACTTAAAGAATGGGAAACTCATCCTGCAAGGGTATGCTCAATATATGGGACAGTGGTCACCCGATTTTCCTCCTTTCCTCACTGTGGACCCTTCTCAGATTCTCCGGGGGTTTAGAATCTATGCTCGGGGTTCTGTGCATGCACGTATTTGATTAACACGACCCGGGCGACTTGGGTCACCTGAGTTGCTAGAAATTCAAATAGAACACTGCGGGTGAAGTTGAAAAAAAGATGTGCCGTGTGCAAAAAGTCCCAACCCCAGTAACCCACCTCTTGGCTGGGGTTGGCTAGGAGCGATGACATCACATTGGGGCATCAAAAAGTCGCTTGGGTCCTCCGAGTCGGTTAATCGAATACGCTGAAGTGCCATTCAATTTTGATGCATGCGCAGAACCCTGACTCTAAGCCCACTGAGAATTTAAACCGCGACACTGGAACTAATAATTACCGTCTTTCACATGTCTGATTGGTTGCCAGAACGTTGCATTAGAATACAACTTTTGTACATTGTATTGGGTTTTTTTGTGTGTATGTTTTTTTGGGGGCTCTTTAAAAAAACTAACCCAAACAATGTTACCTATCCAATATATCCGCAACGTAAATTTCGTATTTTCGTAAATATGATGCTTTCTTCGAACTATCATTACTATGCAGTGAACAGTGGGAAGTTAGAATTAAGTTAATTTGTTTCTACCATTTCAGATATGCGAGGCTACTGGTACATCTATTATCTGCACAAGAAAGTACAAGCGGACCGGGTAGCTCATCTCCTAGACCACATAAGGAAACCAAGGATAGTCATTCTGTCTATGCAAACAGCCGCTGCATATTACTTTATTAGATACAAGATTCAACCTGTATTTACAGTAATGACAGTAGGCCTACAGGCAAGTACGGGGTGAATCTTTTATCTAGCTGCCTATATAATTATATCTTTATGTGAACGACAAACCACAGGATCAGATAGCGGCCTATATATGATATATATATAATATTATATATATATATGATATTTATGATCTTATCTGCTTATCTTTGGAGTAGGTCAATCGCCCTATGCCATGGGGAACATTAGATAAAATATCGCACTGGCTATTCGCAGAGCTGCAGCTCTGCAAATTATAGCCACCAATACTGTAATTCACAGAGCTGCAACCAGCATGCATCATTTTACTTCACGTGTGCATCATTTTACTGTGCATGCACAAGTGCAGAATTATTTTGCTTTTTGTTTTCATCCTAACGCTTTCCAGAGTTGCGTTGCTCTGCGAATTAATAGAAGAATGGTTATTATTTGCAGAGCTGCTCTGCGGATTAGTGGAAGAATGATTAATATTTGCAGTGACAGTGACTGTTTTCCATTTGCCGTTTTCAATTTTAACACTCTATTATTATTAAGTCACGCTTCTAAATAACATAATTTGATCAGAGCAGTTTAGTAGCCCGAATAACATTCTCCAAAATTCATATATCTCGGACAAAAGATTACAAATGATGGGAGATGTGAGGAAGAAATTAAAAGAAGGATAACAATAGCCCGAACAACATTCTCCAAAATGTATAGAGTGTTAACATCAAGTAAGATATTAATACAAACAAGGAAGCGTATTCTTCAGTGTTATGTGTGGTCTACTCTAATGTATGGGGCTGAGACATGGACAATCTCTAAGAAAATGTACAAACGTTTAGCAGCATTTGAGATGTGGACTTATCGAAGGATGATGAAATATCATGGACAAAGAAGATCACCAACAAAGAAGTTCTCAGAAAAATTAAAAATAAGAAAAGCTTGTTTGCCACTATACAGACAAAGAAACTTTATTTTGGCCACATCATTCGTCAGAGTTCAATATACCATACATTGTTGGAAGGGAAGGTGAATGGAAGCAGAGGGAGAGAGAGACCAAGAACATCATGGTTTACAAATATTTCACAATGGACAGGCTTGAATTATTCACAGTCTATCAGAACAGCACACCATCGGGACAAGTGGAGAACCATTGCATCCAACCCTCGACTAGAGGACGTAACTATTGATTGATTGAGTTTAGTAGTAACGCTACTAAATAACAGAATGTTATGTGCAGCTCTGCAAATAACAATCATCCTGCTGCTAATTCGCAGAGCAAAGCAGCTCTGCAAATAGCCTCGTCCATAAAATATTCACCCCCTGCCACAGTAGGCCTAAGAGTAAGAGTCCTCGAGACTGCTGCGGGAGTAACAAGGGGAAGATAGGAAAGTGTTATCTACTGTGGGTGTTGGTCTGTTCTAGATAATTAAAAAATATATGAAATGAGGGATCCCATTTCTCAGCAAAATCGCTGTTTTCAACAGAAACTGATTTTCCAAATCAGCAAGGAAAAAATCCTGTGTGACAAAACTTTAACTTTTAATTATTTGATAGTCTTGAAGTCTTAAAACAGTTGTAATTTCAAGGCCAAAATATGTCCAACTAAGTGCCAGATTGCACCATTTTAATCATAGGTTGTTTTTCGTTATTTCTGGGGGGCATGCCCCCGGATCCCCCTAGTTTTTCAGGGTTAAACAAATAGTTTGTTCATGGTTAAAAAAAAGAAGTCACTGGGCCCCCTGTGTGTAGGCCTACTGGTAATATATTTGTTTACGGTTGAATGGAATTCATGAAGCATTTGGGAGGGGGGGGGGGGGGGTAGGTTAGTCCAGACCCAAAAGTAATATCCACTACCCGTCATGGCAGTGTCACTACTCACTAATATCACTCCAACACTGCATAACCACTCTAAACATGTTCATACAGCGTAGCCTACTGCTATCTCTGGTGGGCTAGACTCGTGGTATTATTGTTCTAAAACACATATATTTGAGGCTGTGTGGTATAAAGTATACATTTACGTGCATTTTATACGACGAGAATATGTATCTCAATAAACTTCTATTTGTAAACATGAGAGTTTGGTGTGTGGAGTTCTTGGAAATTCAGAAATGTGTGGATATACCTTGCTTATGTAGTTTATAAAGGTGTCTTAAGCCATGTTTACACGGTCGAGTTAAGTCACTTCATATAACGTGCCTTGCCTAGTTCCCATCACATTCGCCGTGTAAACACGCCACTGAAGCGGTTTAGGGCTGATTCGATTCATATGATTCACTTTATGTAAACCGCCTTGCAAGGTGGTTTATATAAAGCGAACTAGCTTAACCACCTCACACGCATGCGCAGTCGAGACCTTAGTTTGTTGACTTTCCAGTCGATCAAAAGCGCATATTATATCATTTAGTCTATGAACCGGCTAGAGGTGCACAGATATTTTTTTCATCATTTATTTTTAGGCTTTCACTACCCAGCAGAAGTTTTGACTGTTCCAAAACAATACGATTCAATCAATACATATCTAGGTCGAACCAACACTCTCTCGTGGTGACATCGACGAACCCAAACTGGCGCTGGTTAGTCTGGACTTGCTCATGCTCAGATATCGATTTCCGCCTTAAACCGCTCCATGTGTAAACGCCCCTCTAATTCGCTTCATATAAATCGCTTTGTCTAATTCTCTTTATTTATAAATGCAGTTGATAAATTCTTACTTCAGCAAGAGTAGACTATGCGATTTAGTAGCAATCACCAGGAATATGCATATATCTTCCAGAAATACATCTTTAAAACAGTGCGAGCTCAAGCATTTGGCTATCTAAAATGTGATATATAAATAAGTAATGCAGGCAAGACCACTCCTCTGGCTCTGGCTCTGTTGGCAATATTTAAAAATAAATGTACCAAAGTATTATGTGCTGATAAAACCAGGTAGGCCTGCCTATACATGGACAACTTCTTATGTAAGATAAGTGGTTTAAAAAAATGGAATATGCAACCCAAATTAGCAAATATAACTCGTTATTCCTTAGCATGACAATGATTATTTATGGACGCCGAATATTATAATTCATAATTATAACCTAGCTAGCATGTATTAATTTGATCACCAGTAAAGTATTCGATTGTCACCGTTTATTACATTTGTTACTATTACTAAAGACAGAATACATTAATTGACTAACACGTAATTCACTTGCTTCCATAATAAAAACAATATAAATATCAACAAAAACGTCAAATACATTCGCCCAATGTGGGGCTCGAACCCACGACCCTGGGATTAAGAGTCCCATGCTCTACCGACTGAGCTAACCGGGCTAGACGCTTCCATATGTTTGGTAAGTAATAGTTCTAAAGAAACCCAGTAGGGGATATTTTAACCTTTTTATTCTTCATACGTTAAATATATTTTTGTTGTTGTTTTCTCTCTGCCGTCACAAAGTTGCGAAGATGACACTGAGAAAGGTCCACATGAAAAGCACTGAACTCACTGTCACTATTATGACTATGTGGCAGTCACACTGACAATGAATGACTGCCTAAGACTAAGTTAGCCTAGCTTCAATCAATCAACAATAGTTCCATCCTCTAGTCGAGGGTTGGATCATGGATGCAATGGTCCTCCACTTGTCCCGATGTTAGCTTAGTCTAAGTTTAACCTATCGATGCTATCTATGCCTGTCAATAGTGACGTGACAGAATGTCAGTACGAAAGTACATATTAGTTCGACATTGGTATTTAGAGAAGGGTTTCCAATAGAAACATTGATTGAAATAAACATAACAAAAATAGACAAAGAAAAATAGAAGCGATGGCCAATGTGGGGGTCGAACCCACGACATTCGCGTTATTAGCACGACGCTCTAACCAACTGAGCTAACCGGCCGCTGGTCACGGAACTCTTCTTACACATACATATGCCGACAGACACAGTGCACTCGCTTCATATTTAACCTTTATTATGTTTACATAGGTAATATGTTGTATTTTGCTATGCTGATATATATCGATATATATATCGGGTTATGAATCAACTACGGGGAAGGGTTGTCTATCTAGTAGCATTATCTTGGATCGAACAATTGTGAATACTATGTATGGCTATGCTATCTTTTTGTATGTTGCTGTGCAAATATATATTATATATTGTATATCAGATATAAATAAGATATATATAAGATATATATAGATATATATAAGATATATATATGATATATATAACATATATATAACATATATAACATATATATAACATATATATTACATATATAATACATATATAGCATATATATATATATAATATGCAATAGATATAAAAGAATACAGAATATACATTGCTTAAATAGTAGGATTATCTTGGATGGAATAACTGTGAATACTATATATGCCTATGATATACCAGTTCTTGTATTCCGCTTTGGTGCATAACGAAAAAGATACCATCTCCCTTCTGATACAAAAGTCGGTACCCGTCCTGACATGACCATAGATGTTGCCAGGACATAAAACTCCAGCAACCAACCTTCTGATATAGCCATGTCTCAACTGACGCTCAGAAGTTAGCTTGATGAAAGCTGAAAGTAGGTCAATGGCGGCATATATTCCCAGAGGCGACAAGTCCTCACAACTGGGGCAGCTGCTACAACCGGTTCCGTGGTGTAACGGTCAGCACTCAGGACTCTGAATCCTGCGATCCGAGTTCAAATCTCGGCGGAACCTTGTCCTTTTCGTTTTTCTCCATTTTGGTTATGTATAATTATCCAAATTGGTACATACTTTATGTAAGTAAGAATTAGTATAAAATACTGTAATTAGGTAGGGTATGCAAATGGTTCGAAAACGAATCTACTCCCGCGAGCCGGAGTCGAACCAGCGACCTAAGGATGCCAGCTTTTATATGAACCGCTACAGTCCTCCGCTCTACCAACTGAGCTATCACGGGGCGAGCTGAAAAGTTACCAAGAAAGGTCCGTTATAAGCGAAACTGGGTCAGGACCATCGTGTGCTAAGTGTGTCAGGTTATATTGGGTAGGTCTGTCGTTCTTTATGGTTGCAGGAATGATTATATGGTGAATTTTAAAGATGACCCATGAATGTCTAGTGTTTCCACAATCTTCACAAAGCTATGGTTATGTTTGAACCTCTTATACTACACTCCCGGGTCCCCCGGTCCTAGCAAAAACAGTAGTCAAATCTGGCCTATGTTATACTTATAGTTATAGCCTGAAGATAACAAAAATTACAGATGGACTACACGCGGCCTCCCCACGAAGATTTTTTTAGAGATAGGAACAATTTATGGTTATTTATTTGGTTTGCTAGTCGGATCAGATCCCCCCCCCCCCCCGTCTTCTTTTAAAAAAAGTTACAAAAAAAAAGATTTAGTTACTATGTCAATACATTGACAGTGTAGGGGTGGTTAGTTAGTACAATAAGTTACAACCCGTATAAGATGTTTTTCACGCTTTCATCAATTAATACCAGATGGGAGAACTGTTATTTAAGTGACTGCTCATTTTATATTGTTGTCAGCAATTGTTTATATCTGAATATATCGATTTTTTAATTATTGGCATAATTTCAGGATATATTACGAGGAAAAATTGCTGTGGTTATTGCATGTGCGCTATACACGTATTCGGTTATACAACGCCAATTTCCTTTAGCCATGTACAGAAGGCGCCACAACTAGTGACCATTCGTCGGGGGTGGGGGGGGGTCAGTAGTTGCATCTGGTTGCCACCAGGTGTCGACACAATGGCAGAGTGAGCATCGCTACAGGCATGAATGGAGCAGTCCCTTCCAATATGTGTCTTCCACGATTTTGTATATTTGTTTATATCCCCTTGTATCGGATTTATAACCCTATATATATATATATATATATATATATATATATATATATATATATATATAAACTTATCCTAGCTGAGGTGGAGAAGAAAGAGAAAGAGCTGGGATGGATTGAGAATATAAATATACTAACTATATAGATATATATATGTATACATATAAATAGATACAAGGATATCTATATATATATATATAAATAAGCGAACAGGACATGAGAAGAGAAAACTAGACTTGGTTTGGGTTGAGTTTATTTTCTCTGGCAGGAAAATATATGCCCTACCGATAAAGAAAAATTTGAAGTGAGGCAGGGAGTCCGTTATTGCCGGTTCCCAGGCAATCGGAGGAGAGAGTGCCCAGTTACAGGGGGGCCTGCTCAGAATAAGGGGTGTTGGGAAGCGAGCAGGTGCCCAGAAGGAGCACCGAAACATATAGGGGCTATTCTTTATTTATATTCACATAATCACTTATATAGCACATACATAAGTGAACAGGAAATGAGAAGAGAAAACTAGACTTGGTTTGGGTTGAGTTTATTTTCTCTGGCAGGAAAATATATGCCAAACATCCCAAGGATGCCGCCAAACCAAACCAAGTCTAGTACAAGTCCGGAAGGGGGGGGGGGGGGGCGAGACCGAAGGCAGAGGCCACCCTCATATTGTTCATAATGCGGACACTTAGAGGGGACTTAAGGTAGAGGAAGACAGTGTCACTTGACCATTCCCCCCGTGTTCTGAGCTCTTCAATAGTCGCTCCGCAGAGCGACAAGTAAGTGCACCCACCCCGACGGAGCGAGTGAGATGAGATCGCGAGGCGGTCGAGTCCGGCTTCAGCTGAGAAGTGCTTGAGGGTCGACTGGTAGATGGTGTAGAGCATCGGGAAGGACGGTCCGTCGGCCGAGGGGAGGCGGAAAGCCATGGCCTCCGGCGGAGCGGGAATCTGGCGGAAATGCTTCTCTGTCCAGAAGACAGCAGAGAGAGCCTGGTTGGGGCATCTCGCGACCGGGGTCTCCAGTACCTGCTCCCAAAACTGTATAGTTTTGGAGCGGCGGATGCTGATGACCATGCCCCAGTCCAGGAAACGAAAGTCCTCCCGCCTGAGCGAGGAGTCAGAGGATGTTATCTGCCATTTCCGGAGTAGTCCCCGGAAACTGCACAGGATGGCAGCCTGCCAGGCCGTATGACCCAAGGTCGCGGAGAGTCGGTCGAAGATCTGTAGCAGCATCCCGGGAAGGAGGGGCGTGGCCTGGCGGGGTGGGATGCCCTTCTCACGCTTGATCCCCTTGAAGGTGGTGGCGAGATCAAAGTGTGTGTATTCTATAGGTGGGGAACCCTCCTGCTTGAGAAAGTAGTTGAGACCACTCAGATAGTTTGTGACAGAGGAGAACTTCATGGATCTGGTAAGCCAGACAGCATAGAGGCCCACCTGAGCCGTGGCGCAGGGGGTGGGGGGGAATTCACCATCAAACTCCTCAATAAAGTCAAGGTACCGTTGGATCTGCATGGATCTAGTCATCATGGAGTTTGATGCGTAGAACCTCTTCTGAAATGCCTGCTTCTCCCTCTGTAGCTCCTGGATATCTGCAAGTAGAGCGGAAACAGTGAGGGGTGCGGCTGAAAACTTCCCTGCAGCACATCCCCCTGTTTGGGGGAGTCTGCTGAGGGCATCGCAGACAGTGTTCATTTCACTCTTGATATAGACCGAAGAAAGATCAAAGTTGTGCTCAACCACCAGCCAGAAGAGCTGGTGGAGGAGGCCCATGATGGGTGGGCTCTTCGATCTGCCGCTGTTGACAGCTGCCCGGACCGTCGTATTGTCAGTAACCGTGACCACCGATGTGTCCTTCCAGAGGTGGCCCCAGGTCCTGGCCGCACTGAATGCAGCCCACATTTCTTTGTAGTTGATGTGGTCATCTCCCTTAAGCGGGGGGGGGGGGGGGGGGGAGTAGTGGTGGTGGCCCAGTATATCGGCCAGGGGGGCGTCATCCTGGTCACTGAAGGCGCCAGCAACCCAGTCTTCCCCGTGTGTGGCACCGAATCCCCAGTCGGAGGCGTCGCTGTAGGTGGATAGGTGGGGAGAGAAATGACCAAGGATCTTGGCCTTCCCGTTGAACCTGCTTGCGAAGTGGAACCACCAGTCGATGTCGTCTCTGAACCCCCTAGAAAGGCGGATGAGGTGGTAAGGCCGAGCGACACTGTTAATACTGTCATACAGCCTATGACAGAGAGTCCTCCCACCCCTGACAACCTTGCTGCAGTGGGCCAGGAGCCCCCCGAGGTGCTCCAAGTCCTTCCTGGTGATCTTGCGGCGGCCCCTGGTGTCGCCCAGGGCACTGGTGAGACGGTCCAGCTTGTCCTGGGGGAGACTCATCTCCAGCGTCACCGTATTGATATTAATGCCCAGGACCCTGGCCGTTGTGCAGGGGGAAACAACCTTTGCGTAGCTGACGTAGAAGCCCATCCATCGTATGATGGCTGGGCTTCAAGGTGAGTTGGTGGGTGCATCCGTCTTCGTAAGTGGGGGAGATGAGACAAAAATTGTCGAGGTAGTTTATGACTCGGGCCATGCCCTCATGCGTAGCACAGCGGACTATGAGGTCGGATATCTTGCTGAACTCGAGGTAGGTGCAGGGGGGAGCCCTCCTGGTGGTCGAAGCCCCAGTGGAGGCCCTGGCGGTCGCGGTCAGTGGGGTGGATGCAGACAGTCCTGTAGGCGTCCTTGATTTCGACTGTTGAGAGCTAGTCACCTCTCACCATGCACTCGGCGACATCATCAACACTGTTGTAGGAGAATTTCACCGCAACCTCCCCAGTACAGTCGTTAACGGAGGCACCCTTTGGCTGCCTGCAGTCCACTGTGCTGCAAACTCCACCGCCGTCTTTTGGCACACAAAATATATCGTGGACGCAACTAGGTCGGTCCTTAACCAATGCTAATGCAGCCCTGAGCAATCTCTCCCCGGAGCTTGGCACTGATGGTGGAGTGGTTGGCAGGGTCCCGAACCCTGTGATGTCGGGAATCATATTTTAGGTCGCAGGAGGGGTTAATGACCTGGAAGCCGAAGGCAGCTCCTCTGAGCAGGTAATCCCAGTCAGGGTCAGTATCCCCCCTGAGAAAGAGTTCACAGAACATCCGGCAGGGGAGGAGTTGGGCGGGGCAACCATCAATCACATGGGTACAGTGACAGGCCCCCCCCACACAGCTGTCATAGATGCGGACCGTGGTCCCGGGGCCCCCCTGAAGCTCGACCATGGCGACGTTGAAGACATGTCGGTCCCCATCCGGGATTTAGTTGCCAACAAAAATCACATGGAACCAGTCGGCTTCATTTGCCTGGTTGCTATCAACCCAACCCCCAACACGGGGGGTGGGGCAGTCAGCAGGAGTCGCAGCCTGGTCGCTCTTGCCGTGGTGGGTTGCATCAGTGCCACGCCCCCCAGTGGGGGTGGGGCCGGTGTTCGGGAGGCCATGACCGACATCAGGAACAGCAACAACACTGTCGTAAGTGGCGCTAGCGCAGCCACGAGTGGTGACAGGGTCCCCAACCGAAACTCCAGCGGCGGTACTATCGTACCCATGGCTGTCATCAGGGCCACCCGCCTCAGTGGCGGTGGCAGTACTATTGTATTCGGTGGCCCTACTGTCAACAAAACAGGTGGGCGTGGCACTATCATGCCCGCGGGTGTCACCGGAAGTGGGTGTGGCCCAGCCTGCGGTCAGGCCGGCATCACCACAAGCTGTGTGACCGGGTCCAAGGTCAAGGTTGGCCGGGTGGTGGGTCAGCCATTCAGGGCCGGCCATCCCAGGGGGAGTGCCACAGCCTCCGACACCCCTCCCCCCCCCCCCGTTAGGCGGTCAGGCCGGTATCATAACAAGCAGTGTGACCGGGTCCAAGGTCAAGGTCGGTCGGATGGTGGCCCTGCCAATCAGGGCTGGACAAATCAGGGGGTGCGCCACCGCCACCGACCACGGCAGCAGGGTCACCAACAGGTTCAACATCAGTGGTGGGCGTCCCCCAGTAGTCAGAATTAGTGAAATCAACACAGCAGCGAGTGTAAACAGTGTTCAAGATTGAGGTCACCTTACTTACTGCGGGAATGGCCGGGGGCGGAGCGGTGTCGTGTAGCTGAGCCCTGGTGTGGGCAGGGTGTCAATCCTTATGACACTTCATCCGTCGGTGCGATTTAGCACCGCACTTGCTGCACCAGTGGCCATAGCCACAGTCCTCCTCCGTCTGCCCACAGCCTGAGTTCTTGTTTCATTGGAAGCAAGCCCTCTTGCCATCCTTTTCAAAACACTGTGTCGAGTTGAAACGGGAGGAGCCTGCTCCAGTCTTGCCTGCTCCGCCCCGTCTCATGTTCTCATGGCCATAGAACATGGTGCTCGTGGAGTTGTCCACCTTACTAAAAGCGGCAAATCCCAAAGTCTCGGCGAGCCTCCTGATCTCACAGTCATAATCCACATGAACAGAGTCTTTAAAGAGAGAAATGAAATGTAAATGCTCCATGAATGCCGTGCTGTTCCTCTGCGTGGTTCCTTCTATGTCGAGAAACCACATCAGCGATGCGCCATAGAGCTTGTGGGCATTAAGTTTATGCAAGTCTTTTTTCCCAACAATAAAGCGTTTGATCGACCACTTACTTTTCCGCCTCCTAGATGTGTTTCTTGAACGACTCCTGGAATCGGAGGAACTCCTGTTCCTCCCTCTACACCCCCTGGCCCTTGCCCAAGAGCGGAGCTCGCCGTATGAAGAATGTCCATCCGTCTGGGCAGCCATTGGTTTCGGATGGAGGATGAGTCTGCCATCTTGGATTTGCGCGTCGGTGGCATGGGTGGAGCCAGCCTCCAACTGCTCACATTTCTCTGTCAGGAGCTGTCGGCGTTGCTCCCTTTCCAACAGCTCGACGCGTTCCTGTAACTTGCGCTCCCCCTCCGATACATCCAGATCCGCCAAGGTCTGGCTTAAATCCTCCTGTGAGTCCTTCTGAGGTGAAAATGTTGCCATCTCCCCCGTGTAGTGTCTGGTGATCCTGACTAAGTTGCCCTCCGAATCCTCTCGGGTGAGCTTGTTACGCTTGCAGGCCCCTTTGTCAGCTTGTTTGTGGTTTCCTCCGCAGACTGAACAGTAGTCCACAGGCATTATCCACGGACAGGGCCGAAGGGAACTGGGACACGGGAGAGGGGAGAGAAGCGCAGGGGAGTGCGGGAGAGAGCACGTCCGAGCACGTCGAAAAAGTAATTTGAAGTGAGGCACTGTTAGTGCCGGTTCCCAGGCAAGGGGAGGAGAGAGTGCCCGGTTACAGGGGGTCTGCTCAGAATAAGGGGTGTTGGGAAGCGAGCAGGTGCCCAGAAGGAGCACCGAAACATTTAGGGGCTATACTTTATTTATATTCACATAATCACTTATATAGCACATATCCCCTGGGGTGACTGACACTGTGTAAAATTCTCCGATTAAGTATATATTGAATATCGAGATGGTTAAATATGAAACAGTACTCCCTTTATAATGCTCCCACCAGGGGAGGGAAACAATGCCCCTTTAAGCACAATCCCTCCCCCGTATCTCCCCCAGCCACACGGCCACCACATGTTATGTAAGCCCATGATATCCAGGTCGTGGAAAAAGCTGGGTGGGAGGGGGGTGAGTCCTTAAAGCAGCCAATGGAGAACTATGTTAAGGAGAGGAGTGACTGGTGTGCATGAGTGTAAGAGCCAAGAAGAATGTATATAACATCCACTGTTGCGTGTATCTAAAAACATATATGAACTGAATAAAACTAAGCAATCGGGTGATTATCTACCAACACTTCTGCTGGTGCTGTACTCAGATCGTGTGTTGTCTCTACTATGGGGTAAGCTCTAACATGTAAATTATCTAATTCAGATATAAAAGGGGGAACTGTGTATCATACGCCTTATGCAGGATATTATGCCTTATGCAGGATATTATGCCTTATGCAGGAGATTAAGCCTTATGCAGGATATTTGGGCATTCTAGCCTGGTGGAGCAGTATAGCTAATAACATGGGCGAACATAATAAAAGTAACTATAACCCTCGCATACCACCTAACTGGATCGGCCATTAATAGCATTCAAACGCCCGCATATATGACATCCAGGGGAGGTGAGGTGGGTGAGATGGCGCAACCGGTAAAGTGTGGTATCTTCTGGAGGATAACAATAATAATAATAATAAGTAATATTCCCTTACGTATCTTTATACTCACATATCACACACATCATATGCACAGCAACATACAAAAACATAGCATAGCCATATATAATATTCACAGTCCAGCTGGTGCTCAGTAGGTCACTGATCAGCCGCCCGTCCAGGCGATAACACAACAATCGGAACTACAGTAATAAGCAAAAAAGTATCCAGATCTGTGCCAACACTCCTACATGTGAGGTTCTGCAAACACAGTGCAAACAAACTCACCCTAGCATTGTGCAGGTTACAAAACAAATGCCGCACAATTTGCAGCCTGAAACAAAAAGGATTTTTTCTTTGCCCTTATCCAAGCTCAAGTACATGGACCACGGCTTTAATTGAAATTCGTGAATTGAAATTCTAGGTCATGGTCAGACAATAATATTGGGTGTCCTGTTTCTTTTTTTCCCGAATCATGATTATAGAATGTGGTATATTACATCAGAAAATAATGGGAAATAGCTGTAACTACATGGGTTCCTACTGCTGAGTTGCAACCACATTATAGGTGGGTCAACACCTAAAACTTCCACAATATAAGTTCTGGACCGCATGCATGAATCGGTGTTAGTTTATCCCAGTGATATGGTTATCCCAGGGATAGCGATCGCTTGCAGGGATAGCGTTGACCCTGGTAACAAAAAAAAAGAGAACAAAAAGAGAGATAGGTTAACACAGTGTAAAGTCGTCAGCTGGAATCTGTGGTTTGTGTAGGCAGGCTATAATGAAATCAATGAAAGTAGAGAGAGAGACAATGCCCTCAGGTTTATTATTATATAGTGGTACGTGGATCTGGTATGGCATACCCCCTTACCGTGTTCTCCAATGAGAATCAAGCATTTAGAGTTCCACCAATGAACATCAAGCATTCTTGTGTCACCATGGCTACTGTGATCTGCCCACCACCACCATGCGGTGTGGCTGCTTGGCCACCACCTGCCTGTGCTGAGTGTGTGGTGATCCGTGACTAACAGAGGGGGGAGGGGGTAGTGAGTAGAGCTCCAAGAGCCCCTTACACACTATCATTAATGCCTCTTTCACACTATCTACCTAATACATAATGACTATTGACCATAAGTAAAGGATCACCAGCAACTACATAAATACATTCATGCACCTGGCACTATATATCATTTACCATTATAGACCATTTGCATTCTCCCACCAATGCGTTTGATCAGAATATTTTACAACTGGTTAGGATTGCGAGGATAGAGCTAAAACCGGTTCATGCATACCAGTTTTTTACTTCTGTCCCGGTGATAGGCATTAACCCTGGGATATGGGCACTAACACTGCTTCACGCATACGACCAAACGATGACCACAAAATCGTGGAATTCCGTAAAATAGGGAAGAATTTAATCCCAGGTAGTATTAGAACACACCGAACAGAACCCAAATGTGGTTATCTGCAAAGTACAGGCAGTGAGCAGTACAACTTAAGCAGCAGCCAAGCTGGGACATGACCTAATTTCATAAGCGACCTACATAATTAATCAACTCAACCCCTTTAGGGAGCTGCGATAAGCACAGAATTATACCCACCTCACCCGTTCGGAATATATTTGTGGAATATTGTGTAAGCGATATATTAATTAAAACCAAATTAAATTCCATAGATTGAGAAGTAGCATTCACATATATATATATTTAGGAAAACATTATTAAATATACACTATGTCTCGGTTTCAATTAGATACAAGTTTCACCCCATACTTGCAGTAGGGGTGAATGACAGCATACTCTAAATACGGGTGAAAATTGCTTTAGTATGGAACAGGAAGTGGAATTCCTGGTTCCAGTATCAAGTGGGCACTTATATCAGCACAAAGTTGCTGAAATGGGAGAGAATGCAAAAAAGACAACCCAAGATGGTGATGACAGAATGCTGTCGATTTCACTTTTAAAGTTCATTAAACGACATGTTTTATTATATTTTTCAACTCAAAAGTAGCGGGTAAATATGAAGATGTATATGAAGAATATACGTTGCTTCTAAAATTAAGAATTGATGTGCTGATTTGATATACCCAGCATTTCAGCACTTTGTCTAATCAGACTGCTAATAGGTTGTTGTTGAAGTGGCATGGTATTCTAGTGGGCCATCAAAATCAGCGGTCACTGTCACAAGTCAGTGCCACTCGTGGTATGCTATGAAATGTTACCAGAACGCAAAACCCACTAAGGCGTTTACTTCCCTCCAAATAAAAAGAGTATATTGTACTGACCGGTTGCGCACGCCTGTCGTGTTGGTGGAGGGTATAGTTGGTTGTTTGGTTGTTGTAGTTTTACGTCCTGGAAACATCTAAGGATATATCAGGACGGGTACCGACTTGTCATAGTGTGCACTCATGGCAACTTTATAGTACTGCCTGACACGGACCTAACCAGTCCATGCCCTATCCTATTAATGCCGAGCGCCAAGATAGGAAGTGACAAGTATCAATTTCATAATTACCGATTCGGCCACCGCGCCCGGTCAGTCTGCTAGTTCGAAGCGAGCTACGTTCACAGTGAATATATTTGCAGAATTATTGCATAAGCGGTGCATTAATTACATGTAAATTTACTTCCATTGATTGACAAGTAGCATTACAAAAAAGTATTTTGATAAAAATGGTTATTACGCCTCGCTTTCAGTATGATATGACCGAATGAAATATCCTATTGTTGTTGAAGTGGCACGGTAATCCAGTGGGTCTTCAAAATCGGAGCGCACTGACACAAGTCAGTCCGGTGTCCTGGCACTAATATACATGAACGAAGCTGCCCCCAGGGTCAAGGATAGGCCAGCATTATAGTGTCACCTCCAGGATAATACAGCCACCACCCTTGTGTTTGACGAAACTCAAAGGCTCTCCAGCAATGTTTTCATATTTACAACCTGTTCACAACTAAATATGTGCATGGAGAATGTTAGGGTTGCAATGGGAGATGCAACTACTCCCCAATGTAAATATGAAGTAAAATCACTGTCGCAAATGACAAATTAAACACCAGACGGGATGGCCGAATTAGTAAGTAGACCCTGGTCGAGTCAAACCATTGATACTTGTCGCTTCCTAGCCAGGTGATCGGTATTATTAGGATAGTGCAAGGGCTGGTTGGCTCAGTGTCAGGATAATGTGACTGAGTGGAATATCAGGTCCTTTTGCTGGTGGCCTGGTCTACTTGTGGGGCAGCACTATAAAGTCACCATGAGTGCAGACTGTCACAAGTGGGTACCCATCGTGATATAAAACCTTAGAAGTTGCCAAGACGTAAAACTCTAACAACCACCCAACCAGAATAAAACAGTCCCCACACTTCTCGTTGATTAGACTCAAATGCTCTCCAGCATCGCTTTCCTGCTTATAATCTATTCACTGCCAAATATTTGCAAGGAAAGTGTTAGGGGTTGCAATGTGAGATGCTAGTACTCCTACTCAGCATAAACATGAAAAAATAAAATCAATATCGCAAATTACAAACTAAGCGCGTTTTTTGTGGGTTTTTTTTGGTAAAGTATTTATTCCTCTGAATATGACATTTGTCAGTGCCGAAGCACTGGTCTTCCAGCCATCTTACTATTGGAATTGACATTCTAAACAACCTAAGTTTGGTCAGTGCTGTATTAGTCACAGCACCGATCCTGTAGAATTAAGGGAGTGGCTCCTGCTGTATAATGTACAGCACCGGTCACTGCGGTTCATTCAAAAATGGGGAGCAGCACCGAGTAGAAGATGTACACCCAGGGCAACTCAAACAATCGTTGTGGGTTACATGTTTTCTCTTATAAAACAAGCAAAGTTTATAGTTAACAATACATTTTGTCTGTCTTATATAATGTTCAATGTGTTTAAACAGATTGATAGTTGTGTAGGATGTTCGGTGTGTTGATGGTTTGTTCATGATGGTTAAGGGTGGTGGCAGGGGATGGGGGGGCCCATTGGGGTGGGTGGTAGGGGGGAAAACCCCTCAGGAGAGCAAGCGAGGATGCGGGGGGGGGGGCAGGAGCTCATGGCTTTGCTAGTAATTACTGCCGTAGTCGTTCAAGGGCCTGAATAACCAGGTGGGCTCTATAATAATTTTTGAAGGCAAGTATTGTTTCTGTTTCTCTGACTCTGATAGGGAGGTCATTCCACATGACACTCACTACCTTTGTAGATTGGCGCTCCGATATATTTATTTGTTGAAGGGTGTGGTACATTGAACAGAGTGGAGGCTCGCTCCTCTTCTTGTTATTCTATTTGTGCGGTCAATGAATTTTTCATCTTTTGCGCATTTGTGCATTTGTGCCATCAGGTGTAGGTCCCTTCGCTCTGAGAGAGTATCCAGTTTTGCTTTCTTGTGCAGTTCAGCCACACTGAGTATCTTGCCTTGGTAAAACTGTTCTTAGTGCCCGGTTCTGAATTCTTTGCAGTTTGATCTTTTGTTGTTTTGTTAAGAGTTCATATATGATGTCATTGTAATCTATAACAGGCAATATTGTAGTCTTGTACAGGAGCAGTGCAGTGTTTTCACTTATGAATTTCCTTAATTTCCTAAAGGTTGTCAGTTTTAGTGCCAGTGTTTGATTCAGTCTTGCCAATTGTCGGTTCCCATTTAGAGTGGAGTCAAGAATTGTGCCCAGGTATTTGTAGGAGTCCACTTCACGAAGTAAGGTTCCACCCATTTGTAGTTGGATTTGAGGGGCTCTTGTTTTTCTCATTTTCGTCCCATAGATCACATACTCTGTCTTGGCACTATTTACTGTTAGTTTATTTTCATGGCACCATGTATTCACCTTACCTAGCACCATGTCTGTCTGGGCTGCAGCTGCCACAATATCTCTATTGTGTACTGTGAGTGCTGCGTCATCAGCAAATAATGTAAATGTTGCTCTTTCAGATACTAGTGGTAGGTCATTAATAAAGATTAGGAATAGCAGGGGTCCTAGGGTTGAGCCCTGTGGCACCCCGGTCTTGACCCTATGGGTGGTGGACACATTGTTGTTTAGTTTTGTGCACTGCATCCTGTTCTTGAGATAATTTGTGAAGAAATGATATGCTTTGTTGCCTAATCCAGCTCTTGCTACTTTCTGCATTAGGATCTCGTGGTCAATTGTATCAAATGCATTCTTGAAATCAAGGAAGACAGTGATTGTTAGTTCACCTTTATCCATGTTGCCCAAAAGTTCATCCAGTAGAGATGCCAGAGCCCCTGTTGTGGATTTGTTTTTCCTAAATCCATTTTGCTGGTAGGTCAGGTAGTTGGATGATTCAAGGAATGCTTTAACTTGGTCATGTATAATCTGTTCAATCATTTTTCCTGGAAGTGGCAGGATTGAAATTGGTCGCAGTTCATTGCAGTATCTTGGATTATTGGTCTTGGGGATTGGGGTGACTGTAGCTACCTTTCATGCATCGGGGAAGATGCCTGTTTTAATTATTAAGTTGTACATATGTGTGAATTCCCTAATTAATGTAGTTATCGCCATATTTATCAGGGCAGTACTGATGTCTTTTATACCAGACGATTTATAGGATGATATTTGATTTGTTCTGTCTATGATTTCATCACAAGATGTTTCTTGGAGATCATAGTTGTGGTTAATGGCAGTATCTGGACATGGTGTGTCGTGCATTGCGCCATCGGGAATTCAAAGGGAGCAGTATTATATACTGGGAATGGCAGCGTTATACCGGGGTTGCATTATATTATCCAGGGGAGGAAGCATAAAGCTATTCCGAGGCCAATGTTATTCCTTTACACCGGTTCATCCCACTCTTTGCAACACCCGCGCTGGCAGCTGCCGCATTCATCCAGCCGTGACTATCATGAGGCTAGCAGCACCAGCGGGTGTTGTCATGGCAACCGGGCAATCAATAAATCTCGGTACAACAGCGGCGTCCCGCGTGGTGGCGCTAGTAGTAGAGGAGAAGTGGTCTGCTGTGTGTGGGTGTTGTATACAGCGTTGGTTGTGTAGGCGTGGGAAGCACAGGCTATATATGTGTGTATATATAACGACACAACTGTGATCAATGGAGCGGAAACACATAGCCATTAGTGCAGGCAGGCAGACATGCAATGCATGCCAGTCAGTAATGGGGGAGAGGCACTGAGCGGCGGGGTCATGCCAACCTGGAAGCCGTCAGTGCCACAGTGTGGGTGTGGATCCCCCAACTGTCTGCGGTGAAGGTACCCCACCCCGTACAGATGGTCTCACAGCTATTGTTTACATTGACCCGGGGGATGTCCCATATCGGCAGATGCTGACGTTACTTGGAGCAGGTGAGGGGGATTTTCTCTTTGTGAGTGAGTGAGTGAGTGTGTGGGTTTTGTTGCATGTGTAAATAACCTATGGTGAGTTGCTTGTATTGATAGATTGCTATCTTGTCATATATCTTTGTGCGCTGTTTTGTTTTTTAAATACAATTTTTATGGCATGTTTATGCTTTCCAAAGCAGGTAAGTTCGGATGATCAAGCTTATTTTCAATGCTGGGCAGTTATAGTTTTGTGTTTCTTAAAGTTATATCTTGGGTTAGTGATCTATGTTAGTGTTTTGGGGTTTTCTTGGGAAGAGTTTTCCACCTTTTTCTACTTAATTCTATACTAGCCTACTCTATTTATATGTTATAGGCTTTACATAGTAGGTGGTTGGGTTATGTTTGTTTGGATTTGGTTATATTATGTTGTTGGTGTACATGTTATCTGGCTTTTATATTTCTGGGTTACCCGTCATGGGCTGTCCAGCTCATGGGCCGTGACATATCATATGCCCCCTTGTGGTGCAGTTTAGTTGGGGTTTCCCGGTTTTATTTTGCACAGATATTTATAGCTCGCCATCGTGTCATACTTTAGTGAGCTACTTGTATGCTATTTGCCATCTTGTCGTTAACCTTTGTGTGCTGTTTGTATTGACAGATTGCCATCTTTTCATATACTTTGTGAGCTGTTGTATTAACACTACAGATTGCCATCTTGTCATATACTTTTGCGAACTGCTCGTACTGATAGGATGCCGTATTGTCATATAATTTGTCAGCAGTTTAATCAAACTGGTCTCAGTTCAAAAGTACCGGACGAGTTGGTCGAATCGGTAGAACACAGGCCTCCCGTGCAGGAGATTGGGGTTCGATTCCCAGTCGAGTCAAACCAATGACTTATACAATTTATACTTGTCTCTTCCTAGCCAGGTGCTCAGCATTATTAGGATAGGGTAAGGACTGGTTGGCTCAGTGTCAAGGTAATGTGACTGAGTGGGATATCAGGTCATGGTGCTGGCAGCCAGGTCTCCGAGTGGGGCAGCACTATAAAAGTCACCATGCACTCATGCACACCATGCATGGTGACAAGTCGGTACCCGACCTGATATGACCTTAGATGTTGCCAGGACACAGATATGGAGATGAACAGAAGGAGCTGGAACAACTACGGCAGCAGGTGGCATGAGCTTCTGGTGTTGGAAGCACATGAATCGGATCCTACACTACAGGGGGCGTGGCCAATATAGAGCGTAGCAACAGACTTAGACAGTACATGCTTCAAGGGGTGAGTGGCTGCTTGCTGGTGCAACTTGAGGCTCTCATTCAGGTGTGGGAAAGAGACCATGTGGAGGTGGGCGCGGCATGTCTAAAACTAGCATTCCTCCCAGGTAGCGACTGGGGCTGTATACACACGGACAGCTGACAGCAATTAACAGGAAGTTATTGTTCACACAGATCCTCTGTGCCGGTTAATGGGTGATAATGACCAAACACAGGTGGCGCCGCCGTGGTGAAAAGGGAAACCAGGCCCAACATATATATATATTTGTTTATATATAAATGTTATACAGATATACATGTGCGGATGTGTGAGCATTATATTCCGTGATTCACATTACAAAGAGAACAAGCCACCACATATGGATTTCCTCCAGTGTGTGACACGAGGGGGGTGCCCACCCGGCAATTTACCCGAAAGCTGGGAGGGGCACTCCAAAAATGCGCACAGAGGAAATATAGGATGTCCATGTTACCCTTGCATTTATACTTGTATAATGCGTTATACATCACATATATATATACAGTAAAACCTCTCTAACTGACCACCTCCACAGATCGACCACTCCTCTATATCAATTGCTTTATTTGGGTCCCAAACAATTGCCCATTGTAACGATAAAAAAAAATCCCCAAATGAACACCTCACTAAATGGACCATTTAAAGTCGGTCCCATGGTCAGTCGATTTAGAGAGGTTTTACGTATATATATATATATATATATATATATATATATATGTTTTCTATAATCTCTTATGGGAATATATACAAGGACGCTATCTATCTTCAGTTCCCTATATTATACTATACTATACTATACTCACTATATGCTATCTAACTGAGTCAGTGTAGTACAGTATTGGCCACGCTGGCGCCACCTGTGAGGGACTCTGGCCATTGTATGCCAGCTGCGTCTGGCCGGTTATCACCTTTAGACCCGTATGGGCATATATCGATATATACATATATACACATATATATACATCTATCTTAATTATTATACAACTATATATATATAACACTCGGTGTATTTGGATCTGATCAATCCTGCTAAGTGGACACATTTGCAGTTTGGGTTATTTTCCGTTCAAACCAGTGATCCACAACTGGTTCATCAAAGGCTGTGGTATGTGCTGTAATGTCTGTGGTAAAGTGCATATAAAAGACCCATTGCTGCTTATCGGAAAGAGTAGCCTATTTGGCAGTAGTCAGGTAGTGGGTTTCCTCTAAAGAAAAATGTCCGAATGACCATATGTTTGATGTCCAATACTGGACAATAGCCGATGATATAAATCAATGTGTCTAGAGGTGTCGTTAAATATAATAAACTTTTGGTGTATTTGAATAACCCACACATTTCAGAAGATGCATCCCATGCTAGGGTTTAACCAATGAGACGACACAAACAGAGAGTGGTGCACACTCTGTGGCTTCAAGTTGTGCAGAGCTCTGTACCACCACCACCGGCCATATGTCGGCAGCTGTGGGAGGATTACACACAGAAGAGCGGATCGGATACCGACTCCAGTGTAGGCGCAGCTTCCTGCCGACTACTGTCGGCAAAGCTGAAAACAGCTCAGACCGTCAGCGCAATGTCGACCACTGTGTGTTTGGGCAGAGGCATGCATTAGTCAGGGATGCGTGGTCGATTCGCAGATCAATGTGTTGTATTTCTGAATGCCTGGCCACGTTTGGGACACCAGATAATACTAAAAAAACTCTCCCCTTCATCTCACTTATCTATCAACTCATTAACCAATGCTAAGGAAGAATGAAGACAAGTCACACAGATAAACAGTGGAGAAGTTGGCTATCAGTGACCTATCATCCACACCCCTTGCCTTCTAGCCACACAAAATCTCATTACTACTTTAGCCTGCATAGAAGCAGTGCCTACAGCCCATGGGACAGGAGTCCTATGGCTGTGTACACACTCAATTGGAATAGATGAATATTGATAGCATCAGACAGAGTGTCTGGGGTTCCTGCTCAAGAGTAGGTGTGTCTCACTCAAGACCCAGGAGTAGAGTGATCTCTCTTCAGTGTGTCTGAAGCAAGGTCTAGAATAATGATCTCAGGTTTGAGGCTAGTGTGGTCAGAGGGCCAATGGGATGCAGGTGACTGGGCAGTCCACAGCCAACCAATCAGGCACCTCCACAGTCAGGGTGGGTGGCACCCTCCCCCAGTAGGGGTGGCTGTCACTCAACCCAGCTGTAGGTGGTGCCCTGTGTGTATATGCAAATTAGGCTGGTGTGCACACCCAGTGGTCATGTAGGGACAGCTAGCTGCATACAGTTACAATAGATCTCTGTTAAAATGGTCTTTTCTCCAATTGCACTCTTTATGGATGCATAGAGAAACATTTAAACAATCATGTACTGCCTCTTATATAGGAGCATCTCTTCATTAATCTCAGGCATAATATATGAACATATATTTCACACAGCTTATATCATGTCATAATGGGAGTGGGATATTATTACTTTTAGTTTAGATAACATCGTCCCCACTCTGTCGCCCAAGAATAATAATGCTCTCTGCCAATATATAATTCTTAACCGAAAATCCGTATATTTTTACAAATGGTTGCTCTCTGAAAAAAACCCATTTTGTCTATATGTATAATATATACAGTAAAACTTCTCTAAATCGACCGACTATGGAACCGACTTTAAATGATCCACTTATGGAGTTTGTCGGGTTAGGGAGTGTGTTTAATCATTAAAATGGTATTGTATGGGCGATCATTTGGGACCCAAATAAAGTGATCAATATAGGGGTGGTAAATCTGTGGATGTGGTCAGTTAGAGAGGTTTTACTGTATATTATATATATTATATATATAACCATATATATACATGTATCTACCGGACGCGATGGCCGAATTGGTAGAGTACATGTTTCACGTGTGGAAGGTCGGGAGTTCGAATCCGAACCAAGTCACACCAATTACTTTCCAAATTTATACTTGTCGCTACCTAGGACAAGGACTGGTTAGCACATTATCAGGATAATCTGAGTGTATGTGGTATTGGGTCATAGTGCCCGGGGCCTGGTTTCCCAGTGGGGCAGCACTGTAAAGTCGCCATGAGTGCGCACTGTCACAAGTCGGTGCCTGTTCTGATATGGCCTTTTTTGTAAAGATAACTACTATATTACGTTGAACATAATAATCTACTTTACTTTAGTTTCAAGTCACTGGACTAAATCTGGGGAGCAGTACATAGCTCATGCGGTCGTGTGTCCACCTGTGAAGGTGTGGGTCATCCTATCGATCCTGCACAGTGGACCCATTTGCAGTTTCCATTCCAACCAGTGGTCCACAACTCGTTCACCAAAGGCTGTCATATGTGCTATCCTGTCTGTGGGAAAATGCATATAAAAGAGCCCTTGCTGCTTATCGGAAAGAGTTGCCTATGTGGTGGGAGTGGGTTTCCTCCAAAGAAATATGTCAGAATGAGCATATGTTTGACATCCAATAGCCGATCTTACAAAAATCAATATGCTCTAGAGGCATCGTTAAATAAAACAAGCTTTGTTAACTCTGGAAATATTTGAAGTGCAAACATTCCAACTTAATTTTGACGTGCACATAACAATTCGGACACTGAAGGCTTCAACAGTAAGAAGTTTGTATTAACTTGACTTTGTCTTCCCTTCTATGCAGCAATGTGTTTATAACTAAGCGCACCAGCTTCTAAAGCCGTGTTTACACGGGCGAGTTAAAACGCTTCATATAAAACCGGTTGTCTAGATCGATTTACATTTGGCGTGTAAATGCGACGCTATGTCGTTTTAGGGCTGAATCCATTCATATGAAACACTTCATGTATACCGGGTCCCGAGGTGGTTTATTTGAATCCATACAGCTGGTTCCCAGGCGGCGATAGTGTAAAATAGCAGTGCTCGCCGGCTACAGGCTCACCACTAAGGCTGCTGGTTCCCAGCGCCGACACACTTTCAAACTCGGTCCGTGTAAATGCGCCACTACATCGCTTCATATAAATCGATTTGTCTAAATCGGTTTAGAATTGCCCGTGTAAACACGGCTTATGTTGTAGACATGCACGAGCAAATCCAGCTGAGTGTTTTGGTTTTGAAAAATTGATGCTCTCATCTGACTACACAGCTTTAACGCGCCCAGTGTGATAAGCACCCACGTGTGTGAGTGTATCATACTCAACACCCACCTAACACCTCCACCCCCCCACCCCACCCCCAACTCCCGCACCCCAATGACTCAACAAGTTTATCATGCATGGGACAGCATTGAGCAATCAGGATCAAGCTAACAGCACCACAACGAGGCCGGGCCGTCTCGCGTGGCCTGTTGCGTCACGTGGGTTTGAACTGATGACCAACAATCCATGCCTCAGACCGGTGTCGCAGTTTCAACGCCCGGTCAGTTTCAGCGCCCAGTCAGTTTCATGCGCATGCATCAAAATCTAACCTCATCGTCACTAACCTTATCAATTTAATATAATGTTTTTGGTAAAGATGTTTTCTACAAGTGTACAAAGCGATTTGTTTCTAGGTGGTGTGCTTTTAGAGATATATCACTTTTCCAGTATTTTCTGTATGAAGATTGCTAGCGACCATTGACAATGCCTTGAGTTTGACGGTACGCGCAGTGCAAAACCTTAGTTTTATTCAAAATTAATACAAATCAAGAACCCTAACCTTATAAATTTAATACAGACTTTTTGGTAAAGATGTTTTCTATATGTGTACCAAGCGATTTGTTAATAGGTGGTGTAGTTTTAGAGATATTTCACTTTTGCTGTATTTTCTGTATGAAGATTGCTCATGACCATTGACAATGCCTTGAGTTTGAGTCTATATGGGCCATTGAAACTGACCGGGCGTTGAAACTGCGACACCAGACGCGGTTGCCGAATCGGGAGAGCGCACGCCTCCCGTGCGGGAGATCGGGAGTTCGAATACCTGGTCGAGTCAAAGCAATGACTACACAACATTGTCGCTTCCTAGCTTGGCACTCTGCATTAATAGGATAGGGCAAGGACTGGTTGGCCCCCGTGTCTGGATAATGTGACTGACTGGGATATCAGGTCATGGTGAAGGCGGCCCAATTTCTCAGTCGGGGCCAACTGTATAAAGTCGCCACTGTCACAGTGTGCACTGTCACAAGTTGGTACCTATCCTGATATGACCTTAGATGTTGCCAGGATCCAAAACTTCAACCAACCAACCAATGGCTCATGCTGTTCACGTAAGGGTTGCTTGATCGTTGGAGTTTTACGTCCTGGCAACATCTCAGGTCATATCAGGACGGGAACTGACTTGTGATAGTGCGCACTCATGTCGACTATATAGTGCTGTCCCACTGGGAGACCAGGCCAGCCGCATGACCTGATATCCCACTTAGTCACATTATCCGGATATTGAACTAAACTAGTCCTTGTCCTATCCTAAAAATGCCAAGCGCCTGGCTAGGAAGCAACACATATCAATTTTGTATGTCATTGGTTTGACTCAACCAGGGTTTGAACCTGTGGGTTCGAATCCTACGATCTACCAAGATGGGCGACGGACGCTCAACTCATTCGGCCATCCCGTCTGGTCATATGACCTTAGATGTTTCCAGGATGCAAAACTCCATCAACCAACCAACCGATGCATCAGGCTGTCCACGTAAGGTTGTGTGCGCGACAAAGGCGACGACACACCTGTCCAGGTGTTCCAGTTCCAAATAATTGATGCGAGGCGACACCAGCTCGGGGGCGGGGGCGGGGGAGAGGGGGGGAGGGGAGGAGGAGGCGGGAGGGGTGCGGGAGGGGGGGAATGACTCAGCACCACCTACGGAGTACTAGCAGTAGCAGCAGGCGCGGCAAATGTCAGTGCGTGCGGTGGGCACTCATCCGTAGCCTTCGGCACGCTGAGTGGCTGTGGGAAAGTCGCTGGTGCGTGGAAGTTACATCAGCTGGGTTACACATCGCATTGACACTCTGAAATCCACTTGCTGGGTCTATATATGAAGAGAGACAGATGTGTGTGCATTAACATTGTCAAACTCAATATATACCAACGGGACTAGACTATAGGCTTACATAACGGGCATTACAAGTGTGTGCACTTACAACAGGCACATATTCAGATATTGGATTTAAATTGCCTCAACTCACGAAGTGAAAGGAACATTTGACCAAATAGGCATTGTGCGGATTTAATTGATATAAATTGGGTGGTTGTTGGAGTTTTACGTCCTGGCAACATCTAAGGTCATATCAGCATGGATACCGACTTGTGACAGTGCACACTCATGGTGATTTTATAGTGCTGCCCCACTGGGAGACCAGGCTGCCAGCACCATGACCTGATATCCCACTCAGTCACATTATCCTGACATTGAGCTAACTACCGAATATGTCCCAATAGAAGCCCCCAATAGAAGCACACCCGCGATTTCAAGATTGAAAGTGCGCACACATTTACGATCATATTCAGACTGAATGCACATAAAATAAGACAATCCCACTTTATTTCAGAGGCACGACAAAACAAATCCATGAAATTATTTAACTTTGAATAGACATGCATCCATGCGTCTGCACTCACGCAGTGCGGGTCTATTGGGACATATAGGGTAGTCCTTGTACTATCCCATTAATGCTGAACGACAAGCTAGGAAGCAACAAGTATCAATTTTATAAGTCACTGGTTTGACTCGACTGGCAATCGAACTCCCGACCTTCCGCACGGGAAGCTTGTGCTCTACCGATACAGCCACCGCGTCCGGTAAATAAATATATATATATAAATATATATATATATAATACTGTCATCGCTAACCCCAGATGATGACAAAACATCCCCCGTCCCAGAATCAATAAGCATATGAGGGGAGGTTCTCTAAATACTGCGCTTCCAAATACGTATGCCGGAGTGCTAGAATCAATGATTGCCACACCCTTGAAAACAACTGTACCCTGCTATTTACTAAAACATAGGCAGCAATAATGTGTGGAAAACACCCAGCCCTACATCTGTCATTGGCACGGGTTACTAAGATTATATATGGACTATTAAGAAGGACACAATGAATGGTTTAGACCATGGGTGGAAATATTCAAGATGGTTCTTTCCGGCAATGAATCAATTATATATCATTGCACACATGCACAGTGCCATTATGCAGAGGCAACTAAACCAGACAGGATGGCTGAATGAGTTGAGCGTCCGCCTCCCGTTTTGGTAGATCGTGAGCTTCAAACCCACAGGTTTGAACCCTGGTCGAGTCAAACCAATTACTTAAAAATTGATACTTGTCACTTCCTAGCCAGGTGCTCGGTATTATTATGATAGGGCAAGGACTTGTTGGATCAGTGTCAGGTTAATGTGACTGAGTGGGTTATCAGGTTATGATGCTGGTAGCCTGGTCTCCCAGTGGGCAGCACTATGAGTGTGCACTGTCACTACATCAGTAGCCATCTTTTGTTGTTGTTTTACTTCCAGCAACATCTAAGGTCATATCAGGTCGGGTACCGACTTGTGACAGTGCGCACTCATGGCTACTTTATAGTGCTGTCCCAGGCTGCCGGCACCATGACCTAGTTTCCCACTCAGTCACATTATCCTGACGCTGAGCACACCAGTCCTTGCCCTGTCCTAACAATGCCGAGCACCTGGCTAGGAAGCGACAAGTATAAATTGCTAAGTCTTTGGTTTAACTCGACCAGGGTTCGAACCCACGACCCCACGATCTACCAGCACGGGAGACGGACGCTCTAAGTCATTCGGCCATTCCGTTTGGTCAATAGCCATCTTGATGTAACCTTAGATGTTGTTCCGACTTTAACCCCCCACCCCAAAAAAAACAAAACAAGCAAAACACTTTGAGAAATGACTATATATTACACTGATTATTTATGTCATACAAAATGCACCGTGTAGCTACGTAGACAACCGGGCGCGGTGGCCGAATCGGTAGAGCGTTCAATTCCCGGTCGAGTCAAACCAATGACTTACAAAATGGATAATTGTCATTTCCTAGCTTGGCGTTTGGCATTAATGGGGTAGAGCAAGGACTGATTAGCTCAGTGTCAGGATAATGTAACTGAGTGGGATATCGGGTCATGGTGCTGATTGGTCTGGTCTCCCAATTGGGCAGGACTATTTAGTATTTAGTCGCCATGAGTGCACACTGTCATAAGTCAGTACTCATACTGATATGACCTTAGATGTTTCCAGGGCGTAAAACTCCAAACAACCAACCAACGCTACGTACACATTTTTAATAAACTAAAAGGATTCGTCTGTTGTAGGTGGCAGCCGGAACAATTAGTGTAATATGTCACAGAAGGATGTACTCGCTGTGACCTGGTGTGAGCATGTTGGTGCTTTGGACAGACTCGGGCAAGGATGGAGTACTTCGTTGCACTGACCAGCCTCTTCTGCTTGTTCCAAGGTACGCCTAGTCATTCAAATTTTTATTGTTGTAATATAATTTTGTTTATTTGAATATAGCTTTTTCCTGAGCATTAAAACACTGGTATTCAAGCTGTGATAGCCATTTTATCAATGTACAGTAAAACCGCTCTAACTGAACACCTCCACAGATCGACCATTCCCCTATATCGGTTGCTTTATTTGGGTCCAAAACGATCTCCCATACAATACCATTGTAATGATAAACAAACTTCCTAAACCGACTACCTCCCCAAATGGACCATTTAAAGTTGGTCCCACGGTCGGTCGATTTAGATAGGTTTAATTGTATATGATATTAAGTGGCAAGAAGAGCATAGTCTGGAATCCTGGTACATTAAACATGTGTGAACTGAGTGAATCACTGTGATATAATATCGCAAGAAGAGACAACAGGAATTTCGATGGAAAATAGAAAAAAAGAAAAAAAAACCCATCCTGATGATATGATTAACAAATGATATTATAATATGTCAAAAAGAGAGAGAGAGTCGAAATTTCGAAGAAGAAATATAAATAGACGGTAAAAATATACAAGAAGCACATGATAGGATTCACAAAGACATAACAATATCACAAGAAGATCACATTGAAATGTATTAAAAATATACAAGAAGAACATGATAGGGTTCACAATGACATAACAATATCACAAGAAGATCACATTGAAATGTTGTATTAAAAATATACAAGAAGCACATGATATGATTCACTATGACATAATAATATCACAAGAAGATCACATTGAAATTTTGTATTAAAAAAAGGTTTAAAAAACACACACACGCAAAAGAACTCAAACAAAACAACTCAAACAAAACAACTCAAACAAAACCCGCCCATCCACATTTTGTGATTCAAAATGATATGCTATCTCACGAAGATAGAATTGAAATTTTGTAGGGAAAAAAGAACAAAAGGTAAGAAAGATCGTACACTTCATACGATTCACAATAATAGTATTAATATAATACGTCAAGAAGGTAGAATTGAAATTGTGTTTAAAACTTCTTTTTGTTAAAGAGCAAAGGGTAAAGAAGGAAGACAAAGGCAAAATGCAACAGGAGCAGTATACTTGGATCTTACTCTAACACGGTATATACATTCACAGTACGACAATAATACATATCACAACAACGTGTAGAAGAAATACACACATCAAAAAAACAAACAGAAATTGTCAGGTGAGCAGCCCACATCTGTGTGGGTTTGATATTTGATACACTGATTAGATCAGTGTCAGGATACTGTGACTGAGTGGGATATCAGGTCATAGTGCTGGTGGCCTGGTCTGCCAGTGGGGCAGCACTATAAAGTCGCTATTTGTGTGCACTGTCACAAGTCGGTACCCATCCTGATATGACCTTAGATGTTACCAGGACGTAAAACTCCAACAACCAGCCTAATTTCCTGATTTGAAAACAAAATGGCCTCCTGTCTCCTCTTCGACGCCACCAATGATGGATAAGGCTGCAGAGTCCGATGAGAGCATACAGTTTTCGAAACCACATCTACCTGGATTTGATCCTCGATATCCAACTTAAACACCAGAGTACTCATGAACCATTTATTGCTACATGAAGAGAAAAAGCCAATTGACTGTCACTGCTAAAGTCTATGATGTTCAGCATGTGGCTGTGCATTTCACTGCATGCCAAAAGCAACTTTATATTTATGACAAAAGCAACTTCAAAACTAAAGCAAGGTACATCCTGAGGATCCACCTAATATAGTTATCAAAGAAATATAGCAGAAACTTACAATTATTGCAGTTTTGATTATCACGGTAAATAAAACAGATTGCGCTGTAAAGTTCTTTATTACACGAATAGCTTAACTTGGATGTGCATGGTGGTTTTTTAAAAGCTGCATAGTCCGTTGAAAGCATCAAATATTTAAAACCAAAACAGTTACCTAAATTTGATCTTACATATCATACTTAGATACTGATAGGCTTACTAAGAATGTGTGGCTGCATAAAAGGTGATACTAAGCCAATTTAATAGAAATGTTACCACTGGTTACCTGGTTACTGCTGAAACATATGGTGTCAGAATCTTGGCATGCTTGCCAAAATTAATTTGACATTTTGTCACTTCAAATATCTCCAAAGTTAGCTATTTAAAATAAAAGTTCCTTCAAACCAAATTAATGTAGATAATATTGATCAATCTAATACATTTATATCAGAAAAATTTGAGAAACTCAAAACCATCGGACTATGTAATTTTAATATATGACTGGGTTTACTTTGGATATGGTTTTTAAATACTTTTTGTTATTGAATCTTAAGAGAAAGCATTTTTTAATGGGTTATTTATCTAAGCAACGGATTGTAACTTTACCTTTTCAGTTGCGCTCTGTCAGATCAATGTGAATGAGTGTCTGTCCAGCCCGTGCCGAAACGGCGCAACCTGCTACGACGGCCAGAACCGCTTCTCGTGCGCATGCGTTCCAGGCTACACAGGGACGCTGTGTGAGAAGGATGTAGACGAATGCTCATTTGGTTTCTGCAAGAATGGTGCTAAGTGCACCCAAGGGATCAACGTCTATCAATGTATCTGCACCACAGGTAGGTTTTAGCTTTTTTTAAAGTAATGTTTATATATATATATATATATATATATATATGTTTTATATATATATTCATAGATATATATATATATAAATATCTTAAAAATATGTTATGTATAATATATGCGAGTATGTTAGATTTCTTCTTAAATATATATATATATAAATAAATATATAAATATATACAGTAAAACATCTCTCAATCGACCGACCAAGGGACCGACTTTAGATGGTCCAGTTAGGTAGGTGGTCGGTTTAGGGAGTTTTTCATTACGTTACAATGGTATTGTAGGGCGATCGTTTGGGACCCAAATAAAGCGATCGATATAAGGGAGTGTTCGATATGTGGAGGTGGTCGGTTAGAGAGATTGTACTGTATATAGATATATATATATATAATATATATATTATATAGGCCTATATATATGCATAAATATTATATATAAATATTTTAAATAAAAATATTTAAAAAAGAAAAGAATTATATATATGTGTATATATTTATAATTTCGCTCCACATTATTACATCTTTTGTGTTTGTATTTATGTCATCATTGTTATAATATGTTTCACGCGGGACTCACTAATGCTGTATCAACTGTAGAAGCCAATACTAAGTTTAATAGAGTTACTACTTAAGGTAATGATTATTGAACAGTGCCATGCATAAATACAAAATGAATAAATTTTAAAAGAAGAAAAAAGTGAGCATCAGTCTGTGATAAGGACTAACACATGTATATATACATAAACAATACTCGTACTCATAGAGGTGGACAATGAAATAACCAAAATCCAGCAAACGGAAACGCCTTATATGGGCGCCGCCATTTGTATACTCATGTTGAATCACATAATAAATCAAATCCAGCAAATGGAAACGGAAATAGCTCGTCGAACTTCACTACACAGGAAGCATGGTGGACGACAGCGATTGATTAGAAATACAATCACGGCCTGGTCACCTGAGCCGCTAGAATTTCAAATCGAATACCGCGAGTGAAGTAAAAACTACTATCGAATACGGCCACCAAGGGAGAGGGGCGGGGGGTCAGTCCTAAGCATTTCTTATTCATATTATTGATTATTATATCAAATGTTTACCTCACCAGACACCAGCAGATTCCTGTGGATATCTTTCCGGTACGTTAGCCTGGTCCCCTAGATTTCTTACAAAGATGACGTCTCAGGGGCATTTTCAAAGTGGACAGACCATAGCGCCACTGACATCAACAGGGAGTACTGGAACCAAAGGGCAATGGGGGCATTCGGCTAGGCCCTTTCTATCCGCAAGCTTTACGGATGGAACGGATGGAGCCACATACACACATCCGAATCATCGGTATATGAACCCACTTCCGGTCCCAGTCGAATAGGAATTTGTTCGGAAATATTTTGATATTCAGATAGAGAGGCCCAGTCGAATGCCCCCATTGATTAGCCATTTTGCATCCCATAATAGTATGGACATGATTCATAGCGTCATGGTACAATTTTGGGATCCACGAAACCATATTTGTGAAAAAGGAGTTTTGCATATGTGTCGTTGCATTATTACGGACTGCAACCAGGTTAAATAGATTCTTGCTTTACTACTGAATTATGTGTTTACTTGCAGGTTGGACTGGTCGCGACTGTGACGTGGACATTAAAGAGTGTGACTCCAGCCCCTGTAAAAATGGTGCAATTTGTGCAGACGGCACTAACCGTTACAGCTGTAAATGCGACACTGGGTAAGTTTTGTTGGTGTTTTTCTTAGTTCAATTTCTTTTTATTATTTCAGTTGAATAATATCTTTTTTCAGCACCGATGCGGTGGTCTTCTGGCCTTAGCAATTATGGTACATATGAACTATTAATAGATGAGATGATGAGATGGTATGAACAATATAGACAGTGGATGTATTCAACTGGGCACTTCCATGCGAATTCCTATTTGCCTGGGACCAGTAGTGGGTTTCTATATGTACTATTCAGATGTTTGTCCCCATCCATAAGGTCACATGGTTTTATTTCAACATGGCTGATATGGAAAGGTGGAAAGATTCGAGAAGGGTCCACAGCGAGGAAAGGAGGAAAAACGGGTGACCACTGTCCCATATTGAGTATACCCTTGCAAGTTGATTTTCCCATTCAGTTGTCTACTGATGTATTGTGAAATTTAAACATAAGTACAAGCATATTAAATTGCAACTATACTTCAAACACATTAATCCATTTATTTGTGCCAAAAATATATAAATCAGTGATTATGTCTGAATAAGAAACTATTACTATTGCATCTAACTTCATGAGAGGCTTCGACTGGTCCCCTGGCATTTGCCAGGCAGAGGTGCAGTAGTTTTCTGCTATTATCACTCAGTTTCAAAGTTGTCAACCAAAACAATGTTGTAGAAATATGTTTGGAGCATGCCAGTTTTGAGAACTGCACACACAAATCAGATAGGTTTTCACCAACATTGCAATATCTGGGCTCATTGTGAGGAATAGACTGAGGTTTCGCAGACACGAGAAGAGGAAAGTCTATTTCCGCAAGTTCAAACGGGCTCAGACGAGTTCAAACATGGCTGGTTGTCCCTCTCCGTTCAGCGCTGAATATGCTTATGAAAGATTCAGTGGGTTTTTTCCATTGCAAATGGCGGCTCCCTATGGGGCTGCCATTTGCAATTGAAAAAACAGCTCTGATTGGCTGAAACCACTGAAGCCATTTAACTGGTCCTCTTTCCATTTGAAAACCAAATTCACTGCACAGGTGGGCAGAGCCTAAATTATGCGGATGGAAAGGTCCCAGTTGAATATGTCCAGTAGCAGGTTGAAATCAGGCATTATAACTATTTATGGGGATCTTATTTTCCACATGTAGACTGGAGTTATTAAGGTATTTCCACCAACAAACCACGGTCTGATGACGGTAGGGTAGGCCTCTTAAAAACAATGCCCAGAGAGGCACCTAAACCACAGAAGCCAGCACAAAACTAGATCTATATCAAACATTTACTCTGCAATATAAGCATGTAATGAAAACCATCTGTGATTCCACCTATTGTCACCTAATATCTTATGTCAGTATGAACCGTTTAGTTTACTTGAGAAATGGTAGCATTCTATTCAGTGCCAGGTTAATAAGTTCATGACACATTTGACAAATTCTGGCTACAGATTTAGAATTTTGTAGGTCTAGTTACCTTGATGGTCAGTTTTTCGGTGCCACTACAAGAACTTTATACTGCGGGATGAAAAAAAATATTTATCCATCCCTAGCTCTTATGGCCCTGTCACACTACGACGCAACGACGTCGGCGTAGGGAGAACGTGAAGAACGTTGAACTTCTCGGCGTGGTATGTAAATTTGGGCACAAGTTGAACGTGGATGCAGCATAGTGGACGAGAGAGTAACGGCGATAAAGCATAGTGATAGCGTCATTTAACGAGAGAGGACAACGTAATTACGCTCAGGGAGCGTTATGTACGTTATTCCATTGCCAGAACTATGTTGCTTTATGTTGCCTAACGTTACTTACGTCAGGAAACGGTGGCAAAACAGTAAACCTACGTTGGACGTCTGTTAGGCGTCCGTTAACCCGGTGTTTTCACTACGTGGACTGCACGTTCCCCCTGGGATTAATGTGGGTCAACATAGTGCAACGTAATGCAACGTAGTTGAACGTAGTGACTGACGTTTTAATAACGTTTGTTTAACGTCATTGACGTTCGCCGAACGTGTACAGAACGTATGCCGAACGTAAACCCTTACGTTTGAGGTACGTCGAAAGTTTTGAACATGTCCAAAACCTCGACGTAACTCGACGTAGCACGACATATCATGATGTAGCTCGACGTCAGTCTAACGTCATTCTGACGTCATCATAACGTAATCCAACGTACGTCAATGTAATGACGAAAAATCACCACGTCAGGCTTACGTTGGCTCATTACGTCATAGTGTGACAGGGGTATAACCTGTTAACAAAACCAGCTGAGGTATTGGTAGACGGATCAGGTCAACGTAGACTACAGATACTGCGGTAGACCGCATGCCAGTGGTAGACCACACGCCAGCAGTAGGCTGCATGCTAAAGTAGCACCACTTTTTCTTATTTCATTCAGGTTTCCATCATGTGTGATGGTTCATAGCAAGCTTTGTTTGTTGTTGTTTTACACCCTAGCAACATCTAAGGTCATATCAGGATGGATACCGACTTGTGACAGTGTGCGCTCATGGCGACTTTATAGTGTTGCCCCACTGGGAAATCAGGCCACCAGCACCATGACCCAATATCCAACTCAGTCACATTATCCTGATGCTGAGCTGACCAGGCCTTGCCCTATCCTATTAATGCCAACTGCCTGGCTAGGAAGCGACAAGTATCAATTTTAAAGTCATTGGTTTGACTCAACCGGGAAGCTAACTCCCGACCTTCTGCACATGAGGCCCGCGCTCTACGGATTAGTCCACCCCGCCCGGTCATAGCAAGCATAAAGAATGGATAATGTTCAGCAGTAATCATATTAAAACATTCGAAGCAAGTTCTTGATACAATTGACATTTATGTTTCGACAAATCTAAATCTATTGAAATATACATTGAAAATTAGATATCTTTAGGATTGCTACCTATGTTTTTTGATTGATTGGTTGGTTGGTTGTTGGAGTTTTACATCCTGACAACATCTAACGTCATATCAGGACGGGTACCGACTTGTGACAGTGCAGACACATAACTTTATAGTGCTTCCCCACTGGGAGACCTGACTGCCAACACCACGATCCGATATTTCACACAAACACATCCTGACACTGAGCCAACCAGCCCTTGCCCTATCTTAATAATGCTGAGCGCCTGGCTAGGAAGCGGCAAGTATAAATTTTAAGTTATTGGTTTGACTCGACTGTGGGTTCAAACTGAATCTAACGAAATATGTATTGAAAAATACATATCTCTAGAATTGCTACTTATGTTCTTTTGTTGGCATATAATTATATATAAATAAACACAAACAGCAACTGAAACAGCAACTCTTCTTTCCCACTGACCAGGTTCACGGGCGTGAACTGCGAGACAAACATTGACGACTGTCTCTCCTCGCCCTGCCAACATGGCGGCCGCTGCCTGGACCGGGCGGGGCGCTACGAGTGCGGGTGTCTCCCCATGTGGACCGGCGCCCGCTGTGAGCTGGAGGTCAACGAGTGCGCCTCCAACCCCTGCCTGCACGCCGGGACCTGCCTGGACCAGCTGGGGTACTACAGGTGCCAGTGTGCCCAAGGATACGCAGGTCAGTGCTTCTACACTTGCTGAATAGACTAATTCGCCATTCCGCCTGCGCATGCGCTAAAAACGGCGTCGAGAGCAAAACAAAGGTGCCCGGCCATTGAATTTGCCGATACGCGTAGTGCAAAACGTTTACTTTATTCTAAATTAATAGAAATACAGAACAATTTGGCATAAACATCGATGCACGAATGCAATATAATAATATGATGAATGTATTAAGATATCTATCCATAATTGAGCATTTTGAGCTATGAAATATACAATTCCCCACAAAACAATCAAGTCACTTTACATGCTGTTGTTTAATCACCATTTTTAATTTGTGTTCTAAGTATTAACATGTCAAAGGTGTCAACAGAAAGTTGTTTCAAAGAAATATATAACCAATGTCTGATTAACCCTCCCCATTTTCTAGCTCAAAAGATGTTATTAACAATAGGATATAGATAAAAACGTGAATAAAATAAGTAAAACTGACTCTGGCTATAATTCTAGCACCAGTTTGAGTGACCAGATTTGTCTAAAGGCAGATGGTATAAGATGTGCTGATTAGATTGATGTAAATGCAATGCTGGATAAAAGATTAACATCTTAATTTATTACATATATTTTTTTAGTTGGTATTCTACGTTTCAAACTAAAGCTGAGATCAGTTGAAACTAGCACATTTCATTGCTGCACCCAGTGTATTAGCATTAGCCATGTGTTGCATGCGGGTTTGTTTTGCTGCCACGCATCCCACAATGCACAGCGCCGCTGGAATTACGAACTAGTCTATTAATTAACAGTCTGTGTGGCGCCAGGGTGGGCGGGGGGCGCCACCCACCAATTACCCCAACAGCTGGGGAGGGGGGGGGGGGGTGAGTGGGGCACGCTACCAATGCGCCACGGAGGAATAGTACTATAAATAATATGTCCCCCTTGCATTTATTCTGGTATAATGCGTTATACATCGCATATAATTCTTCTTTCCCTGACTAAGGGGGCCCGTCCTGATATGACCATAGATGTTTCTAGGATGCAGAACTCCAAAACAAACTAACTCCCTAATGCTAGGTACACACCTACCGTATACGATTCGCGCACTAAAAATCGTGACCCGACCCGACCCGCTTAAAACTGAAAACGGGCCGATTCATTTTTCGAATCGCGAATCGCAATCGTAAGGAAGCGGTTTTAGCCCTAAAAAGTCGCGAATCGCAATCGGTAGGTGTGCTAGGGGAGTGCACACCTCACGATTTTTGGGCAGTTTTAGATCGTATATGGTAGGTGGGTGCGGAAAAACGGTAGGTGTATACCTAGCATTAGTGGTGCCTCCTAGCATATCTATCTGTTTGCCTGTGAGGGAAGGACGGTTCGAGCACTGCACTCGAGCCCATCGGACCTGCTTCAGGCATCCTCCCAACGTTAACATATATTTGTTTATTTATAGATTTGGTTCTAATTAATCTGTACTAATTTTAATATGTATTTAAATATATGTGATTGGCTATTATATCTTTCAGCCAGATATATGGATTATGTCAGATAATAAACTATCAATTCCTTGTGATTCGAATAAGGGAAGCCAGAGACCAAGTGGGAGAAATGTTAATTTATTTGCAATGTTATGAAAGATACAATGGGGGGAGTCAGTCGACGGCATCAATGTCGATGGGGGCCTCCCCGATCACCGGGTGCTCTGAGGCCACCGGAGCCAACCCCTACGAAGTAGTCCTTAAAATAGAGGTATGTGGGTGTGGTAAAAGTTTAAGTGTCCAACGGCCAAGTGAGTCCGAATGGCTGGAGGTGGGGAGAGGTTTTGAGGTCAGTGATGTTTGTCTTGCCCGCTTGGGGTGTGGTGGGTACCCGGCTCCCCTCATCGAATCAACCACAATTCGGAAATTATGCGCCAATCCACTGGTCCCTTGCCTCGTTTTTCCGCCCGAACCGTCTCTATTATAATCATTAGATTTGTTGCCGTCGTACGAACGGTTAAATTAAAATCAGGTGACCAGGTGCTAATTACGCCCCATATCGGTCAATAACTGCTTAGTATTCCCCTGCTTTCAGGCACTCGGTGCGAGGTAGACGTAGATGAGTGTCAGAGTGCGCCGTGCCAAAACAGCGCCACCTGTCGGGATTTCCCGGGATACTTTCGGTGCGACTGCGCACCCGGATTCAGCGGGACACAGTGCCAAGTGAATATTAACGAATGTGGGTCAAATCCGTGCAGGAATGGTGCAACCTGTGTGGACAGGGTAAGTATGTGACTTCCGGTTGGTTGGCCGTTGGAGTTTTACGTCCTGGCAACATCTAAAGTCATATCAGGATGGGTCCCAATTTGTGACAGTGCGCACTAATGACGACTTTATAGTGCTGTCCCACTGGTATCCCAGGCTGCTGCCACCATGGCCCGATATCCCACACAGTCACATTATCCTGATATTGTGCTAACCGGTCCTTGTCCTATCCTATTAATGCTGAGTGTCAGGCTAGGTAGCGACAAGTATCAATTTTCTAAGTTATTGGCTGAGCTGGGATGCGAACCACCGAATGCGTAATAAAATCAGGTGACCCAAGCTCTTAAAGCTAGACTAAGCTGTGAATAGATGTAAGTAATATGTAATAAAATCAGGTGATCAGAGCTTTCGCCTCTCAGAACTAAACAACCCTATATAAAAGCTGGCGAAAGATTTCGATATGCTGGGTAAATGAAATGTGCAATGAAATTCTTAATTTAAGAAGCAAAGTATATTCTTCACATATATCTTAATATGTACCAGCTACTTTTGATTTGAAGAATATAATAAAACATGTAGTTTAATGGACTTTAAAAGTGAAATTGACAGCATTCTATGGTAGCCATCTTGTCTTTTTGCCTTCTCTCCCATTTCATTAACTCTGTGCCGATATAAGTAGCCATTTGATACTGGAATCAGGGATTCTACTTCCTGTTCCATACTAAAGCAATTTTCGACCGTATTTAGACTACATTGTCGCTCACCCCTACCACTGTAAGTATGCGGTGAATCTTTTATCTAAGCTAGACTAAGCTGTCTAAGAGAAATAATATGTAATACAATCACATGACCAGAGCTTTAAGCTCAGAACTAGACTAAACTGTGAATAGACGTAAATAAAACATAATCAAATCACATGACTAGAGCTTTAAGCTCTCAGAACTAGACTAAACTGTGAATAGACGTAAATAAAACATAATAAAATCACATGACTAGAGCTTTAACCACTCAGAACTAGACTGAACTGTCAATAGACGAAAATATAACATAATAAAATTACATGACCAGACCTTTAAGCTCTCAGAACTAGACTAAACTGTGAATAGATGTAAATAAAACATAATAAAATCACATGACTAGATCTTTCGCCTCTCAAAGCTCATTGAGATTTAAGAAAACTAATTGACGATGAATTCCTTATCCTCCTTCCAGGTGAATAGTTTCTACTGTCTGTGTGTAGTGGGCTTCCGGGGCCCCGCATGTGCGGAGAACATCGATGACTGTAGGGATTCTCCATGTAAAAATGGTGCCATCTGTCGGGATGGTGACAACACCTTCACGTGTGACTGCCTGTCAGGCTTTACAGGTAACTCTTTGCAGTCTTATGACATCTAATGATTTTTTTACTCATCTATTCAACCAAAGTGTACACTCAGTTCGCATCTCGGCCTTTTGGCTAAGATCAAAGCCTTTTGGTGCCAGGTGCCCAGTAAATCTGGGGATCCGGAAGCACCTGGCGCACGAGGTCAAAGGAAAGAGAGGCAGGTCCTGGGCCCCTATTCAATGAGGATTTTCCGAGGATAGGAGGCTCATTAAAAATAAGATTTAAAAATTATTAAAAAAGTGTTATAAAGAAGTATTGACTAAACCGGAAATGCGGAAAGTATCACAAAGCCTACTTTGACTAATAATGAATTTGAAGCCCTTTAACTGTGCGTTATATACCGGACGCGGTGGCCTAATCGGTAGAGCGCAGGCTTCCCGGGTGGAAGGTCTGGAATTCCAATCGCAGCCGAGTTAAACCAATGACTTATCAAATTGTTACTTGTCACTACCTAGCCTGGAACTCTGCATTAATAGCTTAGAACAAGGACTGGTTAGCTCAGTATCAGGATACTGTGACTGTGTGGGATATCGGGTCATCGTGCTGGCAGCCAGATCTCCCAGTGGGACAGCACTATTCAGGGATGAAATATCCCCGCGATTTCGCGGATTTCCGCGATTTTTAATATTTACCGATTAATGTTAAACAAAATGCCAAGAATCAGGATGTCTCTGACAACAATTGATTTCTTCGAATCCCATCCTGATATGACCTTAGATGTTGCTAGAACATAAAACCCAAGCAAGAAAGTGTTCGGTATGGGCGATAATACAGTCACAACAAGGATAGTTGAAACCTGATTTCCGGTATTTTTCCGCGATTCCCTGACAGTGCTAAGTCAATGGGTGAAATCCGCTTTATCGTGGAAATTCGTCATCGGTGTAATAATCTGAGTTTGATTTCCGCGATTTTTGCCGGACACCACTTTCATCCCTGACTATAAAGTCGCCGTAAATATGCACTGTCACAAGTCGGTACCCGTCCTGGTGTGACCTTAGATGTTGCCAGGACATAAAACTCCAACAAACAACCAACAAACTGTACGCTATAAGCAACTTATTCGATATTTAACCCAAGTGTGTTTATAATAAGTACCCCCCCCCCCCTAGGCATCGACGTCATTTGGGTCTATTTAAAGGTGCACAGTCCGATGGTTTTGAGTTTTTGTCATTTTCTGATATGAATATATTTGGTTGCTCATTGTATTCTACCTTACTTTAGTTTGAAGTAACTTTTATTTTAAATGGCTAACTTTTGAAATATTTGAAGTATAAACATGCCAAATTAATTTTGGCATGCATACCGAAACTCTTCGAACCTAGGCTTCTGCTGTTAAAGGTTCCAGTAGATCGACTTGGTATTTCCTAGTATGAGGTAACAAATGCTTAAAGTTGCATAGTCCGATGGTTTGGAGTTACTATCATTTTTCTGATATAAATATATTAAGTTGATTATTATATTCTACCTTACTTTAGTTTGAAGTAAAATATATGTTAAATGGCTAACTTATTTGAAGTATAAACATGGACAATAAATGTTGGCAAGCACGGCAAAGCTGACACCATAGGCTTCTGCAGCAACATGTTTTGATTAAATTGACTCAGTATGCCCCTCTATTAGGCAACACATGCTTAATAAGTTTATCAGTATCTAAGTTAAATATGTAGAATCAAATCTAGCTGAATGCTTTGGCTTTGAAAATTTGGTGCTTCATCGGACAATGCAGCTTTAATAAGTGCATCAGTATCTAATGCCAGGTACACACATAGCGTATAGGATTCGCGCACTAAAACTCCCGATCTGCTTAAAACTGAAATCGGGCCGATTCATTTTTCGAATCGTGAATCGCAATCGTAATACTAGCGCACACCTACCGTTTTAGCCCTAAAAATCGTGAATCGCAATCGGTAGGTGTGCTAGGGGAGTGCACACCTCACGATTTTTGGGCAGTTTTAGATCGTATACGGTAGGTGGGTGCGGAAAAACGATCGTATACGGTAGGTGTGTACCGGGCATTAGTTAGATATGTAGAATCAAATGTAGGTCAGTGTTTTGTTTTGAAAATGTGATGCTTTCACCGGACCATGGCGCTTTGATCCATCCAGGCACTCGGTGTGAAGTTAACGTGGACGACTGTAGGTATCCATTCCCTCACGAATGCAAGAACGGAGCTCAGTGCAAGGATGGTCCAAACTCTTACATTTGTGAATGTCGGTCAGGATGGGCAGGGACCTTGTGTGATAAGGTGAGCATATCGATTTGTTTTACAGGGTCCATACTGGGCCTGGAAAGTCTTGAAAAGTCATGAACTTAATTTGCCCCATTTCAAGGCATTGAAAAGCCTTGCATTTAACCAATTTTGTGTAATTAGTCTTGAAAAGCCTTGAATTCCATTCAAATGTCCCCACTGATCTAAATTAGTTTGAAATCATCATTGACCATTGACCCCTGAAATCCAAATGAAAATAGTATTGAATTCCTATCAAACATAGCCTTGAAAAGACTTGAAATAGACTTGAAATTCTATATCTTCACATGTGTACAGACCCTGGTTTTGATTATAAAAAAGATTAATTTCTTTTTCTTAACTGTGGATAGAAGATTCTCCTTTAGTGGAATCAATTGCACTGCCAAATGACCTGTTCAGTAATAGGAACTGAGATAACACGATCCATGTTTGTAGAAGAAACCTTTTATGCACAGCATGTGAGGAGAACTACTACTTACAACATTAGTCTTTATGATTATTTCCATCAGAGGGCAGGTTGGTGGTGGAAATCCTCTGTAAGATCATTTCCGCAGAGCATCCTGCACAGCCAGTTTCTACCCACAACATTAGTTGTTGCCACTGCTGTCAGAGGTCATCAACAGTGAGACCAATTTTCTGCAACCTTTACATAATAGAGTCAGAGGTAAATCTTTTATCTTAGCAGACTGTTGTGGTATTGCCTGTGAGGTCAGTGCTGGTCACACACTACACTACCAGCCGAGGTGACTGATTCGGTAGAGCACGGGCCTCACGTCGAGTCAAACCAATGACTTATAAAATTGATACTTGTCACTTCCTATCATGGAACTCGGCATTAATAGGATAGGGCAAGGACTGGTTAGCTCAGTGTCAACGTCCCACCAGCGGGTTCCCAGCATGCCATCAGCGTGTTATCGGCGAGTTGTCGGCGCACCGCCGGCGCGCCGACGGCGTAGGGTAGCGCATCATTAAAGGTTCGCAGAACGCTGGGTAACGTTAGGCGTGCGGCAGACGCGCCAGCAACATGTCAAGAGGCGCCAGCAACACGTCAAAACATGCCAGCAACACATCAAGATGTGTCCATTCACACTTTGCTATCCCTCAATGTTTACCGACGCGCCGGTAATGCGTCGGTAACGTGCTGGTAATGCACCGGTAACGTGTCCCGAGTGTAAGGACGTTTCGACCAAAAAGGCAACATGTCGATGCGTGGTGGTGGGAAATGTCGTAGTGTGACAGGGCCTTCAGTAGACTGTAATGGCATTGCCTGTGAGGTCAGTGCTGACCGCACACTACACCATGTTCACCCCCTTGCTGCGTGCCTTTACAGGAGGTGAATGAGTGCGTTTCGAGCCCCTGTGCACATGGCGGGGCGTGTACGGACATAGTTGGCGGCTTCCGGTGCGACTGTCCGCCCAACTACACTGGCCAAACATGTCAATCGGACGTGGACGAGTGCTCGTTGTACCGGCCGTGTCATAACTACATCCTCTGCAACAACACCTACGGCGGCTACAACTGCCTCTGTGTCCCAGGTACGCCTACACATTACTATCCGCATTAATCATTGGACCAATATTGTGTTGAACTGTCATCAAAGACAATGTACGACAAGACGAGCCACTCAGCGCTTTCCCATCAAATACAGCTGCAGTACTGCCACCCAACGGCATACAAGGCAATTAGGCAGGTCCCCTAGCTCAGCCTAACTGCTGTACCGTTGAAACAAGGGGACAGGTTCCCATGACCACCCTGACTCAGGTACCATAAAAGACAATGTGCGACAATTATAGTGTATTATCTGAATGTGCACTGTCACAAGTCGGTGCCTGACCTGATATGACCTTAGATGTTGCTAGGACGTAAAACAACAATAAACAAACAGATCATAGCTCAGCACTAGACAATTTACTGAAGTAAAATTTTCAATTTTCCCCTCTTTTTTCTTTTTTTTCGATAGAGACAACTGTAGTCCTTCGACCAGGGTTCGTGGGTTCGAGCCCTGGTCGAGTCAAACCAATGACTTAACAATTTATATATGTCGCTTCCTAACCAGGCACTTGGCATTATTAGGATATGGCAAGGACTGGTTGGCTCAGTCAGGATAATGTGACCGAGTGGGATATCAGGTCATGGTGCTGGCCGTCTGGTCTCCCAGTGGGGCAGCACTATAAAGTCGCCATGAGTTGGCACTGTCACAAGTCAGTACCCATCCTGATATGACCTTAGATGTTGCTAGGACGTAAACCAACAAACACCCAACAAATGTGGTCCCTAAATGCGGGTATTCTGAGTTCCGCTAGTCACTCAGGAATGATTGAAGCTGTGATCCAGCATACGAGGTTTCAGCTTCCGCTTACACATTAGTAGTTAGAGTTAGTGCCACTAGCAGCCATATCCTTCAATAGAGCCTCCTCAAATTTGAACTCACTTTGCACCTATAATAAAAAAACAGGCGCCTGATTACTAAACTCGACAAGGTTATTGCCCCCTACTTCTTTCTAATTTAAATTGCAGTGAAATTCTCTTCACAAATATTTCACATTAGATAAAATACCACTTTATGTAACGTGTAGGCAACACATTCACGCCAACCCAGAGTAGGGGTGAAGGAGAACCCATTTTAAAAAGTGGCGAGAATTGTTTGGCATGAAACAACCAATCAGGGTAGATGAGGGCCTGGTTCCCTTATTCGGTATTTATCTATATTGGCACAGAGGTGATGAAATGAGAGGGAATGCAAACAGACAAGATGAGGACTCCAAAATCAGCTCGATTCTACTTTTACAGTCTATTAATCTACATTATTTAATCAATTTTCTATTCAAAGTTAAGTATAAAAATGGTATATGAAGATACCATTTTGCTTCTTAAGTCAAGCATTTATATGCTCATTTCATTTACCCAGCATTTCACCACTTTTTCTAGTAAATTGTTATTCACCCCTACTGTAGATACAGGGTGAATCTTTTATCTATGTATCATGATGCATGTCTATTCACCCCCACCCCGCCCGCCCCTCCCCCCTCACCCCCAAAGCTGTGAGCCGGTGTTGCAGTTTGAGCACCCTGCCAGTTTCAGCTGACTGCATACACTCAAACTCAAGGCATTGTCAATGGTCGTGAGCAATCTTCATACAGAAAATACAGAAGAAGTGAAATATCTCTAAAACCACACCACCTATTAACAAATCGCTTAGCACACATATAGAAAACATCTTTACCAAAAAGATTATATTAAATTTATAAGGTTAGGGTTCTTGATTTCTTTTTATTTTGAATAAAACTAATGTTTTGCACTGCATGTACCGTCAAACTCAAGGCATTGTCAATGGTGGTGAGCAATCTTCATACAGAAAATACAGCAAAAGTGAAATATCTCTAAAAGCACACCCCATAAGGTTAGTGATGATGCTGTCAGATTTTGACGCATGTGCATGAAACTGACAGTCAGCTCAAACTGGCAGGGCGCTCAAACTGCGACACTGGCATGCCAGGTCCCAGCTTCAGTCCTACCTGAAAGACCAGCGGAACTGAGAACACGCATTATTTTGCTTCCTTTGCTGCAGGTTACTCTGGTGTGCACTGCGATGAGCAACTCAATGAGTGCGACAGCTCACCCTGCTACTTCGGCGGGACCTGCGTCGATGAGGTGAATGGGTTCCGGTGCGTATGCGTGGAGGGCATCATTGGAGACCGGTGCGAGGCGGTGATTCGGCAGTGCCCGTTCAGCCACCCGTGTGGACCGAATGCCGTCTGTGTGGAGAGACCTGCTGGTAAGGAAATTACCGGAAACCAGCATTCATTCACACTGGGAGCCTGCTGGGTGGTTGGTTGGTTGTTGCAGTTTTAAATCCTGCCAACATCTAAGGTCATATCAGCACAGGTACCGACTTGTGACAGTGCGCACTCAGTGCTGCCCCACTGGGAAACTAGACCGCCGATACCGTGACCCAATATCCCACTCAGTCACATTATCCTGACACTAAGCTAACCGGTCCTTTCCCTATTCTGTCCATATATCCCTCCAGTGCGTGTGGCGCGGGGCCACCCGTATGCAACTCCCCAAAAGCTTGGGGGGGGGGGGCACTCCGCCAATGCGCCAAGTAGCAAAGTATATATGTTCCCTTAGCATTTATACTCGTATAATGCATTATACATCAGATATATATATATCGACAGATATCGATTCAGTGTAGAATCCTTTATGGTGTCTCATTAGCTCAAATTTAATATGTTGTACAACTATAATTTCAGTAACAGTAATAATGGCTATATAACCTATATAAAGCATTCAATTACACCTTAAAACCAACCATACTATACGAAGACTTTTTTTCAATTTGAAAAGTTGTATTAAAGCTGCAGTCCGACGAAAACATCAAATTTTCAAAGCCAAAGCAATTATGATCTAAATTTTATTCTACTTATCTAACTTAGATACTGGTGCACATATTAAACATTTCTCGCCACATAGAAGGGAACACCAAGGCAATCTAATAGAAACTGTTACTGCAGAGACTGTTGTCAGAGTTTTGGCATGCTTGTCAAAATTAATTTTGCATGGTTATACTTCAAATATCTAAGTTAGCCCATTTCATATCAAATGTACTTCAAACTAAAGTATGGTAGATTACAACGATCAACCTAGTATATTTATCTCAGTGATCGAAACTCAAACCCATCGGACTATGCAACTTGAATGCAGGTGGCATCTTTAATGCTGCATAGTCTGATGAAAGTATAAATTTGTCGAAAGCGGAATACTTCTGTAGATTTGTTCTGACATATCCGGCTTAGATACTGGTGCACTCATTATTAATATTATTATTCTCTTCTTTGATGCAGGCTTGTGGTAGCCTATACAAAGCTCGTAGCTCTCAGCTCTAGTGGTATCCAGCCTCGAAATCGTACAGGAATGTTTCTCTGGCCCAGGCCCTGTCCAGCGCATTCTTGAATTGATTTATGCTAGCTGCTTCCACCGCTTCTTCCGGTAGCTCATTCCACATGTTTATCACTCGCTGTGAAAAGAAGGCCCCTCTGAGTGAGCTGTTGTACCTTGGCTTGAAAAGCTTCTTGGAGTGACCTCTGGTACTGCTTCCCTGTATGCATCTGAATAGCAAGGCCTCGTCCACATTATGAAACATTTATTGCAGTTTGGTGCTCCTGTGCAATGGTCGAAAGCTGTTAAACAAAGCCCATATCCAGCATTTTGATGTGGACACCAACATTGATTTGCATGTTTTCACTTCAAATATCTCCAAAGTTAACTCTTTAAAGAACTGGTCACATGATTTTAAAAATATTTTGTTTATAGCTCGGACCTAGTAGTTTGGTCTGGTAGGTCCAGCACCATGATACTTTTTTGTTTGTTGGGCTTTATATCCTAATATCATTTAGGCTAATATTAGGATGGCCATTATACTCTTGAATCTTGATGGCTGTTATTAGTAGTTCTGTGATGGTCACAAAGGGATGGGAGGGGTGCACTTGTAATCAACATACTCAAACGGCTTCAAATTTACTTCAGGTGATAGTAGCGATTGCACAACTTTCCAAGTCTAATATGCCCATACCTACCTCACTGAGAACAATCATTAGGCCTGAGTAACACTAAAACTACTGTTTTGGCACAGAGTCAGATTATCTTACTTTTGTCAGATATTCACGTATTTGTCGAATAAAGTAAGATTTTCGATAATTTTGCCTTATTTTTGGATGAATCAGTCACATTTTGCTTACATTTCTTGTTCAAAACTTAACTTGAATGTCATAAATTATTTGGAATGCCAATGAAATAAGTTACTTTGTTCAGAATATATATTGTTAATTGTCTGACAGGATTGTTTTTTCATATTTTAAGTACCAGTGGAAAAATAAGATTTTGGTTGTAGAAAAGTAGTATTTTTATTTCTGGCTTGGTACAAACACTGTAATAGTAATAGTGACAGTTTGACTACAATATCCTCAGGTCATGATTGGGCCTGAAATAACTCCTAGAGAATATGTTGTTTCAAACTAAATCAATTTATGTCATATTTGATCCTAATAATTCTAAATAAGTAAAGTTGTTAAATATAGTCTGGGCCTTTAGGTAGGTTGTGGGTGTTTCGGGTATGCAGGTATTGCAATACCTCAGGGAGCTTGATGCCCCTGCCCTGCAGAGTTGTAAACCACTGCCTTGTGGTACAGGTTCTTAACAGAACGGAAGGCTAAGGGAGCAAACCCTGAACAGAAAACCATGCCACTGTGGGAGCATCAAGGGTGGTTGATGTATGGAACTCCCAACATCTCCCGACCAGCCACTCCAGGGACAAATAGTTTTGCGCCTGTCTGGACATGTTCTTGCTGGTGTGAGACCTCTATTTGCTCCCCGAGAGAGTGCCGCTGGTAACTTACAAAAGCCAGCAGCACTTCAACACTTTTGCAGGCAGCTTTCATGAAATGTGGAGAGCGACAGTCAAGTAATGAAAGCAGTCTTTGTCGCATCGCAACCGACAGCATGATGATGATGATGAACTTATATAACCTACTATGGTATAGTAGGGATTGGATTAGTTCTGCTGTGGCTGGCTAGGGGGCTCCATTAACTGTGTTGTGCAATATGGGTGGCGGCGTTATTAGTAAAATGTCATTTATACACAGGCCTACATACATATGGATGCCACGAGGGCTTCCGCTACCGCTGTATAGGCTAAAGCCTTCTAGCCGATCTCAAGTGATTGATAGGACTGATAAAAGAATTTAGAGTCTGTACCATTTTAGGAGTTCTCAACATTTATAAAATATCTAAAAACCTTGAGTCCTAGGTTAAGATATTCAATGTTGAGTTCATATTTTTTGCCACACATGGTTCACTGTTATTTGGTATAATGTTTGAGTTATTCCAGTGTATGTATGGACTCAGTCAGATCAAAGATTCACCCCGTACTGCTTCGGTAGCCACAGGAGGGGTGAAGAACAACCCTATATAAAATCTGGCGAAAAATTCTGACATGTTGGGTAAATGACCTGAGCTGATATATTCTTAATTTAAGAAGCAAAATATATTCTTTATATACATCTTCGTATTTACTGGCTACTTTGAAGTTGAAAAATATAATAAAACATGTAGGTTAATGAACTTTAAAAGTGAAATTGACGGTGTTCCATCACTGACATCTTAGCTTTTTAAATTTTGTTCTCATTTCACCAACTCTGTGCCGATATAAGTAGCCAATTGATACTGGGACCAGAGATTGTACTTCCTGTTCCATACTAAAGCTATTTTCGCCTGTATTTAGACTACCTTGTCGTTAACCCCTACTACAAGTACAGGATGAATCTTTTATCTAGGGCTCAGTACAATATTGAATTTTGATCCAATGTTTGTCCAATCGTCCATTTAATCATATCTTTGTTCTCCCCCCCCCCCCCCATCCACACAGGTGGCTTTGACTGTTTCTGTAAGCCTGGTTACCATGGTGACGGGTGTACACATCAGATAGACGAATGCTTGTCTACACCCTGTTTCAATGGTGGCATTTGTACTGATGGGGTCAACATGTACACGTGCACTTGTCAGCCAGGTACAGTTGTTATTAATATCACTCGTCACATTTTACTCTTGTGTCCTTTTAGTTTTGTTGAAGTCAAGATTATTTCCAGGTACTCATTAATGAATGCAAGTCTATGAGTCATGTATAATCTATGCTAGGACATCTCGATTAAACCAAATGTGATGGGCGAATGAGTTGAGTGTCCGCATCCCGTTCTGGTAAGTCATGGGATCCTGTCTGAGTCAAATCAATGTCTTAAAAATTTATACTTTTCACAACCTAGCCTAGTGCTTGGTATTACTAGGATAGGGCAAGAAGCAGTGGAATGAGGAAGCCCAGTTATCTGCGATTGAAATTTCCCCGTGCTTAAAACTGCATAGTCCGAGGAAAATCTCAGCTTTTTAAAACTAAAACAGTGATCTAGATTTGATTCTACATACCTAACTTAGATATTGGTTTAATTATCAAGCATTTGTCATCACACAGAACCAAATACCGAGCCAACTTAATAGAACCTCTTACTGCAGAAGCCTATGGTGTAGGTTTTGGCGTGCTTGCAAAATTTAATTTTGTAAGCTTGCACTTCAAATATCTAAAAATATTAGCCATTTAAAATCTAAGTTACCTGGTTACTGAGCCAACCAGTCCTTGCCCTATCCTAATAATGCCGAGCGCCTGGCTAGGAAGCGACAAGTATAAATTTTATTGACTTGACCAGGAATTGAACTCCCGAATAGTTGTCGAGCTGTGACTAGTAGTGTCACTCACCCCTAATCTAGAGTTATTCTTAGTAGAGTTATTCTAAGAGTTATTCTTAGTAGTTTGAGCTGTAGTGTCACGGTTAATATTTGTGGAATTTTAATGTTTTGTTTAAATATAATGGATATTCATGTAGAAATCACATATTAAACTCGAGTGATCATATGTTTCAGCTCAATTTGAACCTATAGACAGATGGGTGGGCCTATGATAACCAAACTTAGTTCTTGCCCTATATTTGTGTTTGGTTTGGACTAATGTTGTTAGTAGCAGCTCACTGTGTAGCAGTGCCCTCTGATGGGAGTAGCTGGAAGTAGTGGTGTGCGCATGCTCGATGGGAAAGAAATTGCAATGACATCAACTAATATTGATAGGAGCTTACTGCGCATCCTCCATTTTATTCCTTTAAATGAAAGTTTAATAAAAAGGTTTAATAAAACGTTTAATAACAAGTTTAATAAAAAAATGTTTATTAAAAAAGTTAAGTATAAAGTTGAGTAAAGCAGTTTAATAAACAAAGTTTAATCATTTAAAAAAAGTTGAGCGAAAACGTTTAATACAAAAAGTTGCACAAAAAGGTTTCATAAAAATCTTTTTTTTAAAGTTTTGCAAAAATGTTTCGCAAAAGTTTTTAACAAAAAAGTTTAATATAGGAAGTTCAATAAAAAGTTTAAGAAACGGAAGTTTAAAAAAAGTTAATACAAAAAATGGTTTAATATAAAAAGTTTAATAAAAAGATTTAATTCTAAAAACTTCAATAAACAAAGTTTAGCAACAAAGTTTACCAAAAAATGTTTATCAAAAAAAGTTTAACAATGAAGTTTAACAAAAACAAGTTTAATAATAAAGGTTAATATAAAAAATGGTTAATTAAACAGTTTAATCATATTTAAAAAAAGTTTAATGAAACAAAATTACATTAACAAAAGTTGAACATGTTGCTTCTTGCATTATTACGCCAGGCTACACGGGGCCGAACTGTAAGGTGGACATCAGCGAGTGCCACAGCTCGCCCTGCCTGCACGGCGGGCGGTGCGTGGAGCCCGTCCCGGCCAGCTACTTGTGTCAGTGCCCGGCCGGCTACACCGGGGTGCACTGCCAGACCGACATCGACGAGTGCGCCTCCAACCCCTGCCCCACCTACCAGCAGTGCGCCGACCTCCCCGACCTCTACACGTGAGTGTTGTTTTGGGGGAGTTTTTAAGTCAGTCGCGTTGGCGCGCTGAAGGCTTCAAATCTGCAGCACTGTATGGGCACTGCCAAATGCGATCCCATGTGGCCGGGAGTTGGTTTCCGGTGGGTAGTGGTCAGAGACATCAGAGGGGTGGGGGGCAAGGGGGTGGACGGTGGGTGTGCGCGAAGGCGTGACGGGTGGAGAGAAAAATGTAATCTAGGAGCCCAATCCAGGTCCTCTAAGAGGGTGAGGGGAGGTTGGTTGTTTGGTGTAGTTTTACGCCAAAGCAAGACCCATAGGCTATACCAGTACAGGTACCAACTTGTGACAGTGCGCACTCATGGCGACTTTATAGTGCTGCCTCACTGGGAGACCAGGTTGCACCATATCCGGGAACCCAATTAGCTGAACTAACCCCCTGCTCCCTTTGCTACTCCTCCTGCCGCAGCTGTTCCTGCCCTAAAGGCTACACTGGTCCCACCTGCAGCGTGGTGCAGGACAAGTGCATCTCGAGCCCGTGCCAGAACGCGGGTGTATGCGTGGTGGCGGACTTCGGGTACTTCTGTCAGTGCACCTACCCGTACGAAGGCGTACACTGCGAAATAGACACCGACAAGTGCGTGCCCAACCCCTGCCTGCACTTCGGAGCATGCGCATACGACCTGAGGGACCCAAAGGGCTTCAAGTGCGCATGTCGACCCGGCTTCATAGGTGAGGTGCTGGATAGACCGTTATCTGGAGTTACCCCCCACCCTCACTTATTTGTATGGGGGTCCGGTGTCGCAGTTTCAACGCCCGGTCAGTTTCCACGGCCCGTATAGACTCAAACTCAAGGCATTGTCAATGGTCGTGAGCAATCTTCATACAGAAAATACAGCAAAAGTGAAATATCTCTAAAACTACACCACCTATTAACAAATCGCTTGGTACACATATAGAAAACATCTTTACCAAAAAGACTATTAAATTTATAAGGTTAGGCTTCTTGATTAGTATTAATTTTGAATAAAACTAACGTTTTGCACTGCGCGTACCATCAAACTCAAGGCATTGTCAATGGTGGTGAGCAATCTTCATACAGAAAATACAGGAAAAGTGATATATCTCTAAAACAACACCACCTAGAAACAAATCGCTTTGTACACATGTAGAAAACATCTTTACCAAAAACATTATATTAAATTTATAAGGTTAGTGATGATGATGTTAGATTTTGATGCATGCGCATGAAACTGACCGGGCGCTGAAACTGACCGCGCGCTGAAACTGCGACACCGGCATGCACCGCTCACCACCCTGCGCGGGGCGTGACACTAGACTCGCTCAGAAGTACTTGTTGGTTTTTTTTAATAAAAAAGGACATCGGGTCTTTTTATAATGCCAACTCATATATATATATATGTGTATTATAATGGATTATAATAATATAAAGAACGGAGCCGAACCCAAGGTGTATTATTATTTATTATTATTATTGTACTATTAATTGAATTATTGGAGTAGCGCACCCACCTTGTTATGCGCGCGCGTATGGGGCGCTACCTGTGTTTGTTTCACATGACAGGTGAGTGATGTGAGGGTGACAACTTTGACTGCGCTTATCTCGCTTTAATGTGTTTAATTGTTTGTTTCACATGGCAGGTGAACGCTGTGAGGGTGACATCTTTGATGGCACTTATCTCTCTTTAATGTGTTTAATTGTTTGTTTCACATGACAGGTGAGTGCTGTGAGGGTGACAACTTTGACTGCGCTTATCTCTCTTTAATGTGTTTAATTGTTTGTTTCATATGGCAGGTCAGCGCTGCGAGGGTGACATCTGTGATGGCACTTATCTCTCTTTAATATGTTTAATTGTTTGTTTCACATGACAGGTGAGCGCTGTGAGGGTGACATCTTTGATGGCACTTATTTCTCTTTAATGTGTTTAATTGTTTGTTTCACATGACAGGTGAGCACTGTGAGGGTGACAACTTTGACTGCGCTTATCTCTCTTCAATGTGTTTAATTGTTTAATTGTTTGTTTCACATGACAGATGAGCACTGTCAGGGTGACATCTTTCATGGCACTTATTTCTCTTTAATGTGTTTAATTGTTTGTTTCATATGGCAGGTCAGTGCTGTGAGGGTGACATCTGTGACTGCACTTATTTCTCTTTAATGTGTTTAATTGTTTGTTTCACATGACAGGTGAGTGCTGTGAGGGTGACATCTTTGATGGCACTTATCTCTCTTTAATGTGTTTAATTGTTTGTTTCACATGACAGGTGAGCGCTGTGAGGGTGACATCTTTTATGGCACTTATTTCTCTTTAATGTGTTTAATTGTTTGTTTCATATGGCAGGTCAGCGCTGTGAGGGTGACATCTGTGATGGCACTTATCTCTCTTTAATGTGTTTAATTGTTTGTTTCACATGACAGGTGAGTGCTGTGAGGGTGACATCTTTGATGGCACTTATTTCTCTTTAATGTGTTTAATTGTTTGTTTCACATGACAGGTGAGCGCTGTGAGGGTGACATCTTTCATGGCACTTATTTCTCTTTAATGTGTTTAATTGTTTGTTTCATATGGCAGGTCAGCGCTGTGAGGGTGACATCTGTGATGGCACTTATCTCTCTTTAATGTGTTTAATTATTTGTTTCACATGACAGGTGAGCGCTGTGAGGGTGACATCTTTGACTGCACTTATTTCTCTTTAATGTGTTTAATTGTTTGTTTCACATGACATGTGAGTGCTGTGAGGGTGACATCTTTGATGGCACTTATCTCTCTTTAATGTGTTTAATTGTTTGTTTCACATGACAGGTGAGCGCTGTGAGGGTGACATCTTTCATGGCACTTATTTCTCTTTAATGTGTTTAATTGTTTGTTTCATATGGCAGGTCAGCGCTGTGAGGGTGACATCTGTGATGGCACTTATCTCTCTTTAATGTGTTTAATTGTTTGTTTCACATGACAGTTGAGCACTGTGAGGGTGACATCTTTGATGGCACTTATTTCTCTTTAATGTGTTTAATTGTTTGTTTCACATGACAGGTGAGCGCTGTGAGGGTGACATCTTTCATGGCACTTATTTCTCTTTAATGTGTTTAATTGTTTGTTTCATATGACAGGTCAGCGCTGTGAGGGTGACATCTGTGATGGCACTTATCTCTCTTTAATGTGTTTAATTGTTTGTTTCACATGACAGGTGAGCACTGTGAGGATGACATCTTTGATGGCACTTATTTCTCTTTAATGTGTTTAATTGTTTGTTTCACATGACAGGTGAGCACTGTGAGGGTGACATCTTTCATGGCACTTATTTCTCTTTAATGTGTTTAATTGTTTGTTTCATATGGCAGGTCAGCGCTGTGAGGGTGACATCTATGATGGCATTTATCTCTCTTTAATGTGTTTAATTGTTTGTTTCATATGACAGGTGAGCGCTGTGAGGGTGACATCTTTGATGGCACTTATTTCTCTTTAATGTGTTTAATTGTTTGTTTCACATGACAGGTGAGCGCTGTGAGGGTGACATCTTTGATGGCATTTATTTCTCTTTAATGTGTTTAATTGTTTGTTTCACATGACAGGTGAGTGCTGTGAGGGTGACATCTTTCATGGCACTTATTTCTCTTTAATGTGTTTAATTGTTTGTTTCATATGGCAGGTCAGCACTGTGAGGGTGACATCTGTGATGGCACTTATCTCTCTTTAATGTGTTTAATTGTTTGTTTCACATGACAGGTGAGCGCTGTGAGGATGACATCTTTGATGGCACTTATTTCTCTTTAATGTGTTTAATTGTTTGTTTCACATGACAGGTGAGCGCTGTGAGGGTGACATCTTTCATGGCACTTATTTCTCTTTAATGTGTTTAATTGTTTGTTTCATATGGCAGGTCAGCGCTGTGAGGGTGACATCTGTGATGGCACTTATCTCTCTTTAATGTGTTTAATGGTTTGTTTCACATGACAGGTGAGCGCTGTGAGGGTGACATCTTTGATGGCACTTATTTCTCTTTAATGTGTTTAATTGTTTGTTTCACATGACAGGTGAGCGCTGTGAGGGTGACATCTTTGACTGCCTTTCGTCGCCGTGCCAACATGGGGGGACCTGCCTGGAGAACACGGATGGGCAGCCCGGCTTCCGGTGTCAGTGCGCCAAGCCGTATGTGGGCACCCTGTGTGAGGTGGACGGCAGGGGGTGTGGGCCGGCACCCTGCCTCAACGGAGGCAGCTGCACTCCGTACGGCATCCAAGGTAACACTCGCCATCATATCACACGGCATGGCCAAATGAGTTGAGCGTCCGTCTCCTATTTTTGTATATTCATGGCATTCAAACCTTGGTCGAGTCAAACTAATGACTTAAAGATATGTGGTTGTCGCTTCCTAGCCAGGCGCTCAGCATTATTAGGATTGGGAAAGATCTGGTTCGCTCAATGTCAGGATAATGTCACTGAGTGGGATATTGGGTCATGGTGGCCTGGTCTTCCAGTGGGGCAGCACTATAAAGTCGCCATGAATGCACACCGTCACAATTCAGTACCTGTCCTGAGATGACATTTGATGTTTCCAGGACGTAAAACTCCAAGAACCCACCAACTAATCGTATGGCATGCTCGGTAGCAATTTTGTCCTTCATCTTTGTTCGTACATTAGTTGGTTAAGCACGGGAAATTTCAACCATTGACAATTTACCTCCTTCCTTCCACTGCTCCTCGCCCTGTCCTAGGTAGCGATAAGTCTAAATCTTTCAGTCATTGGTATGACTGGGCCATGGTTCAAACATAGGGGATCGAATCTTAAGACCTGCCAAAATGGGCAGCAGGCGCTCAACTCATTTGTCCATCCCATCATTGTACATAAAATGGGACAAATAATGAAATATCTCAGCACTAAGAAGTGAATTTAGGTATATGTAATGAATCATATTTAGTACTCCTCTTTCTGATTGAAATGGTTTCAAATGGGCCAAAATTAAACCAGCCGTAAGTACTATGACATAGGCCTACACATAGACTAGCCTTTCATCTACCCTATCCAGTTTCAATTACTAAACACCTTAACTCTGCTAGTCATTTTCTTATTTTATTCATTAAATTTTTATTTATTAATGCTGAATATGATTTTGTTTAAATCAATGCAGTAAATGGTAACCCTATAAAAACCTCGCCCGTGCTTTCAAAAATGAAAGTTTTTTTATTTAACAAGGCCTCTAGAGCACAGTGATTTTTATCATCGGCTATTGGACGTCAAGCATATGGTCATTCTGACAAATTTCTTTGGAGGAAACCCGCTGCCGCCACATAAGCAGCAGCCCTTGCTTTCAAGTTGACTTGAAGGTCAGCTGAGTGTGCATGCTCCGTGGAAATTGTCTATTGCCCTTTCTCTACACTGCTTGGTCCAAAGGTTACCAACATGCCTGCCGGGCCCTCATGGTAGTGAATAGTGTCCTTTCTGCACAGTGCTTGGTCCACATGTTACCAGCGTCCCTGCCGGGCCCTCAAGTTAGTGATTAATGCCCTTTCTGTACACTGCTTGTACCTTTAGGTTACCAGTGTGCCTGCCAGGCCCTCAGGGTAGTGATTAGTGCCCTTTCTGTGCACTGCTTGTATCTGGAGGTTACTAATGTGCCTGGTGGGCCCTCAGGGTAGTAATTAGTGCCCTTTCTGTACACTGCTTGTGTCTGCAGGTTACCAGTGGGCCCTCAGGGTAGTAATTAGTGCCCTTTCTGTTCACTGCTTTTACCTGTAGGTTACCAGTGTGCCCTCAGGGTAGTAAAACGTGCCCTTTCTGTTCACTGCTTGTATATGTAGGTTACCAGTGTGCCTGTTGGGCCCTCAGGGTAGTAATTAGTGCCCTTTCTGTACACTGCTTGTGTCTGCAGGTTACCAGTGTGCCCTCAGGGTAGTAATTAGTCCCCTTTCTGTACACTGCTTGTACCTGTAGGTTACCAGTGTGCCCTCAGGGTAGTAATTAGTGCCCTTTCTGTACACTGCTTTTACCTGTAGGTTACCAGTGTGCCCTCAGGGTAGTAATTAGTGCCCTTTCTGTCCACTGCTTGTATCTGCAGGTTACCAGTGTGCCCTTAGGGTAGTAATTAGTGCCCTTTCTGTACACTGCTTGTATCTGCAGGTTACCAGTGTGCCCTCAGGGTAGTAATTAGTGCCCTTTCTGTACACTGCTTGTATCTGCAGGTTACCAGTGTGCCCTCAGGGTAGTAATTAGTGCTCTTTCTGTCCACTGCTTGTACCTGTAAATTACCAGTGTGCCCTCAGGGTAGTAATTAGTGCCCTTTCTGTTCACTGCTTGTATCTGCAGGTTACCAGTGTGCCCTCAGGGTAGTAATTAGTGCCCTTTCTGTACACTGCTTGTATCTGCAGGTTACCAGTGTGCCCTCAGGGTAGTAATTAGTGCCCTTTCTGTACACTGCTTGTATCTGCAGGTTACCAGTGTGCCCTCAGGGTAGTAATTAGTGCCCTTTCTGTTCACTGCTTGTATCTGCAGGTTACCAGTGTGCCCTCAGGGTAATAATTAGAGCCCTTTCTGTCCACTGCTTGTACCTGTAAATTACCAATGTGCCCTCAGGGTAGTAATTAGTGCCCTTTCTGTGCACTGCTTGTATCTGCAGGTTACCAGTGTGCCTGCACGCTGGGCTGGCAGGGAAACAACTGTGATCAGAACGTGGACGAGTGCCTGACTTCGGGACGCTGCCACCAGGGGGCAGCCTGTCTGGACCTGCCGGGCTCCTTCCGCTGTATCTGTCCTCCGGGCTGGACGGGCCCCACCTGTGACACTGACGTCACGGAGTGCCAGGAGGACTCCTGTCTCAACGGGGCAACCTGCCTGGAGCGCCAGCCGGGCCCAGGCTTCCTCTGCCAGTGTCTTGAGGGTATGCTTACATATATTTAAGGATCATCCAGACTGCTTTATGTATTTTATTCATTAAATAATATCTCTTGTAAGCGCTAGAGCATTGGTCTTCCGGCGCTTTCAGGGATTAGAGAGCGCACCGATCGGCGGTTTTGTGGTTGTTATATTAGTTAAATACCGGGCGCAGTGGCCGAATCGGTAGAGCGCAGGCCTCCCGTGTGGGAGATCGGGAGTTCAATTCCGGTCGAGTCAAACCAATGACTTACAAAAGTGTTACTTATTGCTTCCTATCTCGGCGCTCTGCATTAATAGGATAGGGCAAGGACTGGTTGGCTTGGTGTCAGGATAATGTGACTGAGTGGGATATCAGGTCATGGTGCTGATTGATTGATTGATTGGTGGTTGCTTTACGCTGTGTCGGCGAGAAATGTTTGTTTTTTGTTCAAACCATCGCTTTTACATGTAAAAGCAGGCAATATATTATGTGCCAATAGACACTCATTAAATTAAAAAGCTCACAATCATATATTTTTGGTCAAGGGAAACAAATTCCCATAGAAAAAGAAAAGTTTTAGTAATAATTGATAGAATTTATTTCGTAAACTATATGAGGTGGTACAGTACAGCTGCCCTGAAAAAGGCTAAAATGTTTTCTTGTTTTACTTTAGTAAAAAGGTTATGCATACTGTCTGCAGTGTAGAATTGTTGGTGCAGGGCCAAAAATCAACGCAACTTAGCAAAATGTGTTTGAGTGTCAGCGGGGACTGACACCCAATACATTCAGGGGGAGGTTCCCCCTTGAGCAGAAAAGCATGTGTAAGCCACGAGTGGCCAATACGGCAGCGGCTAAGGACCACTTGGTCCCGCCGACCTCTCACATGAGTCTGTGGTGGTTTTCCCACATATGGTTCAATTTCTTTAAGTTTATTAATGTTTTCATCCCACTCATGTTGCCTTTTGGATTTTATGTGGGTGGCTATTAGTGGTTTCACATCACAGTGAGGGATCAGACATGGTTCAAGATCACAGTTCAGGGCCTTTTTCGCAGCCCGATCAGCTTGTTCATTTCCTTGTATGCCGGCATGGCCAGGCACCCAGCACAGGTGGATGTCATACCCATCTGTTGCCAGTTGGTTCATTTTATAAATGACTGTTGCTAGAATAGGGTGATTCGTTTTCAGTCCAGCAACAGCCAGGAGGCAAGAGAATGAATCACTGTATATAACATAGTTAGTGTGGTTGGATACCTCGATACACTCCAACGCGAGAAGCAGTGCTCGGTCTTCTGCAGTGAAAATCGAGCTCTGATCGGGCAAGCGTACAGCAAATTTTTCCCATCGGCAGACTGCCACAGCAGCTACCCGGCTTTGGTCTTTCGAACCATCAGTGTATATGGAGAGGTGGTCTGTAAACTGGCCTTGAATCTCTGCATTCAGTCCTTGGTACTCGAGTGGATGTGTCCCAGACTTCCTCAGTTCCGTGAGTCAGAGGATAACCGATGGCTTCCTCAACGGTTATCAGGAAATCATCGGTTATTAGGAAATCAACGGAAATCAGGCTGCTGGCAGACTGATTTCCCAGTGGGGCAGCACTATAAAGTTGACATGAGTGTGCACTGTTACAAGACGGTACACGTTCTGATATGACCTTAGATGTTGCCATAAAACTACAAGAACCAACCAACATAGTTGATTAAGTAGCTGAAATTTCAATCGCAAACAATTGGTCTTCCTCATTCAACTGGCCACTGCCTTGTCCCAGTAATGCTGAATGCCAGGCTAGGTAGCGACAAGTATAAATTTTAACTCCTTGATTTGACTCAGCCAGGATTCCACCACTTACGAAAATGGTCAATGGCCACTCAACTCATTCAGATGATATATCCTAGCACAGATTACACATTGCTCATATACTGGCATTCATTAATAAATGCACCACAACCTACCAGTACCACATGGGAAATAAGTGCTCAACTTATTCAACCACCTTGTTGGGATATGAAACTAGTCCCGTAACCTTAATGATGGAAAGACATTAATTATGGACTACACCACTTTAGTATTATGTCTCGATTGTAAGTATCGATTTGTAAGTCATTGGTTTGACTCGACCAGGGTTCCAGCCAAAGAGTTATAATCCCACAACCTACCATATCGGGAGGCGGGCGCTCAACTCATTCAGCCTGGTTCAGTCTAGTTATATTATTAAAGGTGCATACCCCGATGGTTAATTTATTTGTTTGTTGAAGTTTTACGTCCTGGCAACATCTAAGGTCATATCAGGACGGGTGATGGTTAATAGTTAATAATGATAATATGGAAATATTGGTAATAATGGTTTGGGTAACACTGTTAATACTTATAATAGTAGCAATGCTAATACTGGTTATATTGTTAACAATGGTGCTGATGGTAGTAATAGCGTTCCTTTGACAGGATTCACGGGCACCTTGTGTGAGGTGGAGGTGGCCGAGTGCGCGTCCGATCCGTGTAAGAATGGCGCCACCTGTGAGGAGAAAATTAACGGTTACCATTGTGCCTGCATTCCGGGATTTTTAGGTAAGTAGTCAGAAGTAGACGTATGGGTGAAAGCCATTAAGCTATCATAGATTTAGATGCGGCTTATCATTCGGCCATCCCAGCTTACCAGACGGGATGGCCCAATGAGTTGAGCATCCATCTCCCGGTTTGGTACATCGTGGCATTCAAACCCAGATCGAGTCAACCCAATGACTTAAAGATTGATACTAGACTATTCTCGCTTCCTAGCCAGGCACTTGGCATCATTAGGATAGGGCAAGGACTGGTTGGCTCAGTGCCAGGATAACTGAGTGCGGTATCAGGTCATGGTGCTGGCAGCCTGGCCTCTCAGTGGGGCAGCACTATAAAGTTGCCATGTGTGTGCGGTGTCACAAGTCGGTACCCGTCCTGATATGACCATAGATGTACACATTATGCACCAACCTAACCTTCAAAGGTGTGACAAAAACTAACATAGTATACAGTACAACCCCAGTAAACCAAGCTCGGTTAAACTAAACGATCGTTTAATCCAAACTTTTTTCGACGGCCCAGCAAAATACTACCATTTACCATATAAAAAAGTTGGTTAAACCAAAATCGGTTAATCCAAATAATCGGTTAATCCAAACAAAATTTCGGACCCCACGCCACTTCCGGTACAGTTAAACCAAACTTGCATGTGGTTGTAAGGTAATCTGACACTTTTTGTTATATGATAAATGGTAGTATTTTGCCGGGCCGCCGAAAAAAGTGTGGATTAACTGATCGTTTGGTTTAATCGAGCTTGGTTTAACGGGGTTTTACTGTATATACATAAAAAACAGGAATCAAAGTGTCCACATACATTGTATATTACATTCATAATGCACCCACACATCTGCCAAAGCCAAGTCAAAGTCAAAGCCAAAGCTCGGTTAAACTAATGATCGGTTAATCCAAACAAATTTCTAGGATCCCTTCAGGTTTGGTTTAACGGGGTTATAGTGTATTTAGATTAAAACACTAATCACATGGGTACAAGGTATTACAATGTTGACTATCTACAAAACATAAACGAACCCCCACCCACCCACCCGCCACCAAGTTAAAAAAAAAATTAGGAACTCCCAAATTTACACCACAATCAAGTTTACAGAAATTATTGATGAAGTAAATCAATTCATATGGAGTATGCCTGCTACTGCACAGCAGGGAAAACAAGTGCATGCACTTAGCCCCATTATTAGCAGAATAAACAATCACTAATAAAAAAACATGCTGTCACCGCAAAAAAAACCTGAAAACGCTCTCACAAAAAAAAACACGCTCTCACAAAAAAAATGCTGTCACAAAAGAAACTTTAAAACGCTATCACAAAAAAATATAAAATACGCTGTCACAAAAACACACACACAAAAACGCTGTCACAAATAATAACCCCCAAAAAACCCGCTGTCACAAAATATATAATTAAAAAATGATGTGACTGTGGTGCTGCGGGCGCCCCTTGCAGGCCCCGAGTGTCAGACAGATATCGACGAGTGCCAGCTCTACAAGCCGTGTCTACATGGCGTTACCTGTCGGGACCTGGTCAACGACTATGAGTGCGTGTGCCAACCGGGCTTCAGGGGCAAGAACTGTGATGTGAACATCGACGAGTGCGCCTCCCAGCCCTGCCGCAACGGGGCGACGTGTGTCGACCTGCCGGGCGGCTACAACTGCACTTGCATCGATGGATACATAGGTAGAGTGGGCTGGGGACTTGTTTCCTTCTTCGCTGATGCCATTGAGATGATATTGGGAACTGGTTGTGTTCGCTGTCAGTGCTATAGGGCCGTGTATCCACTGACTGTTCCCTTGTGGCATGTTCCCTTGTTCCGTCTTCGCTTGTGACCTTGTGGTGCCCACGCAGACAATGAACCTGTGTGTATTGCTTAGTGGCCGTTCCGATAGGTTGGACCCAGGGGCAGTAGGGCCTTGTGCACAGCACATGTGACTGGGAACATAGAGAACAAACATGTTCATTGTCTGTGTGGCACATCACATGGTCACAAGCGAACATTGAACAAGGGAACACACCACAAGAGAACAGTCTATGGATCCATACCTAAGTCTAGAAGGACGCATGGGTGCACATGTCTGTCCTTCTGGACTGATAGCACCTCGTATTGCAATGTGTCGGCGCTATTACAGTCTGGAAGGAAACACAAGTACATGGATATGTCCTTCTAGACTGTTATAGCACCTCGTATGGCAGACTGTTGGTGCTATGACAGTCTGGACGGACATACAAGTACACAAATGTGTCCTTCCAGACTGTTATAGCACCTCATATAGCAGTCTGTCATTGCTATGGCAGTCTGGATGGACAGACGAGTACACAAGTGTGTCATTCCAGACTGCTATAGCATCTCATTTAGCAGTCTGTCAGTGTTATAACAGTCTGGAAGGACACACGAGGACATGAATGTGTCCTTCTAGACTGTTATATAGCACCTCATATAGCAGTCTGTCAGTGCTATGACAATCTGGAAGGACATACGAGTACACAAGTGTGTCCTTCCAGACTGTCATATCACCTCATATAGCAGTCTGTCAGTGTTATGAAAGTCTGGAAGGAATCACGAGTACAGACTGTTATAGCACCTCATATAGCAGTCTGTCGGTGCTATGGCAGTCTGGAAGGACACACAAGTACATGGATATGTCCTTCTAGACTGTTATTGCACCTCGTATGGCAGACTGTCGGTGCTATGACAGCCTGGACGGACATACAAGTACACAAGTGTGCCCTTCCAGACTGTAATAGCACCTCATGTAGCAGTCTGTCAGTGCTATAACAGTCTGGAAAGACACACGAGTACATGGATATGTCCTTCTAGACTGATATAGCACCTCATATAACAGTCTGTCAGTGCTATGACAGTCTGGAAGGAAACACGAGCACATGGATATGTCCTTCTACACTGTGATAGCACCTCAGATGGCAGTCTGTCAGTACTATAACAGTCTGGAAGGACATAAATATGTCCTTCTAGACTGTTATCACATCTCGTACAGCAGTCTGTCAGTACTATAATAGTCTGGACGGACATACAAGTACACAAGTGTATCCTTCCAGACTGTTATATCACCTCGTCCTTCTAGACTGTTATTTTACCTCGGTAAACAGCCTCAGGCTAGCCTCAGGCTAGGGAGAGGTAACCACGTCCGGTACCAGCAATTAGCATATACAACTCACGACTGGATAACGTGTCGTTGGGTTGCTCCGGCAAAATTAGTCTACATACAAGCAAATACGCAGTAAGTATAATAAAAACTGTGGTTAGCTTAATTATGATGCATTAGAGCATCTTTATGGAAAGTTTAGACTTTCGTTGGTCCAATTTGGACGAGTTATTTGGTTATAAACAACCAAGGATAGAACACTCGAGTGGGTTTCTCGAAGGAACCAAACCGGTCATTAGCGGTTATGTCAACACCCGGGTCACCGTGTGACTATGGGTAGAGATGTGGGTTTCGCCCTATCTCATGTGGAAATTCTCTCGTACTCTAATAGAGAGTAATGTTGGAGATGCTCCTGGGTTTCTTTTATAGACTCCCCTAGACAAAACTTTTTCAGGCGTTTCTCCGAGTTTCGTAGCATTTTCTCCAACTTGTTGACGTAGTAGTCACAGGTGGGAGAAGTGTGCGGAACAGAGGGATGGGCGGGCCGATACACTGGTCCCGACCCCGCGTAAGGTTTGGGCTTGACCCACAACCCACGCACAAATTTAGCTTATTACGCCTGTGTTATAACGGTATAAACACGTTCTTTAACACCAATAGATGTCCAAATGAGTTTGAAACAACCATATTGTGACATATATATATACCGGGACTGACCAAAAATGTTTGTTTCAGCTCCCGATGGCCACGAAGCGGAGTAAGCGTGGTGCAGCAGCAGCCGAGGGGCGTGTTCCGAGTGGAGTGGACGAGGAGTACGACTCCTCACCCGTGTTGTCGGCAGGGCCGTCGACACAGCCCCGGGCGCATATCCTCTCCGACCCGGACGAGGACGCAGTGCCTGATGTGCCTGCGCCTCCAGATTGGGAGGCTCGCTTTGCAAGATTGGAAAGCCACATCTTGACTGCCAAATCGCCTGTGTCTCGGAAGCGGCGTAGGCCGAGTGTCCAAGAGGATTCATTTGAGGATTTCTTGGACACAGACTCGGCGGTGGAGCTTAAGGCTCCTCCTCCTCCTTCTCCTAAACGGAGGAAGAAGAAGAAACAGATGATTTCTTCGGGTGATGAATTCTCCAAGGAGCGGGCAGAGACTGGTTTGCGCAAAAAGCGGAAGACTAAGTCCAAAAAGAAGAAGAGGAAGAGGAAATATTCTTCTTCTGAGTCGTCCACTGAGTCTACTTCTACGGAATCAGACTCAGACACCATATATGAAGGGGTCTATGCGGACATTGGCACTAAAGTGGCTAAGAAGGTGGAGAAGCCAAAGGCTAAGCGGGTTTAAAACCACTACGCTTATGCGCGAGACCGTGAATGGTCATTTTCGCACGTTCAAACCGGCGGAGGTTATCTCCAAGTTAGGAGATGAGTTAACAGGCATAAAGGGTGTTCCCAACTCCATCATTAAAGAAATGGATCGGGATGTCAATATGACGGATGACCGTAAGAAGTTTGAGGATGTGTTGCACACAGTACATAAGGCAGTGTTGGCTACTCTAACAGCTATTGTTCCTGTGGCTAATAGGATGCAGAGTGAAAATAAGTTCTCGTCTTTGGCTAAGACAATGGACAAAGGCATTGCAGTGCTAGCGGCGGCAGGTAATTACCTGTCGTTTCGAAGATATGAAAATGTCTTCAAGTCAGTTTGCACAGATGCTGGCAAAGAAGTGGCTCGCTCTAAGAAGGTTACCGATAATGAGGGGAAGGAGTTTACGCTCTATCTTGCTCCAGAGCCGATTAAAGGGAAACCTTTAGATAACACCAAGATGTTTGGCGGTCAACTACAATACCTCTATAAAGAGGTAGAGACTGCAGCCAAGAGTGGCAAAAACATGGATGGCAAGAAGAAACAGGAAGCTCCTCGTTTCAAAAAGTCACGAGGGGATTTTCGTCCACGACGGTTCACCAGAGGAACCAGACCGAGTTCAAACTTCGGTCAAGGGTTTCGGGGCCGGGGCGCTCGCCCAGGCTGGACCGACAACACCGCACGGCCAATAGGCCGAGGGTTCAACTCGTCGAGACCTTTCCCCAGGGGCGGGTCCAAGTAGAGGTCCAAACACAAACTTTACAAGTCCCTGCAGCCTCTAAAAACACACAAACTGTAAGCAACTTTGTGGCTGGTAATATTAGTAATCATATTTCTGAGTGGCACAAAATTACTAGTGACCAAGAAATTATAGAAATAGTTAGGGGTGTTCAAATTCCCTTTACACAAATTCCTGTACAAAGTATAATACCTTTTCCATATAACATTCAACCAGTTGAACGAGACGCACTAACTAAACAGGTACATAAATTCTTTGAGAAAGGAATTATACAAAAAGTGACACACTGTTCAGGACAGTTTATTTCAAACATTTTCTCGAGACCGAAGCCTAATGGTGATGTTCGAATGATCTTGGATTTAACAATCCTTAATAAAAGGGTGGAATATCGACATTTTAAAATGTTCTCTCTAGATACGGCACGAGATCTGATTACACCAGATGCGTGGATGGCTAGTGTTGATTTACAGGATGCATATTATACGCTTCCCATAATGGAACAATATCGAAAATTTCTTCGATTTATTTGGGATAACCAACTCTATGAGTTTACCTGCATGCCGAATGGCTTAGCTTGTGCGCCACGTTTATTTACTAAATTGCTTAAACCTGTTTTCTCGGTATTGGCGAGGAAGGGTCACATAATGTTTCCATACATAGATGATTCTTTTATTATAGCTTCAACACAAATTGGTTGTGTGAATGCAGTTTTGGATTTATGTGCATTACTCACTAAATTGGGGTTTTATGTACATCAACAAAAGTCAGTGTTTAAACCAACAAAACAACTCAAATGTTTAGGGTTTATTCTGGATACACAGTCCCTTACAGTGTCGATAACAGAACAAAAACTAATTAAGTTTATGACTACAGCGACTCAGCTTGTTAAGTTATCAAAGCCAAAAATTAGACAGGTTGCGGTTCTTATTGGCATAATGACCTCATATGCACCTGCTGTGTTATATGGGAAGGCCCATATTAAGTCGCTAGAAATAGATAAAAATTTAGCGTTAACACGAACTAAAGGCAATTTTGAGCGAAAGATGTTTATTTCGCAAGAAGGGTTACAGGATATTGGATGGTGGATGCAACATATAGCAAGTTCACCAAATCCAATCCGCATGGCGGAACCTAATACAGTAATTACTACTGATGCTTCGTTAGAAGGTTGGGGAGCTCATCGAGATGGGGTCACAACAGGAGGTAGATGGCTTGATGATGAAAAATCAGACTATATTAATGCACTAGAATTGCGTGCTATTTATCTGGGCTTACGTAGTTTAGTAAAGATAAATAAATCACAGGTTAGAATACTAACTGATAATACTACTGCCATGGCATATATTCGTAACATGGGTGGAACCAAATCAAAGTCTTGCAATCAGTTTTCTAAACTGATTTGGAACTGGGCACAGGCTCAACAAGTCTGGCTGACTGTAGCACATATTCCAGGGTCACAAAATACACTTGCAGATTATAAAAGTAGAAATTTCCATGACCATTTAGAGTGGTCTCTCTCTACACATTTGTTTAACTTCGTTTGTGAAAAATGGGGTACACCTGAAGTTGACTTATTTGCATCACGAAATAATAACAAGTTACCCTGTTATGTTTCTTGGCATCCTGAACCGGATGCTTGGAAAGTAGATGCGTTTGCTATTTCTTGGGAAAATAATTATTTTTATATTTTCCCACCATTTAGCATTATCAGCCGAGTAGTGAGAAAAATCGGCTTGGAAGGGACACATGCGATACTGGTGGTGCCCGATTGGGACACGCAACCTTGGCTGCCAGCAGTTTCACAACTGGCAAAAGATCGTATACGATTCCCAAGAAAACTCGGGAATCTGACGCACCACGGACCGCTAGTGGTTCACGGCGACGTGTCAACGACGCCCCTATTGGCATTCCTTTTCTAAGGAAGCAGCTACAGCAATTTGGATTGGACAGAATTACTGAGGATAGGATAGTATCGGATGCCTGGAGGCCAGGAACTGTCAAAATGTATACAACCTATTTAAAGAAATGGGGTGTACATTGTTTGTTAATGAAAGTTAAACCAACAAATCCAAAGATTTCACAAGTAGCTCGGTTTCTTCGTTCTCTAGAGGATGAAGGACTTTCCTTTGGATCGATTAATGCGGCGAGGTGTGCGTTATCAATTATATTACCTAGAATTGATGGCGTAACAGTTGGAAAACATTATGTTATTTGTTATTTACTTCGTTCAATTTATCAAAGGAATCCTCCAAAACCAAAGTATAGTCGGTTTTGGGATGTTTCTATAGTATTTAAGTTGTTTCAGGCTTGGCCTCACAACTCGTGGTTAGATATAAAACAGTTAGGTTTTAAGGTCGCGGTCCTGTTATTGTTAGTAACTGGACACAGAGGACAGACGATTGTTGCTTTATCCTTAACTGGATTAGAAATAGACAAGCAACAAGCTACGTTTGATTTAGAAAAATTGCTCAAATCGAACACGTTAGGTGACCCTTTATCAACGGTTCACTTAGACTGTTTTCCGAATGATCGGAAATTATGTGTTGTGTCGGCCATACGGGCTTATATATACAAGACAAAGGATTTACGTGCATCACAACAACTATTAGTGAGCTTTATAAAGCCACATAAGGCGATTTCACGAGACACACTTGCCAGATGGACAATTACGGTGTTGAAATTGGCTGGAGTGGATACGAGTAAATACTCTTCCCACTCAACTAGAGGAGCCATGGTCTCCAAGGCACGGGTGCTTGGTATTTCTGTGAAAAGAATACTAGCGCATGCAGGCTGGAAGACGGCTAAGTCGTTTGCAAAACATTATAATAAACGACTAGAAAAGCCTACCGGCGTTGCAAAGCGTCTTCTCGCCAACTAACAAGAATAGGTGAGAACAAAAATTTAGAATGTTATAATAATAAGAAAGAATGATATTAAGGATAAAAATGAATTATGTAAAGGTCTCCCTAGCCTGAGGCTAGCCTGAGGCTGTTTACCGAGGTAAAATAGTATAGTTATACGAGTCTTACCTTGGTACAGATGATGGATAACTGTTGTTTTACCGAGGTATAAGCCTCGGATAGATGTGGGCTAGGGCCCTCCCGCCACACCCTGCCACATCTATTCCGTTGGTGTACCTTTTCGGTAAAGTAATAGTATCCATTGTTTGAAAGTCATTTTTATCCTCAATAAGTAGGTTAAGATTGCTGGTACCGGACGTGCTTACCTCTCCCTAGCCCACATCTATCCGAGGCTTATACCTCGGTAAAACAACAGTTATCCATCATCTGTACCAAGGTAAGACTCGTATAACTATACTATAACACCTCATATGGCAGTCTGTCATCCTATGACAGTCTGGAAGGACACACACGTACATGAGTGTGTCCATCTAGACTGTTTTGACACCGACAGCCAGTCCAACCTCTTCCCCAGCCTCGTTTTGAATCCGTTACATTATTTATTAAAGGTGACTAATATGATGGTTATTTAGTGTTTCTACATTAAGTATGTGAAGTTTATATTGTTGTTATTTATTTTACTTTGCTTTGAGGTAATTATTATTTTAAATGATTAACTTTGGAGATATTTGAAGTGAAAACACGCCAAATTAATGCCAGTGTGCGCGTCAAAATGTTGGAGATAATTGGCTTCAGGCGGTGACAGGTTCTATTAAAATTGCATACTCCGATGATTTTGAATTTCTGCAATTTTCTGAGATAGATACATTAGCTAGATCATTATAATTTACTTTACTTTAGGTTGAAATAACTCTTAGTTTAAATGGCTAACTTAGGAGATATTTGAATTGACAACATGGCAAATTAATTTTGGCAAGCATGCAAAAACTCTGACATCACAGACTTATGCAATAACAGGTTCTATTAAATTGACTCAGAATGAATCAAATGCACTGTGTAATAGCTGTTGTTAGTCTAAACTTTTATTGTGTCTCTTTACTTTGTAACAGAGAATCCAATAAGTGAGTTTCAGGTGGTTCCAAGCAGATCTAGTAACTGGTGTTGGACCAATGTATTCGGAACCAGGAGCTGGTGTTGGGGTCCACATTCCATGTTGATCTATCTCTCTGGTGTTTGTTTCACAAATGTAGATACTGGTCTTCCTCTGACACCTCTCATAGTATCTATCAATTTAACATTCATTGAGGGATTTGATAAAGATCAAGACTAATTTTCTTGTTTAGATAATTATGTGCAAGATTCTAATTTTTAATTTTGTTATTCCATTGACTTATAATTCTCATCTCACTGCAGATCTCCGTCTATTATTTTGGATAATTGATTTTTAAATAATGAATAATCTCTCTCCTTGATTTTGTTATTAAATTTGTTTTTACATTAACTTATGAAGCTCATCTCACTTTAGATATCCAGCTATTAATTTTGAGATAATTGATGCTTAGATAATGAATAATCTGTCCTAGACTTTGTTATTAATTTTGCTATTAGATTCACTTACAGTTCTCATTTCACTTAGGTCTCTTGTCTATTATTTTTATTATTTATTATTTTATTATTTACTTTGTTCAAGCCTTGATTTGGCAGTAAGGTGAAGGGTAGAGCCTAATATAGATGGGTACTGAATAGTTTGTGAACATCTCTTAATGGCGTGAAACCTGGGGTGCAGACTGAGCATTGAAGTGTGAGAACCTACCTAAATCGTACTTGCAACTTTGAACTAATATAATTTGATTACCTCAGGTTCGCAATATCCTGTCTCTCTTTTCTGTCTCTCTTTCTCTCTGTGTCTCTTTATTTCTCTCTCTATTTCTCTCTTCTCTCTCTCTTCAACTCAGTGGAGAAAAACGAGAAATTTATCCTCTTATTTATTTAGACAAGATATCCACTAAAAATAAATTGTTCGGAGTTCTGATATTTATTGACTGTGATTATTTCATTTATGCATAGCGAATATCCATATAAAGAATAAGTATGCAATTGAAGGGACCGGATTTTTCAAGTCTTCTACCTGAATCTGAAGATCCTTTTGTTGATATGTGATTGCAGTGTGAAATCTCTGCTTGATTCAGGCGGGCAGTGCGAGAGGGATCTGGATGAATGCGCTGCGTTTAAACCTTGTCGCAATGGGGCCACCTGTATCGACAAGCTGAATGGCTTTGAGTGTGTCTGTAAGGCTGGATGGACAGGTAAGTTAGCAAGCTTAAGCTTTCGCTCAGTAATAAGAGGTATACTATTTATGATTATACAAGTATAGATTGGTGGAATTATATCCACGGCTATTATCGATGTTGTAATAGCCATGTTGAGCTTCCCTGATATTGGATTAGTAATATGAATGATCACTGTTCAGCTGTTGTGCTTGCGTGCTCCTGCCCTGTGATCCATTCACCCCGGATCCGTTGTGCTGCACTTGTGCTATAAATAGTCTCAGAACTGCGAATCGGCCTCACTACCCTCCAGAATTTTGCTTTTGTATTTTCACCGGTCAGGGCTTTCTTGCTCTAGTCAGAGGGATAATAAAGATGCCACGCCATGGTTTCATGTTTTACTTCCTTTGTCGCCTTATCCTATGAATATATTAGGTTGATCGTTATGATCTACTTTACTTCAGCTTGAAGCCATTCTTATTTTAACTTACAGATTGACTTACAGATCCTCATCTGGCTGATCTAGGCCCTATTGGGTCTATAGTGCCAGCTCATTATGGTAAAAAGAACTTTTTTGTGTGTACACATATGGAAGTGGATGGAGCCCTGAAGTCAAATAATTGTGGGAGTTCTCTCCAATGTCTATCCAGCCTTCTCTCAAATGCTTCTATTATTGGTGTCTCAACCACTTGGTCCAGGAGACGATTCTATGGATATGTCACTCAAACAAAAAATGAGTGTTTCCTTACCTCAAGTCTGGGCCTCTCCTTGAAGACCTTATATGCCTGGCCTCTGGTGTTGCTGTTTAACGATGTTGTACATTTTCCAGAGATACAACATGTTTAGCCAAATGGGCAGCCCAAACTTGATTTGCAAGCTCCATGTGTGGTCTGACCAGAGACTTGTAGAATGTGACCAGAGTCCTCTCATTCTTATATAGAAATGTACGATGCATCACTCCCAGGATTGAGTTGGCTTTATTGACTTTCACAGTGATGTAAAAACTCTAACAAACAAACAAACAAATCTTCTACTAAAAATTACATAGGGACGTGGATTGAGTTGAGTTGTGTTGTTATTTAGGTGTGGCCTGTTCAATCAACATAGACGAGTGTGTGAGTGGCCCGTGTGCTAACGGTGGCACATGCGTGGACCTGCTTAATAGCTACAGGTGCGCCTGTCTTCCAGGGTTCTCAGGTAAATCAACACACTTACACTCTTTGCATGCCCATGCGGCAATATGTCACTTCCGAGACATCGCAGTTGGTGCGCACCCAACCACTAGTCAGATCCCTGGCCAGCTATATCTAGAATGATATACATGTGTGTGTGTGTGTGTCTATATATATATATATATATATATATATATATATAATATAATATGTATATATATAATATGTATATATATAATATGTATGTGTGTATATATATAGTATGTATGTATATATAAAACAGCAACAAAAATATGCCCGCTCAGGTCTGGACTCTCGGGCGTGACACTGGAGTAGAAGTTCGGTTGGAAGCATGTAGGAGCCACAGACCAATTTAAACAAAGCTGCTCGAGTGAGTCGCCTTGAACTCGCCCCCTATGTTAATTACTAAGGGCAGTTTCGTTATCATTTAATAATATATGTATTATATATATATATAACATATATTTATAATTATTTAAATCTTCCAGTGCGACTGACACTGGTCAAAATTGGGTGGAAGTGCAGTGGATTGAAAGTGGCATCACTGATAAATGTTGGGTCTTACAGAGTATAATAATAATTCCCTTCTGTATATTTATATTCGCATAATTCGTTATGTATCATATTTAATGCATCTATTAATTATTAAATGTATTATATATAAAAAATATATGAATGATGCATGTATATGTATAAACATAATGCGTTATCCATCACATATATATGAGTCATTATATTTCATATAACTTTCACCAGGTAAAACCTGCGCCGATGACGTCACAGAGTGCGGCTCAAACCCGTGCCTTAACGGCGGCGTCTGCACAGAGCCGCGTCCAAACCTCTATTTCTGTGAATGCCCACCAGGGGTGAAGGGCGCCGTCTGTGAGAGGGTCATCTCGGCCACATTCGACGGCAACAACCTGTTCGTGCCGCCGCCCCTGGGGACGCGTAGGGCCGCCCGCACGGCGCGAGACTCGGCGAGAGCTCGGCGAGAGGCGAACGTCCAGTTCGAAGTGAGGCTGTCCGTGCAGACGACAGTGTTAGACGGAGTCATCTTGTTTGCCTCCGGGGTTTGTATGGCGGTGTCTCCTCTTGTTTGTTGTCTGCGCGTCTTTTTCCTTCTGTTTAAAATAAATCTATTTCTAATTTCTTTTTTTTGTGAGCAAGATTTTTCATAATCCCTCCCCTGTCTTTTTCTCAATTTTGTGTCTGTTTCTAATTTCTCTTTTTTTTGTGAGTTAGATTTTCCATAATCCCTCCATCTTGTTTCTCTCTCTCCCTCTCTCCTTCTCCCTCTCTCTCTCTCTCTCTGTCGCCCTCCCTCCAGCTCCCTCCCTCTCCCTCTCCCTCTCCCTCTCCCTCTCCCTAAGTGTCTCTCTCCCTACAACTCTCTCCCTCAGTGCCCCCCCCCCCCCCAATACAGCTCTCTCCGTCTCACTTCCCTACATGACGTCACAGAATGGGCTAATTGAACTGTAACCCAATATGTGGGGACTGGCCTGTTTGGGACCATTGCAAGGAGCATCTCCTAACTATTTTTTGATTGTTTGTTGTGGTAGTACGTAATAGCATAACTATTCTTAGTAGTTATAACTACAATGCGGGTAATATTTTCGGGAGACCAGGCTGGCAGCACCATGACCTGATATCCTACCCAGTCACATTATCCTGATACTGAGCAAACCTGTCCTTGCCCTATCCTAATAAAGCCGAGTTAGGAAGTGACAAGTGTACATTTTAAAGTCATTGGTTTGACTCGACTATGGCCCACGATCTACCAAAACGGGAGATGGAAGCTCAACTCATTCGGCCATCCCATCTGGTCAAATGAGTGTGCACTGTCACAAGTCGGTACCCGTCCGCATATGACTGACTAGGTGTTGCTAGGGCATAAAACCCAACAAACAAACAATTCAACCCTATTCCCGCCGCCAGGTGGACCCGTCGTCGGGACGCGCCCAGCATGCGGCCATGCAGCTGAAGGACGGGTCCCTCAAAGTATCGGCGGACATCGGGCGTGAGACACTGTTTGTGGCGATGCCACTAGATGGTGACACCAACAAGGTGTACCGCTTCATCGTCAGTGTCAGGGTCACCTTTAACACCCTGCGCGTGAGTAACTCAATCTATACGGTGTTCAAGGATGAAATATCTCCGCGATTTCACGGATTTCTGCAATTTTTTATATTCACCGATTACCGCTAAACAACATGCCAAGGAATCTGGATTATATGACAACAATTGGGTTCAAATCCCATTCTTATATGACCTTAGATGTTGGTAGAACATAACACCCAAGCAAGAACGAGTTAGATATGGGCAATAACATAGTCACAACAAGGATACTTGAAACCTGACTTCCAGCATTTTTCCGCGATTCCCTAGCAGTACTAATCCTATTATGGGGAAAAGTCTGCGTTTTCATGCAAATTCGCTGTTGATGTAATAATCTCAGCTTGATTTCCACGATTTTTGCTGGAGACCACTTTCATCCCTGAGTGTTTCACCACCCATGGCTAAGGAAATAAATCAGTCTACAAGCAGATTTGAGTGAAAGTAACATGATAATTGCCTCGTTTATTCCTAATCAAAGAAAGTTTGTAGAAAGAAACCTTATTGTATTTTATTTGATTCAATTACTTTTATTCCGGAATGTTACATTTGTATTTTGTGTTAAAGCTGCATAGTCCGATGAAATATCAAATTTTCAAAACCAAACCAATTATCTAGATTTGATCCTACATATCTATCTAACTTAGATACTGATGCACTTATTAAGCATTTGTTTCTGCATAGAAAGCAATACTGGGTCAATTTAACAGAACCTGTTACTGCAGAAGTCTATGGTGTCAGAGTTTTGGCAAGCTTGCCAAAACTAATTTTCCATGTTTGCACTCAAAATATCTCAAAAGTTTAAAATAAAAGTTTAAAATAAAAGTAACTTTGAACTAATGTAAAGTAGATACTAATGAGCGATCTCATATATTTATCTCAGAAAAATACAGAAATTCAAAACGATCGGACTATGCAACTTTAAACAACTACAAATTAATTAGTTGAAAACTATTAGTATCTAACACAGTTGTCGTTTTTATTATGCAATGGTAATTCACAAACACGGAGTCAGCATTAGGGACAATGGGCTTTATTTTCACGAGATGTCATTTTTTTTTTTTTTTTTTTTTTTGGTCCATTAGTTGTTTAAGCAGGGGAAATTTCAGTCATAGATGACTGGCCTTCCTCATTCCACTGCTGGTCGATAGAAAGCCCGAGCCTACACTTTTACCGACCCAAGGGATTTTTAACCTCCCACACCACACAGACCGGCCTTTGATGACGCTGGAAGTTATACACAGCGGGGGAAATCCACATTGGCAGAGCTGGGGGCACGGGGAATCGAACCGCTGACCCTCAGATTAGGAGTCTGACCTAGAAAAAAGTCAAACACTCTAACCACTCCGCCACAGTGTATGTGTTATGAACCGGAACCCCAGTTTGACCCTGCTCCCCTACTGCTCAGTGCTGATGGTTTGGTCATGCGGGACTCGAACCCTCAACCCTATCGAGTTAAGCTTTATCTAGCGGTGGGTGTGGGTGGGCAAAGAAAGCTGCATGGTTGGGAAGATGGCGACCGTTGTGCGGGGAGTTTAAACGGCCATCAGGTCACGTGACCGTATTGGCGCGAAGAGTTCAATGATTGTCACTACCTAGCGGGTATATGGCTAACAACCCAGGTTCCCACAGGGCGCGTCACCATGGGCGTAATCGATTAATCGACTCTGGTCACCCGAGCCACTTTTTGGCGCATGCGCACATCCTGCAGACTCGGGTCGAATAACCGAATAAGCTTCTGTACGCTCGGGGTGGAAAAAATGGTGGCTTAATCTAAAACCTAATTATTTCTTTTAATAACCAATATAAGTACAGCAAAATAGGATTTAAAGTATTTTAGGATCGTATAAGCTGACAATCAGGGCCCGTATGCAGGAGTCAGTGTTAGCGGGTTTTGGTGTTAGAGCCTGTTACCGTTTAGCTATCACCGAAGTCGGGAATTGTGTCAAGTCATATGCAGGAGCCTGTAACACTTTCATTATAGCTAAACATGAATTTATTTATAGATTTGGGAAATCCCTCTGTGTCTGTACCCATATATTAGGCTTAAATATATCAAATGCTATCATATTTAACAGAATTAGATACGTAATAAGTGAAATTTATTCAAATTAACCCTAAATTCGAACCCTCCTTAAGGCTACTGCTGCATTGGCGGCGATATTACTAGTTATATTTTCGAATCGACGAACGTAAAGTAAACAAACCGGTGCCGCCGCCAGTATGGAAAGGGAGGTCGATGCGGCGGCGGCGACGATTTGTTTACTTTACGTTCGTCGATTCGAAAATATAACTAGTAATATCGCCGCCAATGCGGCGGTAGCCTTAAGGAGGGTTCGAATTTAGGGTTAATTTGAATAAATTTCACTTATTGCGTATCTAATTCTGTTAAATATGACAGCATTGAATAGATTTGGGCCTAATAAACTCGCTAAACCTAATATCTTTTAGGGGTAAGGTAACACCGGTTAAGCCTTTGGTGTTAGGCCTAACACTGACTCGTGCATACCATTTTTTCGCCGCTAACCCGGAATTCCCGCCAAACACCGTTTTTCCTCCCTAACACTGACTCCTGCATACGGCCCCTGGGTTATTAAAAAAAAAGCATTAAAACAACGAATAGGACTTGTAGTGGTAGCTACAGGTACCAGCTCAGGTGTGACATCATCGTTCCTAGCAAACCCCAGCCAAGAGGTGGGTTACTGGCGTCGGGTCGTTTTGCACATGGCACGTGTTTTTGTCGACTCCACTCGCGGTGTTCGATTTGAAATTCAGACGACTCGGGTGACCCGAGTCGCCCGGGTCATGTTAATCGATTACGGCCCATAAGGGGGTGGCTGCTGAGAGTTGTGCCCGGTTCCAGTGGGAGCCACCATGTGGCGCCACACTGTCCTTCCGTGCATGTTCAAGTTTCAAGCTGTCCAGTCTCGTGTGCGAATTACTCATGTTAATTATGACATGTACAATGTGTATAATGTAGGAATATTCTTAATACATTGTAATAATGCTTTGATCGATTTAGCTATGCACATATTAAAACTCTACATTTGTTATGATTGATTGATCATGATTTAATATCATGTCATGTCGACAGCAAAGACCATATTCATGGGGAATCAGTCAAATTTATTCTGTGTAGAAAAATGTATCCCTCAGATGTTTAATGTTAAAAGCTTACCTCCAATTCTGAAATGGCCAAATAAGTGTCAAGTGAAAGTAAAGTTCACTCCAAAGATATAAGTACGGTTACAACGCGGTGGGATTGCATGGCTATGAATGTATAAATGAATAAATTTGAACCATATAGCTAAATATTTTCACTGTAATGTACTTAAAGTTGCATTGTCGAATGTGTTTAAGATGTTGTCACATTTCTTTGTAGATAAATACATTAGGATGTCGGTGCAATCTAGCTTACGGTCGGTGCAATCTAGCTTACGGTCGGTGCAATCTAGCTTACTTAGTTTGAAGTGGCTTTTACTTTAAAGGGGTAACTTTGGAGATATTTGAAGTAAAAGTTATTACACTCAATGATTAAGCAGAAGAAACTTCAACCTCAAATAAATTGCACCTCCGCATTCCACTACTCCTTGCCATACATCCTAGTAATGCTGAGGACTAGACCATGTAGTGACAAGTATAGATTTTTAAGTCAGCAGTTTGACCCAGCAATCGTTCAAACCTGGGATTTGAATCCTACGACCTGCGACACAGGAAGTGGATGCTCAACTCATTCAGCCATCCCATCGAGCCTTCCAGGTGATGCTGAACCCTGACACCTGTAATGGCGGCCCAGGATGTGTGTCCGCTGCGGTTGCACGCGCATCTGGCCAGCTGGTGGTGGCGGATTCAATCTTCATCGGACTTGTTCCACAGTTAACGCCCTACATCCGCAGCAAGCTCATCACTACCAAGGGCTTCAAGGGCTGCATCGGAGTAAGTATGGAGCCCACCTAATGCTTGCTGTGGAGTTGGCAAATGGAGAGGGCAGAAGTGCCACCTGGAGGGAAGGAGGGGAGCAGGGCTGCTTGATTGGTTGTTTTTTTGAGTTTTACATCTTGACAACATCTAAGGTCTTATCAGGCATATTAAGCCTTTGACACAGTGGACCACACTATCCTAATTAGCAAACTGTCCCAAATGGGAATAACAGGAGTAACTGGAAACTGGTTAGCAAGATACCTAACAAATCTAAAGCGATGCACCGCAGTAAATGGAGCCATATCAAACGAGGAAAGAATTTGTTGGGTGCCACAAGGGTCAGTTCTGGGACCACTTCTCTTCCTCATATATATAAATGATCTAAACAACTGGCTAGACATTGAAAACATTCAACTATATGCAGATGATACTGTGGTGCATACCGCAGGTGAATCATCCAAAGAAATAGAAACAAAACTAAATCAAACACTAATGAAACTAACAGAGTGGTGCCATCTAAATAAGATAACTATAAATAGAAATAAATCGAAGACGGTACAATTTGGGGGGGGGGGGGGGGAGGGGGCTATGTTGCTCACCAGGGTACTGTGCATGTGTGTGTGTGTGTTCAGGGGATAGGGGAGAGGAGGTGGTGGGGGGTGGGGATGGGGAGAGGAGGATGCACTCAGGTCCGGTCCAGGAGGGCTGACCAAGGGTTCAGTGACAGGCACACAGCACACAGTGCACACACACTCATTCCGGACAATGCTCTGAGGCAGCTATTTCCACATATAAGGGGTATTTTGCTATACCACAATCACCAGATCATCTAGCTAATCATTTAAATGCTTTCTTGAATGATATAAATATAATTTTTCCAGTTGAACAAAACCACCATGATATGAGATGTATTACATAAAAATCCTTCTGTTTTAGTGTAAATTAAATCCTTAGTTACTCTTAAATGAAACACCAAATGTAGCTGATAGTCACTTAATTGGTGAAGCAGGTTTGTCTCTTTCTAGTGATATCAATGTTTATTGCCCCTTCAAACAGGTTCACTGGATATAGGTGATAACACATTTTCCTATAGTAAAGCCTACCAATTAACATACTAGATTACATCAACGGAACCGAGTGTACCAACAGACTCTCAATTCAGGTGTTTCCCCAACCTGATCCACCCTGAATTACAAAATGGCTAAGCAAACAACACAACCATCCCACCTGGTCGCAGCCCTAAAGGGTCTGAGTGTATTCTGGCACACTGGTGCACTATCCAAGGAGAGGGCTTGGGTGAAAGGATGATGTAACAAATCAAAATAGGATGGGATCCTCTCCCGCAAGCCTGCATGACATCAAAGTAGATGTACATAGTCGGCTAAGGTATCATACTCAGACTAGACAAAACTCTGGAAAAATACCAAAAAAACTACCATAGGCTACTAACACCCAAAATCGCAAAAGGCTCGCCTGAGCAGAAACAGGAAAACACTTCTGGGCGAGGGACCAGAGCAAGACATAACCACAGCTGTCCAGCATTGAAAACAAGCACCCTTCATGGGAGCTTATACGTTATGGGCAGAGTAAATAACTTGTCGATAAAAAATCAATTTAAAAAAGGACGGGTACCGACTTGTGGCAGTGCACACTCATTGTGACTGTATTGTGCTGTCCCACTGGGAAATCAGGCCGCCCCAACCCTGACCCGATATCCCACTCAGTCAGATTATCCTGACATTGAGCTGATTCCACAATGGGGCAGCACTATAAAGTCGCCATGAGTGCACACTGTCACAAGTCGGTACCCGTCCTGCTATGACCCTAGATGTTATCAGGACGTAAAGCTCCATCAACTAACCAACCAACCTAACCTACTGAGATCCACGATTGCCATATATAATACACCACCTTTCAAAGCAATTTTCCTTTCCCCCCGTGTAAATAGCTGTACCAACAATGGCTAGAAGACCAGTTCTCGATGCAGAAAAAAATCCACCTTTATTCAGAGGAATAAATATATATTTTGACCCCCCCCCCCTCACTCACCTACCCCCCCCCCCCCCAAATGAAAACCGTGGCCATTTATGAACCTTCCTTGGTTGATTTTTGTTGTCTTCCTGGTCTAAGAATCTTCAGATTAACGGTAAGGATCTGAGTCTTACCAACATCCACACGGACCGCGCCCAGCGTGAGTTGAAGGGGGCGGAGTTGAATCTGCCGACCCCGCCCACCCCCGGGTGCCGCCCACACGAGCCCTGCCAACCCGACACGTGCGCTGGTGGCGCCACCTGTAGGGACCTGTGGACGGAGAAGGTCTGCATTTGCCCACCGGGTTTCGCGGGTGAGTATGTGATGAATAACGTATTATGTTAGTATAAAGGCACGGAAGGGAATTATTCTGTTATATATGTATTTATTATTCTGTACTATGCTTCCTCGACTACACTCATGTGACCGGTGGCGCCACCACTGGGCTTCCTCGTCACTAAGTGTCGCGTCACACTGTCAGTCGCACCGGAGTATATATATATATATATGTATATATATATAAATATATATATATGTATGTAGGTTGGATTTTTGTTATAGATTTACTGGCTGATCACACCACAGCAAGCCAAAAGTGAGCGTGGCATCTCAGGCAATAGCTGTGAATTAAACCTCCTTCTGACAGCAGCAACACATGTGAATTAAACCTTCTCTTCTGACATCTGAGGCAACGATTGTAAATTTTAACCTTCACTTTTGACAACTGTGGCAACAAATGTCAAGTAAACCTCTTCAGATATCTGAGGCAACATATGTAAATTAAACCTCTTCAGACATCTGAGGTAACAGATGTCAATTAAAACTCTTCAGATATCTGAGGTAACAGATGTTAATTAAACCTTCTTCTGACATCTGAGGTAACAGATGTAAATTAAACCTCCTTCTGACATCTGAGGTAACAGATGTAAATTAAACCTTCTTCTGACATCTGAGGTAACAGATGTAAATTAAACCTCCTTCTGACATCTGAGGTAACAGATGTAAATTAAACCTCTTCTGACATCTGAGGTAACAGATGTCAATTAAACCTCTTCAGATATCTGAGGTAACAGATGTCAATTAAACCTCTTCAGATATCTGAGGTAACATATGTCAATTAAACCTCTTCTGACATCTGAGGTAACAGATGTAAATTAAACCTCTTCAGATATCTGAGGTAACAGATGTCAATTAAACCTCTTCTGACATCTGAGGTAACAGATGTCAATTAAACCTCTTCAGATATCTGAGGTAACAGATGTCAATTAAACCTCTTCTGACATCTGAGGTAACAGATGTAAATTAAAACTCTTCAGATATCTGATGTAACAGATGTCAATTAAACCTCTTCTGACATCTGAGGCAACAGATGTAAATTAAATCTTCTCCTACTGGACTAGATTAGGCTGATGCCATTCTCTAGTTCGATTTGCATGCACAGTAATATATATTATTATTATATAATAATTAATTTCTGTGAAAGGTGATCGTTGTGAGGATCAGACGACCGCAAGTTTTGGCGCCAATTCGTTTCTCTACCTCAGCGCGCCATCTGCCGTGAACATGCTCAACTTCGAATTCACTTCCCAGACCCCTGACGGCATCCTCTTCTATACGGTCTGTACATGCTGTGTATAATGTACATTTATACAGGGTTAGTTGTTGGAGTTTTATGTCCTAGCAACATATATTGTCATATCAGGACGGGTGCAGAATTGTGACAGTGCGCACTCATGGCAACTATATAGTGCTGCCCCACTGGATGATCAGGCCGCCAGCACCATGACCCGATATCCCACTCAGTCACACTATCCTGATACTGAGCTAACAGGTCATGCCCCATCCTATTAATGCTGAGCACCAGGCTATGTAGAGACAAGTATCAATTTTGTATGTCATTGCTTTGACTCGGCCTGGAATCGAACTCCTTGCCTTCCGCACGGGAAGCATACCAATTAGGCCACCACGTTCGTTGTATACATTTATATGTGTATTATTTTAGGAGAAAGGCTAGTGTTATCCATGGTCGGGATAATACCTATTCTAGTTCATAGGAACTGTATTTACATAAGCTATACAATTATTGGGAAATGCAAATATGTGCTATGGTTGTGAGCACATTACTCATATATATGTGGTGGTTACACAAGTATCCAAGCCTACTACTGAATGTACCTTGTTCACATCTATGTTATGTTTGCTTCTGATGTCTTCCTTTGCTCCCTCTCACCCTGTGTGGTGGAGTAGCAAGGTTCTGAAACCTGCCCCGGTGCCATGCCTGGCTGCAGCCACTCGGCCCCGCAGAGCACAGCAGCATGCATACACCACTTTTGCGCTTCTGCTCACCACTTATTGTTCAAATTTATATTTTAAATAAAGGATAGGGCCTTTTTGTAAGTGCCAGCCAGAGAACTTCTTATCCAAACCGTGCCTTGTCTTGTCTTTGTAACATAGGAATTAAATAATATACCCTATCGATGTCTTTCCCGTGACATCTGCATAGATAATTAGGTATCTGCGCGGGCAACTTGCCTGCAGTTACTTTATTGGCTTTCACTTGCAGGAGCTTTGGCCTGAGTGAAAGAGTAAATAAACAATACAAATTCTTAACGAGACGTCCCAAAATCTAAACTGTCTTTTAAATGCATGTGCACCATTTGTGATAAATAACTGCCAACTATTAGTTAAAAAATGCACAAAACAACATGATCAACAAAAGCATATGGCCTACATCCTGTACATGTAAACAACAGCACATGACAAGCCAATCAGAATGCTGCGGTTCTGGCCATTCTGGATCACTTTGTACCACAGAAAAATTCAAATGTCTACAAAATCGCATCATACAATATCAAATCGCTTTGCACATACAGAGACAAGATGTTTAGCTATCTGGTGTTGATAGTTTCATCAGAGGGCCTTTTGCCAGTCATTCGGGCTGAGCACTAGAGTGCCTTGTTGTTGCCATTATGGTTCGTCAGACATCAAATGTTTTGTAAACACTGAAATAGGTCCGTTGGTGCTCGCTCCCATTACAGTTAACGGCGAATCCTCTGTGCATCATGCTGGACATGGGGCAGGTCAGAGTTCACATCGTCATAAGCGGGGGCGACCTTGTGACCTTCACTGGCCACAATCTGACCTTGGCAGGGAACTGGGTGAAGGTCATGGTCAACGTACAGAGGAACCAACTGAGAGTTGAAGGTAGGTTAAAGAGTTGTTTTTTTGTGTGTGAATTTGTTGTTGCTGCATTGGTTGTTTCAAGCTGCATAGTCTGGTGAAGCATCGAATTTTCAAAACCAAAGCAATTCCCTAGATTCGATTCTACATATGTAACTTAAATTCTAATGCACTTAGCACTAAGTCTTCTTGTCACATAGAAAGGAATACTGAGTCAATTTAATAGAACCTGTTACTGTAGAAGACTATGGTGTCAAGAGTTTTGGTGGGCTTGCCAAAACTAATTTGATATGTTTCCACTTCAAATATATCAAAAGTTAGCCATTTAAAACACAAGTTATTTCAAACGAAAATATGGTAGATTATAATGATCAACGTAATATATTTATATCAGAAAATGACAGAAACTCAAAACCATCGGACTATGCAACTTTAAGCATTCGTTTGTATATAAAGGACTGCTGAGGCAATTTAATAGACCCTGTCACTGGTGAAACCTATGAGGGTCGGAGTTTTTATGTGCATACCACAATTAATTTGGCATGTTTTTATTTTAAATATATCCAGGGTTGATCATTTGCCATCAAAAATACTCTTAAGTAAAATAAATTAAATACAAAAAAAACGAGCGACCTAATATATGTATCTCAAATAAATTACAGAAACTCAAAACCATTGAACTAGGCCTCTTTAACAAACACATAATTTATTTATATAAAAAAAATGTCTATATGATATATGATCGGTATCTTCCAATAAGAGGAGGTCGGGCTACCAATAATATTTTGCCACAATTTATTATTATTTAGTAATTTCGTGACATTGTGTTTCATCCTTAAATCAATCACTGTCAATGTCCTGCAAGGAGATTTTTCACTTATTTATTGACCCATTAAAAATAAACTGTTCAAAGTGGTCCATGGGGTACTTCATATGTACTACTCTCCTACAAGCTAAGCTATTTTTAAATCCTAATAATGCTGACAAATCTAATGGCTATTTCTGAGTCTCGGCATATCCCTTAATATTAAAAATACACTTTAAAGTTGCATAATGGCTGGTTTTGATTTTCTGTCGTATATATATATATATATATATATATATATATATATATATATATATTTTAGATAAATATATTAGATTAGCTTCGTCGATATAATTAATTTACTTTAATTCGGAGGAACTTTTATTCTAAAGGGGTTAACTTAGGGGATATTTGAAATGAAATAAATGCTAAATTACTGTTGGTTGGTTGGTTTTTAGAGTTTTACGTCCTAGCAACAATAAGGTCATACCAGGACATTAATTAATTTGGTGTGTAACTTTTGATATTGGTCTCTCCACAGTTGAAGACGCTGGTCAGAAGTTTGTGACGTCAGAGGTGGTGGCCGGCCTCATCACCGTCTCCCCGCCACTGTTCGTAGGAACGCTGCATCCTGACCCAGTGACCCAGATATGGAAGTCTCGCCCACGGCAAATCTCTTCTCAGAACAGGTCAAGTCTCTCGAGTTTTCTACTTTGAATTCAGTCAGCCGTGACGAAGTGACATTTACTTCTTTCTACCAGGGTCACTGGACTCCACTTAAAAACTGCATAGTCTGATGAAAACATCAAATTAAACAAACTAAAACATGTACCTAACATGGTGACCTAGATTTGATTGTACATATTTTATCCAACTTGTGCATATCCAACTGATGTCCAGGTGCATTTCTGAAAACGAGCCGACCAGACGGGATGGTCGAATTAGTTGGGCGTCCATCTCCCGTTTTGGTAGATCGTGGGATTCCAACCCATGGGTTCGAACTCAGGTCCAGTCAAAGCAATGACTTAAACACCTATACTTGTCGCTTCCTAGCCAGGCACTTGGCAGTATTAGGATAAGGAAAGTACTGGTTGGCTCAGTATCAGGACAATGTGACTGAGTGGGATATCAGGTCATGCTGCCAATGGCCTGATTTCCCAGTGGGGCAGCACTATAAAGTTTCCATTAGTGCGCACTGTCACAAGTCAGTACCCGCTCTGATATGACCTTATATATTGGCAGGACGTAAAACTCCAATAACCAACCAACCTGTTTCCACTTCATTTTAAATGCCCCTAATCCCACCCAGCACCTTATCCCACTCAGCACCTTGTGCCCAAAACCCATATCGTGCAACAACAACAAACATTCTTTATCGCTTCCAGCTTCATCGGCTGCGTCCGTCACATCGCCATCAACCGCCGCCAGGTGATGCTGCAGTCGCGCGTCCCGTCGCCCCTCGGGAACGACCCACTTCCGCCGGACGTCAACTGTCCGCGCGAGCAGAGCTGCGCACGCGCGCCGTGCCGCCACGGGGGCACCTGCGTCCCGGGCTGGCAGGGTTACAGTTGTCGGTGCGCAGAGGACTACGCTGGAACAAACTGCGCAGATGGTGAGACGCAGCGAGAAAGCTGACTCCATTGGACAGTTAAGCTAAGATTCCATTTACGTGGTATGTGACATGAGGTATGCGAATGCGGCATGTGGCATAGATACTGATGCGATTCACAAATTTGCGAAGGAAAGACAAAGTTGCTGGTTTCCTATTGCAAATGGGGCAGCATTCACATTCGCATTCGCACCTACCGGTCCATGGAAAGATCAACTTGCCGCATTCATATTCGCATTCGCATTCAGACATATGGAAGCACTGCTGTGCATTTATATGCTATTCCATTTTTTGCCCCATTCGCATACCACACATATGGAATCTTAGCTTTACACGGAATATTGGCTCCTGAGTATTGATAAGAATAATGGTGTATTTTCTGCGCAGGCTATAAGTTGCATAGTCCCAATGGCTTTGCGTTTCTGTTATTCTTTTGAGCTATTTATATTACCGTATTCTCGCAGGTTAAGGCCCTGGGCATTTAAATTGGCAAATCACTGAAGTAGGGGGTGGGCGTTTTCCCACACATGGGCTTTTAATGGGTGGGAGTTTAGGAAATATTGGCTAAGTTGCAATAACCCATGAGAATAGGGTAAATTGATTGCTATAATCTACCTGGCTGTACTTTGAAATAACTTTTATTTTAAATGGCTAGCTTTTGAGATATTTGAAGCGAAAACATGCAAAGTTAATTTTGGCAAGCAAGCCAAAACTGTGACACAATTGGATTATGCAGTAAAATGTTCTGTTAAATTGACTCAGTATGCCATTCTATGTGGCAACACGTGATTGATAAGTGAATCAGTATCTAACTTAGATATGTAAAATTAAATCTAGGTGAGTATTTCTGTTTTGAAATTGTTATGCTTAATCGGACTGTACAGCTTAGATATCTGATTCCTTATGGAATATGTATTGTGTGAATGCTAATTCAGAAATATTCAGATTTTAAATATATTGGCTGACTCATGGGGGTTTAGGGCTATCGAATGTATGGAGGGGTGGGTTAAACAGGTACCACTGTAACCTAAGTAGGGAGGGGCTACCAGCATGGGGTTCAATGTATTGTTAGGTTGTGAGTGTGTTTACATACTGGGTGGGCAGGAGGTTACTAGGTAGTTACACCCCATACATACCTGGGCCAGGAAGGAAGCTTGCTTGGTTGGTTGTTGGAGTTTTATGTCCTGCCAACATCTAAGGTCATATCAGGATGGGTACTGATTTGTGACAGTGCGCACTAATGGCGACTTTATAGTGCTGTCCCACTGGGAAATCTGGCTGCTGGTACCATGACCCAATATCCGACTCAGTCACTGAGCTAACCAATCCTATTCATGCTGAGCACCTGGCTAGGCAGCGACAAGTATCAATTTTATAAGTCATTGGTTTGACTCGGCCGGGAACCAAACTCCCGACCTTCTGCACACGAGGCCCGTGCTCCACCGATTCGGCCACCCTGCCCGATCAGGAAGTACTCAGGAGGGTGGGGGTACATGGGAGTTGCAATACACTTTGGGATGCATTATGCAGGCCTGCTACAGGCTGGAAGTCAATGATATCTACCGTTGTTAGGGAGTTTAGGTATAAGACTGAAGTGAAAAGGGGAATTCTGGGTATTCTTCCGGTGGTGGCTGATTGAAGGTGTGTAGCTGAGAGGACAGAAAGTAGGGAGGAATCCAGGAGCACAGGCTTCAGTGTACTACTACTAAGGTGATTCTGTTTGGAGTTGTTGTTAAGGCTGTGTGATCCATTGTGAATTGTGCATTGCATGCGTTGCTACGGACCAAAGGGAACAAAGCAAGCCAGTAGAAAGTAATTGTTGTGTGCTGACCTAAATGCCCAAATTTTCGTAAACTTTAAATATAAATTATGGGTGGTGAATAGCCTAGGTACTTATTAAGCCACCGTGATGATGATGATGGTAGTGGTTACAATAATAATAATAATGTAAATTTGATAGAGCCCACTCACTAACAATTTAACAAAACCTGTCACTGGAAAATTATATATTAGGTGAACCCGATAGTAATGATGGGGATTTCTATATTTGACACTTGATACTTGACACTTGATACTTGACACATGATACTTGACACTTGATACATTGACACGTAACACTGGCTACTTGCTACTTGCTACTTTGCCACTTGATATGTTGATACTTGATACGTTGACACGTGACACTTGATACGTTGACACTTGATACGTTGACACTTGATACGTTGACACTTGATACTTGAAACTACATACTTGATACTTGTCACTTGATACTTAACGCTTGATACTTGACACTTTATACTAACACTTGATACCTAGCACTTGATACTTGACATTTGACACTTGACAGCGGCCACCTCCACCTACAACGGCCGGACGAGCTACATCCTCGCCGTGCTGGACACGCGTCACTTCCGGTTCTCGGCTTCCGGTGGCTTCTCGTTCCGGACGCGGGAGTCTGCGGGTCGGCTCCTGTACGTGCAGACTTACCTGAGGGACATGACCCCCGACCAGAGCCTCGAGTTCCAGGCGTTCCAGGCCAGCGTGCAGGTCACGGTCAGGGCTGACACAGGTGGGTGAGCAGGGTCACTGAGGCGTGATGACGTCATGTTCGCAATGGTTTCGAGCTTTTATTTCGACCGTGTTTTTAGTTTTAATGCGGATTGACTATTGTCATTGTACCGTGTCCCTTGCACAAGATGCTGCACTCACCGAACTGTGACGACAGTATATTATTCTACAGTCATGGTTCCTCTCAAGGTTAGGGTTAGGGTTAGATATTTTGGGTCTAAAACACGGTACCATGACGCTGGACTGCCGATCTATATCAACGGTACAATGATGACAGTAAATTATTCTACAATCACGGTTCTGCTCAGAGTTAAGGTTAGGGTTAGGGGTAGGATTGAATATTTTGGGTAGGCATTGACCGTAAATTTTAGATCTAAAAGAACAGTCCCATGACGATGGACTGCCGATCTATGTCAGTGGTACCATGACGCTAGACTGCCACAATGCTGTCACGGTACTGTGATTTTAGAATATCCTTTAGTCGCCACGGTACTGTGACAACAGAGGCGTCCACTTAAATGGGCCAGGCGAGATCATCAACTGAGTTGAGCATCCGTCTCCAATCGGTAGATTGCTAATGACTTACAAAATTGATACTTGTCGCTTCCTAGCCATGCAGGTGCTCGGCATCTAGGTATCTATTTTGGTTTAGAAAATAGGCTTTCAGCGGTAGGCCTATACAACTTTAACGTTGTACAATGTGATGTTTTTGAGTTTAATATATTAGGTTAATCGTGGTAATCTACTTCATTTTAGTTTGGAATAACCCGTATTAAAGTTGCATAGTCCGATCATTTTGAGCTTCTGTTATTTTTCTCAGATAAATATATTAAATTCATTGTTATAATCTACCTTAGCTTAGTTCCAAGTAACTCTTATTTTAAATAGCTAACTTTTGAGATATTTGAAGTGCAAATAGGCAAATGTAATTTGGGCAACCACGTAATTTGGGCAACCACGCCAAAACTCAGACACCATGGGCTTCTACAGTAACATATTCGATTAAATTGCCTCAGTATTCGTTTCTATGTGGGAACAAATGGTAATAAGTACAACAGTATATAAGTTAAATATGTAGACTCAAATCTAGATACTTCATACTATTGGGTGTCAGTCCCCGCTGACACTCAAACACATTTTACTAAGTTGCGTTGATTTTTTGGCCTGCGCCAACAGTTCTACACTGCAGACAGTATGCATGACCTTTTTACTAAGGTAAAACAGGAAAACATTTTAGCCTTTTTGAGGGCAACTGGACTGTACCACCTCATATAGTTTACTAAATAGATTCTATCAATTATTAATCAAACTTTTATTTTTCAATGGGAATTTATTTCCCTTGACCACAAATATATGAGTGTGAGCTTTCTTATTTAATGAGTGTCTATTGGCACATAATTGATTGTCTGCTTTTACATGTAAAAGCGATGGTTTGAACAAAAAACAAACATTTCTCGCCGTGAATATGGCCTATGCTGCCGACACGGCGTAAAGAAACCACCAATCAATCAATCAATCAGATACTTGTTTTGGTTTTGAAATTTGATGTTTTCATCGGACCATGTAGCTTTAAATGTAGCCAAATTTTGGAGATATTTAAACCGAAAACATGTAGGACAGTTTTGGTGTGCACACCGAAACAGTGCACTTCTGCAGCGCTGAACAATCACTATGAACAATCACCCTGTGTTTCCTTTGCTCCCAGATCACACCCTGCTGCTGAGTGGCAATGTTTCTGACGGTGAGTGGCACGGTGTCACGTGGCAGCAGCAGTTTAACTCCCTCTTGCTGACACTAGATGGCGTTAGTCGGCAGTTTCCGGGGGCCAGGTTCACCGCTCTCGGCAAGAACAGGAACGAGACTGTGAAAGTCTACCTTGGGGCGAGACCCTTTTCACCAGGTAGGTTTATTTAACGTTAAGTTAAAGTTGCATGGTCCGATGGTTTTGAGTTTCTGTCTCTTTTCTGAGATAAATATATTAAACTGATCGTTATAATCTACCTTACTTTAGCTTGAAGTAACCTATATTTTAAATGGCTAACTTTTGAGATATTTGAAGCACAATGATGCAAAATTAATTTTGGCAAGCATGCCAAAATTCTGACACCGTAGGCTTCTGCAGCAACAGGTTCTATATTAAATTGACTTAGTATTCCCTTTTATGTGGCGATCAATCAATCAATGGGTGCCGTCTTCTCGAAGAAGGTTGGCTGCAATGGACCTCCATCTCTTCCTGTCATTCATTCCTCATTCCGCATAGCTCCTTGCTGTCCACTCAGTGATGTTGTCCATCCATGTTGTTCTCCTTCTCCCTCTTGGTCTTTTCGCTTCTATCTTCCCTTCCAGTATTCTTCTCTGTGATTCCTGGTGTCGTATCATGTGGCCAAAGTATTTAATTTTTCTGTTTTTGATCATTTGTATTATCTGTCTCTTTATTTTCATTCTTGTTAGGACCTCCACGTTGCTTATCATTGCTGTCCATGGAATTTTTAACATTCTTCTGTATTGCCACATTTCAAATGCCTCGATCTTTGTTGTTATTGCTTTCTTCAAAGTCCATGTCTCGCAGCAATATAAAAGTGTAGACCAAGCATAGCATTTTAGCAGTCGGAGTCTTGTTTTTATATTTATGTCTCTAGATGTTAGTACTTTCTGCATCTTTAGAAATGTTGTTTTGGCAATGTTTATTCTCCGTTTAATCTCTCTCTCACATCCACCATCACTAGTTATTAAATGGCCCAGATACACAAATGACTCTACCTGCTCCAAGATTACACCATTAACTTTTATCTCTGCTCTTGGTTTGTATTCCTTTCTGCTGACAACCATGGATTTTGTCTCCTTTACATTCATTTTGAGGCCACATCTCTCACTTTTTTCTTTTACTTCATCCACTATATCTTGTAGTCGATTTGCCGTTAAGGCTAGCAGTGCTGTATCGTCTGCGTATCTTGTGTTATTGATATTTCCACCTCCAACATTTATTCCTATGATGTCATCCATTTCTCTGAAAATCATTTCCGTATAAATGTTGAAAAGACTAGGTGATAGAACACATCCTTGTCGCACTCCACATTTGATCTTCACTTCTGGTGTCAATGATTCTCCAATTCTTACAGCAGCATACTGTTCCCAGTATAGGTTGGCCACAAGCCGAACGTCCTTACCGTCTAGACCGATTTTTTGTAGAGCTTTATGAGCTTCTTGTGATGTACTTTGTCAAATGCTTTAGCGTAGTCTATATAACATATGTATATATCCTTATCTACTTCTAGGTGTCTCTCAATTATTTTTCTCATGTTAAAAATGGCTTCCCTTGTTCCACTGTTTGGTCTGAATCCTAATTGCTCTTCTGATACCTCTCGATTAATTTTTGTTTTAATCCTTTCTAGTAGTATTTTGAGTAAAGCTTTAATAACATGGCTCATGAGGCTTATTGTTCTGAAATCCGAGCATTCCACTGCTTTTGGTTTCTTAGGAAGGGCAATAAATATAGATTTTCTTAAGTCTGATGGAATATATCCGGTGTTATATATGTCATTAAAAAGAGCAGTTATCCGTGTGATGCTAGCTCCCTCCAAAGCTTTTAACATTTCAGAAGAGATATCGTCTGTTCCTACTGCTTTCCCATTCCGAAGTTGCCCAATGGCTCTTATTACTTCGCTCTCCAGAATAGGAAGCCCATCAGTATTCCTCATCTCAGCTATTTCCTCTCTCTGCCCATCAAAAAGTTCTTCGATTATGAAGTCGATACATGTGGCGATACATGCTCAATAAGTGTGTTACTGTTAGCATCTAAGTTAAATATGTAGAATCAAATCTAAATAATTGTTTCGGTTTTCAAAAATTTGGTGCTTCATCGGACTATGCAGCTTTGAGTTAAAGACCTCTTTCACCGAGCAGGTTAACTAAAGATCTTGTTTACAAGGGAGGTTAATTGATAGGAGTAATTACTGCTATATTTAATCAGTTCTAGTTTTTAGACCTGGTTTAACATATAGGTTTATAGCCTCTTTTTTTCCTTTTTTTCTTTTTTTTTGGTGACAAGGTATTTACCCTGCCCATAACGTATAAGCCCCCGCCAGGGCGCTTGTTTTCAACGCTGGACGCTTTTCACCAGGTAGATTTATTTAATGCTCAGTTAAAGACTTTTTTTTACCGAGCAAGCTACCTAAAGACCTTCTCCACCATGGATGCAAATTGATGGGTACCATTTCTGATTGATTTAATTAGTTTTAGTTTTCAGACTTTGTTGACCCTGTAGGTTTAATTATAGCCTAGGTACCCTGTTCACCAGGTACATTTATTTAATGTTAAGTTGAAGACCTTTTTCACCGAGCAAATTAAGTAAAGACCTTTTCCACCAGGGAGATTAATTGATAGCTATAATTCCTAGTTGATATAATTAGTTCTAGTGTTCGAACCTTGTTGACCATGTAGGTGTATTCAAGGCTAGCCTAGTGACCTTCTTAATCAGGTAGATTCATTTAATGCTAAGATACCTTTTTTTCCACCAAGTAGATTTAATTAATGCTAACCTAGAGACTATTTTCACTAAGTAGGTTTATTTAATCCTAAGCTACATACCTGTGTTACCAGATAGGTTAACTAGTATGTTTATTTAGTGCTAGCCTAAAAATCTTTATCATCATGGATGTTTTACCCGATAGATCAATTAGTATGTTTATTTAATGCTAGCCTATGCATCTTTATCTGTTTATCATCATGGATGTTTATTTAATGGGAAGATAGAACCCCTTTTAACTAGTGCCATGGCACTGGTCTTCCAGCCATTTGATAATGGCTTTATTAATTAGAAACTTTAATTAATGCTAGCCTAAGAAGCCACTCAGCATGATTAATTGTTGCTCGCCTTAAAATCAGCAGCCTGGTCTTCTAGTGGGGCAGCACTATAAAGTTGCCATGCGTGCGCACTGTCACAAATCAGTGCCCGTCCTGATATCACCTTAGATGTTCCCATGACGTAAAACTCCATCAAACAACTGACTTAAATATGTGTACAAAATACGCAAAAATGTTCGTGGGTCGGCAGATGTGAAATACCGCTTGTTTGCAGAAGTAACTTGATGTGGACCCCATATTTATCCCCCCTCCCCCCATTCACTCCACCTCCTCAGGCCAAATAGAGACAATCGTCGGGTACTTCACGGGGTGCCTACGGGACGTGTACGTCGGGCCGGCACGTCTGCACTACCTCTCCGACAGTGGCGACCCTGGTGTGACAATAGCCAACGTGGCAGCACCTAGCGGCTGCGCGGGGAACGACGTGTGCTCGACGAGCGTCTGTCCGCCCAACTCCTTCTGCCAGGACGACTGGAACCGCTTCCGGTGCCGATGCCTGCCGGGATGGCAGGGCCCCACGTGTGCGGCTAGCTCTGATGACTGCGTCAACAACCAGTGTTTCAATAACGCCAAGTGCCAAGATGGCCACCGCAACTACTCATGCGTCTGCCAGGCCGGCTATACCGGCTCCTTCTGCGAGCGCCTCATCTATGCATGTGATGACAACCCGTGCGAGATCCAGAACAGCTTCGGCTGCAACTCCATCTTCCCCGGCGACTTTCAGTGCCTGTGCCGGCCTGGGTGGGCAGGGAAAAACTGTTCAACTAATGTAGATGAATGTGAGAGGAGTCTCTGTGCAGAGGGCGCCACCTGCGAGGACCGCATCAATGACTATCGGTGTCTCTGTGATGCTGACCATTTTGGTGACTCGTGCGAGTTCACAAAGATATGCAGTTCACAGCCATGTTATAATGGTGGTAACTGCACACCAAGCAGCAACAATCTGGTCTTCACATGTAGCTGCCCAGACCCGTACAAGGGCTCACAGTGTGAGATCTATGATACCTGCTTTAAAAATGAGTGCCAAAATGGTGCCCGCTGCAACATTGATGGGAACGCGTACAGCTGCGAGTGTGCTTCTGGCTACTATGGCTTCAGGTGTCAATACACAGACTCATGCGCATCAAACCCGTGCGGCGGTCGCGGCGAGTGTACACGGGTGGTGAACGACTTCCGGTGCTCATGCGTAGCTCACTACTCAGGCACAAGGTGTGAGACTGTGATAGACGAATGTAAGTCAAATCCCTGCCTGAATGGTGCTGTTTGCTTCTATAACCTCACAGTGCCCGACGTCAGTTTCAACTGCGCATGCCCGCCCGGCTACGAGGGACGGCTGTGCCAGGTTGACAGTGATGAGTGCGGCTCCAACCCGTGTCGGAACAATGCCACATGCGTTGAGGAAAGTTCACGCTTGGTTGGCTTTGTTGGTGGATACAAGTGTCATTGCACATCAGGCTTCCTGGGCATGCACTGTGAAACAGACATCGATGAGTGTGCCAGCCACCCGTGTTCCAATGGAGGTACCTGCACTGACCTGGAGGACAGCTTCAGCTGTGAGTGCCAGGCGGGTTTCGCAGGTGCAATGTGCAAAATAGACAACCGTGGCTGCAGCTCGAGTCCCTGCCAAAATCTGGCTCCGTGCGTACCAAACCCTAATGCCTCAGTGTACACCTGCCAGTGCACAAGTGGCTTCACTGGGCAGTTTTGTGAAGCCCCGATTGACGACTGCGAAAAGAACCTCTGCAAGAACTCAGCGCGCTGTCTAGATGGTTTCAATGCGTACACATGTGAGTGTCTTCCGGGCTATGGCGGGACTTTCTGTGGAGACATCTTGGACTCGTGCTTCAAACAGCCCTGTCTCAATGGTGGGAACTGCACATATGTGTCACTGTGTTCATGCCCGGATGTGGCGGTGAAATGTGGCTGGCATGATGAGGAATGTCAGCGAGCACTGTGTTCCTCTCGCAAGGAATGTCGGGTGAATGTGCGGTCGTTCATCTGTGACTGCGGCAGCGAGAACGTTGGTTACCGGGGAGACACATGCGAGGTGGATGTGGATGAGTGCGGCTTTCCCACCGCATGCCTTAATGGCGGTCGTTGCCAGAACACCCCAGGCAGCTTCCGGTGTCTGTGCGATGGTACTGGTTTCGCCGGTGACCGGTGTGAGACGGATATCAATGAATGCGTCGGGCTACTGAATGCATGTTTCAATGGTGGTAGGTACTTCTATACTTTATATAGATTAGGATCCAGATCTTTTTCCACCCCGTCCTGATATGACCGTACATGTTGCAAGGACGTGAAACCCCACAACCAAACATCTTCCACCAAGTTAAAGTTGCGTAGTCCGATGGTTTTGATTTTCTGTCATTTTCTGAAATAAGCATATTAGGTTGATCATTATAATCTACGTTACTTTAGTTTGAAATAACTTTTATTTTAAATGGTGATTTTGTTATAGATATTTTAAGTGCAAACATGCAAAATAATTTTGGCAAGCATGTCAAAATTCTTAAACCATAGCCTTCTAATTGCCCCAGTATTCCATTTTATGTGGTGACAAATGTTTAATAAGTGGACTAGTATATAAGTTAGATATGAAGAATCAACTCTAGATAATTGTTTTGGTTTTGAAAATTGTACCCCTCCTGCAGGTACCTGCGACAACAACATCGGCAGTTTCGGCTGCATCTGCCCGGCCGGGTGGACGGGCCGGGACTGCGGTCAGAAGGTGAACTACTGCCGCCCCGAGCCGTGCCTTCACGGCGCCACCTGCCGGGACGCGCTCGAACACTTCTCGTGTAACTGCACCGGCACGGGATACACCGGGCCCCGGTGCGCCTCTGACGTGGATGAGTGTCTGCAGCCGGACTTGTGCAAGAACAGCGGCGAATGTAGGAACACAGTCGGGGGGTTCAGCTGCACGTGTTCCAGCGGCTTCTCAGGTAGGAAAGGACTTTTATTGGGCTTGCCGACCGAGATAAAGCTAGGTGGCGCTCGTGGAGTATCAAGTCCATGTGAGGCGCTGCAAACAGAGAGAGCGAGGGAGCGAGGGAGGGAAGGGGCGGGTGGGAGGGAGGGATGGAGGGAGGGAGACGGGAAGGGAGTGAGGGGGGAGGGAAGGAGTCGGTGGAGGGAGACAGACAGACAGAAAAGGATTGAGAGAGGGAGGCAGGATGGGAGGCAAATAAACAGACAGGCTGGCATACAGACAGACATACAGACACGCAGGCATACATGTATACATAGGCCACAGGCAGGCAAACATACATATATACATACATACATACATGCAGACAGGCAGGCAGACAGTCATATATGCAGGCAAACATGCATGTCAATCTGATGTGGACGAGTGTATGCTTCACCCACCGTGTCACAACTACATCCTCTGAAACCAAACATACAGCGGCTACAACTGCCTCTGTGTCCCAGGAACGCCTGCACATTATTATCCGGCTGCGCAAAGGTTAAAGCTCGGCTCTTCATCAATCCCTGGACCAATATTGTATCGAACTGTCAGATAAACCCTAACAATAAAACGTTATCAGAACGACCCTAATACTTAACCACTGTTTGGTATTATATATAGATAATAATAATAATTCCCTTCTGCGCTTTTATACTCGTATAATGCTTATACATCACATAGTGTGTGTCCCTCCCGTTGCAGGCGTGTGGTGCGAGGCGAGGGTGGGTGGCGTCCAGGTAAAGCCGCTGGTCCCCGACACGAGGCTGTACTGGCTGGTGCCCGTCGTGCTGCTTCTGCTGCTGCTGCTCGCCAGCCTCATCGCCGGACTGTGCTACTGGTACTACATCCGTCGGTACCACGGCCTGTACAAGCCGGCCGAGGTGGAGCACACGCGGCCCCGCAGCACCGTGCCCATCACCAGCATCATCCAGTACGGCACGGAGGAGAAGCTGGTCTGAGCGCAGCAGTAGCGGGAGGATGGGGGGGGGGGGGGGGGGGGGGGAGGGGGGGGGGGGCAGCGGGGGGGGGGGGGGGGGGGGGAAGCGGGGGGAGGCAGGAGCAGCAGGGGGAGTCGGGGGAAGCGGGAGGAGCTGGGGAAAGTGGGATCAGGGATCAGGGATCAGCGAGAGGAGCTGGAGGAAGTGGGATCAGAGGTCAGCGGGAGGATCTGGGGGAAGTGGGATCAGGTTGATTGATTGATTGATTGATTGATTGGTGGTTGCTTTACGGCATGTCGGCAGCATAGGCCATATTAACAGCGAGAAATGTTTGTTTTTTGTTCAAACCATCGCTTTTGCATGTAAAAGCAGACAATCAATTATGTGCCAATAGACACTCATTAAATTAGAAAGCTCACAATCATATATTTGTGGTCAAGGGAAACAAATTCTCATAGAAAAAGAAAAGTTTTATTAATAATTGATAGAATCTATTTAGTAAACTATATGAGGTGGTACAGTCCAGCTGCCCTCAAAAAGGCTAAAATGTTTTCCTGTTTTACCTTAGTAAAAAGGTCATGCATACTGTCTGCAGTGTAGAACTGTTGGTGCAGGGCCAAAAAATCAACGCAACTTAGTAAAATGTGTTTGAGTGTCAGCGGGGACTGACACCTAATACATTCAGGGGGAGGTTCCCCTGAGCAGAAAAGCATGTGTAAGCCACGAGTGGCCAATATGGCAGCGGCTAAGGACCACTTGGTCCCGCCGACCTCCCGCATGAGTCTGTGGTGGCTTTCCCACAGATGGTTCAATTTCTTCAAGTTTATTAATGTTTTCATCCCACTCATGTTGCCATTTGGATTTTATGTGGGTGGCTATTAGTGGTTTCAGATCAGAGTGAGGGATCAGACACAGTTCAGGGCCTTCTTCGCAGCCTGATCAGCTCGTTCGTTTCCTTGTCTGCCGGCATGGCCAGGCACCAAGCACAGGTGGATGTCATACCCATCCATTGTCAGTTGGTTCATTTTATAAATGACCGTTGCTAGTGGGATCAGGGGTCAGCGGGAGGATCTGGGGGAAGTGGGATCAGGGGTCAGCGGGAGGATCTGGGGGAAGTGGGATCAGGGGTCAGCGGGAGGATCTGGGGGAAGTGGTATCAGGGGTTAGTGGGAGGCGCTGGGGGAAGTGGGATCAGGGGGGAGCTGGGGGAAGTGGGATCAGGGGTTAGTGGGAGGAGCTGGGGGAAGTGGGATCAGGGGTTAGTGGGAGGAGCTGGGGGAAGTGGGATCAGGGGTTAGTGGGAGGAGCTGGGGGAAGTGGGATCAGGGGTTAGTGGGAGGAGCTGGGGGAAGTGGGATCAGGGGTTAGTGGGAGGAGCTGGGGGAAGTGGGATCAGGGGTTAGTGGGAGGAGCTGGGGGAAGTGGGATCAGGGGTTAGTAGGAGGAGCTGGGGGAAGTGGGATCAGGGGTTAGTGGGAGGAGCTGGGGGAAGTGGGATCAGGGGTTAGTGGGAGGAGCTGGGGAAAGCGAGATCAGTGGTCAGTGGGAGGCGGGGGCAGTGGAGTGACCGATATTTAGTATTCTAAAGGTGAGAATACATTGGCCGATAATGGGGAGTGTTGTAAAGGTGGACATACACCGAACGGTATCGTGGAGTGAGTATTTTATTGGTGGGAATAAATAAACTGTCCGATAATGGCATCGAGTTTTGTAAGGGTAGAGATACACTGAAGGATATCACCGGGTCAGTGCTTTACGGCTGGGAATACACTGTCCGATAATGGGGACTTGAGTGCTGAAAAGGTTGAGATACAACGAACAGCATCATGGGATCAGTGTTGTAAGGCGAGAATACACTTTTCGATAATGGGGGATATTATGGAGTGACTGTTGTAACAGAGTACCGGAGATAGTGTTGTAAGTGTAAGGATGAGAATATACTGCCCGACATCGAGGAATGAGAGCTGCGTGGTAAACATTAACTGATATTGGGGAGAGTATACTACAACTGAAAATATAATGTCCGATACCATAGGACAGGTGCTGTAAGGGTGATAATGCACTGACAGGTATCACGGAGTGAGTGCTGTAAGGGTGAGAATACACTGGCCGACATCATGACTGACACCACCTAGAATACCTCTACAATGGCATGATGCCACAAAAACAATCATCACATTCTCAGGTGCTAACAAAAACTAAGAAAAAGCCAAGTAATTGTTGTACATAATAAAGATGTAGGAAATTTTATATGAAATTAACTAATGCGATCTTCGTAGTCTGTCAAATAATTTTCAGTACAAGAATGTATTATTAGTAATGTGTGGTTATTAAAATTGTATTAGCCCATAGTTTTAACCTTTTCAAATTTTATTTATATATTAAATTGACCATGATGCTTTATTTTTCTTTAATTTTCTTTAATTTCTATCATTAATTGCTTACTTTCGAGATATTTGAATTGAAAACATACAAAATATTGTTGGCATGGTTACCGAATCGCTGGCGTGTAAATGTTTGTAGGTTCTATTAAATTGACTCACTAGTCCTTCTATTATAACACGTATTATAAATGTATCAGTTGGATATGTAAGATCAAATGTAAATGTTTTGGTTTCGAAAAGTTTATGATTTCATTGGATTACGTAACTTTAAACCAACTGGCGATGATTGTCACACATCAAACTGGTGGGTTGTTTAATAATATTAATTTGAGTAGAAGTAGGTATTACATGTGTCCATGCTGTTAATCTACTTTTATTTTGGAAAATTATATCGCAAGGGCTCAATATTATGTATAACATACTTTGAATATTGATTGATTGCCTAATGCCTCGGTCACACTACGGCTTGTGACCACTTTGTGATCAAAAGCCGGCGACCTCCTCGTGACCAAACCAAAAACCGGAGGGAAAAACAATGGTCGTTGATCGGTCACTGATCTCCGAACGCCCATTTAGTTCTCAAGGAGGTTGCAGATGCTGCACCAAAAACCTTGTGATCATTTTGGTCGCAAGGTCGCCGACCATTTTCAGTGCTTGTGACCGGTCACCAACCAGTCAGTCTTTGGGTCGTGAAGTGGTTGCAAGCCATAGTATGACTGGGGCTTAAAATACACTGGACTAAGCTTCCTCATGATTTCATCTATGATCTAGTCACCGTATCAAATGCTAAAATATTGTTGCAGTCTGCATTGAGCTTACCGACAAGGAACCATATGCACAGGTGTGCTTAGGTAAGTTGATTGCATCAGGGAAGCCTAGGTAGTCTAATGGTTAGGATGCTGGCCCCGGATTGGGTTTGAGACAGTCCTTAGGCAAGAGTATCCATTTGTTTGCAACGTCCCGAACGACAATATCAAACTACAAGTCAACATATTCTTGATAAGAAAAACCAACAATTGTCAATAGTATGCATTCTTCCCGTTATTCACGAATGCGGACACAGCAGTTCCATACAGTGGTTTTTTATTTTCGTTCTGAGGTAGTTACATGTCGGGTATCGGTGTTTTGAGTCTGTATTTGGGTGCTAGTCCTTGTGGTGGTCGGACCGGATTCGAGCCCTTAACCCTTTCCCTTCTTCTTCAACTTGAGGTGTGGGTGGGTGGGTGAAGTTAGGGTTGGAGTTGTCCGGTCGGCGCCTGGAGGAGTTGTGCGGCTATGGAGGCGGGTAGAATTTGAACTGGTCACGTGTTGTTTTTGGTGGGAGGGAGGTCGCGTCCTCCTCCTGTTGCTGGGTGGGGGGTTCCACCGTTGACGCTAGGTGACGGCAGCAATGCCAGGCGTGTGGGTGTTCTTTTTTCCCCTGGAGGGAGTAGGAGTCGAGACATTGTCGTGCTGGTCCTGTCCCCACCCCGCGAATTAGCCATGTTACGTTAACATGCATAATTCACTAATGCAGACACAGCAGTTCCATACAGTGGTTTTTTATTTTCGTTCTGAGGTAGTTACATGTCGGGTATCGGTGTTTTGAGTCTGTATCTGGGTGCTAGTCCTTGTGGTGGTCGGACCAGATTCGAACCCTTAACCAAATAGGGTGGAGAGGGCTCCATGATTTCCCCAAGGGATGCGGCGGATGCGGCGCAGGATTGGGCCCCCCCCCCCTCCTGAGGCTATGCAGTGTGTATTTGGCTGCGTGCCTGTTGCCGGGGGCGGTCAGTGCCATCCTGAGTGCTGCAAGCAGCGCCGCTGTGAGGAGGGGGGCCCCGCCCCTCCACCAGGAAGGCTGGTCCGAGTGGGCATGGCCGTTGGTAGGCGACGTACGCTAGCCAGGCCGCCAGCGGCAGCAGGGGGAACCGGGAATGGCCGGAACGAGCACCCGGTAGGCCTGTCCAGCCCTCCACCTGGTCTTGGTGGAGCGGACAGTGATGGTGAGGCCGGTTGGGGATGGTATGACGTCTCGGGGCTGGAGAGCGTGGCCTGGGTCGGTCGGTGCTCCCGTGTGCGTGAGGTTCCCTTGGCGGAGAAGGGTGTAGTATCCTATCAGGATTGCTGATTTTAGTACTTTCGCCGTGGGGCCTGCCGATGTAAGGTATTGGGCCACCTGGAGCAAGTCATCTGGAGTGAGGGCGGGGCCTGACACGGGGTGTGTGGGGTGAGCTGTTGCACACCTCGCTTCATCAGGGTGACGGGGTTTGTGCTGAATGCAGAAACATCTCCACCAAACAGCTGGACCCAGGTTTTTGCCCCGCTCAGATAGTTGAGGACCGCTGCTGGCGTTGTTAGTTTTTCTTTCAGGTATGATATATATGCTAGTATATCGTACTGCGATGGAGCAAGTGGGTTGGCCCGGTGTTGAGTTGTGAAGTCGGCCCTTTTCTGTAGATATATATGCCCTGATTGCATCGAGTTGGGCAGCGTCTCTCGCGTGATTGATCATAGTCGGTGTGGGGGGGGGGGGGGGGGGGGGGCGTGTCGGCAGTGTAGTCTGCCGGCAAGCCAAACTCCAGGTAGTCGACTATCTCGTAGTCGTGGTATCCGTCGAGCATCTTTCTCCATTGCGGGATGTTTAGGCCAGATGGTATCAGTTTCCTGGCCCCCATGTAGTTGGGAAGTGCTGTACGGCGAACCTTGTTGTAGATTGCGAGGTATTCCGCATGCTGGGCCCACTGGTCTTCGAGTGGGCGTGGCCAGATGGCATCAAGTGTGGTACAGTAGTGTTGAGGGGATATCAGTGGCAGTGTAGTGTATCCCGGGCCGTCTTCGTCTGAGTCGGGTTCTTCGGGCGCCCCGTGTTGTTCGCGGGTCATCACCCTGAGCCGCTTGGTGTCAAAAAAAAAAAAAAAAAAAAAAAAAAATTTGTACTTGAAAAAAACCCATCTAAAAGGTAAATTTGCTGTGAAATAAACATGGTAAATTTTAAATAACACATAACTATATATTTTCGAGACATAATATTTGATAAATACAGGCCAAATACTGGGTGAGAAAATAAAAACAATCGGCAGTAAAGATAATTCACTATTGTCCTTTTTTGGCCTGAACATGGTGTTCTTGTTTTATCATATTATGCTTAGAAAAGCATAGGCTATACAAATTCTCTACTAACCAGACCAACCAACTATCTATCTGCTACTGAAATACAGGCAATCAAATACCTTATCACTTTAATATCAGCAGCTACTGTGTGATAAGACAACACCAACACTACAGCTGGCCAGCATTGAAAACAAGCCTGAATACCCAGGCTTATATGCTATGGACAGTATAAATACAGCCTCAATAAAAAAAAAATAAAAAATAAAAAAAAAATAAAAAAATGGCCTGTACCCATCCCCGTCTGGTGCGGCGGTCACGTTGTTGTCTGGGTGGGTGTGGGCGTGGCCGTCGCCGGTGTGGGCGCCTCCGTGTTGTGCACCGCTGGGCTGCCCGGTGTCGTGGTTTGAAAGCCAGGTCAGATTGGGTGCCCGGCCGTGGCTTCTGCGCATGCGCGGATTTTCGGAGGCCCTGCAAACTGCAGCATGTCGGAGTTTGAGCGCCCTGCCAGTGGACACTTATTTGTTGTTTGTTGTTTTACATCCTAGCAACATCTAAGGTCATATCAGTGCGGCCTCACTGGGAGACCCAGATTAATTCTTGTTCTAAATATTGCCAAATGTCCATAAAACATTTGAAAGTTTGTTGTTTGTTTTACATCCTAGCAACATATAAGGTCATATCAGGACGAGTACCAACCTGTGACAGTGCACTCCTGACAACTTTTATAGTGCTGCCAGATTAACCAAAAACTTGGGTTTGGTGGGTGGGGTGGGGGGGGGAGATTATTAAAAAAAATTCATTTTGTCATCTCTTAAGGGTGGGGGGGGGGGGTATTTTTATTTCTCTTTTCTTGGCTGGGGGGAGGGGTTATTTTAATTATTCTTTTTGTATTTCTGTATTTCCTACTGCGGGAATTCACCACACTCGGACAAACAAGACGGGAGAATTTATATTTCATATCTTTTATTAACAATGAACACATTAGCCGTGTTTACACGGGAGAGTTAAATCGCTTCATATAAATCACCTTGCCTAGTTTGCCTCACATTCGCCGTGTAAACGCGACTCTGAGGCGGATTAGGGCTGATTCGCTTCATATGATGCGCTTTAAAAATAGCTGGTTGAGAGGTGGTTTATGTGATGCGATTCAGCTGGTTCCCAGGCGGCGATAGTGTAAAATAGCAGTGCTCGCCGGCTACAGGCGGAACTAAGGCTGCTGGTTCCCGGCGCCGAAACACTTTCAAACTCGGTCCGTGTAAACGCGCCACTACATCGCTTCATATAAATCGCTTTGCCTGATTCGCTTTACAATTCCCCGTGTAAACATGGCTAAAAAAATTGTACTTGTACTGGTAGTGAATGTCTTAGTCAACTGTCTTCGGCCACGGGGGTTTGAAACTGGGGAGAATTTGACGCATGCGCAGACGACGCGCTTAAAATCCGCGCATGCGCAGAAGCCACAGCCGGGCACCCAATCTGACCGGGCTTTCAAACCACGACACCGGTACTGTTGTTGTTGTCGGTTTGGCCGCCATCTTGGTGGGTGGTGCCACCAGTATAGACTACATCACGGTTCCGACTGCGCATGCGCTGAAAACGGCAGTGGGAGCAAAGCAAAGGCGTACGCCATTGACTTTGCCTATACACGCATTGAATAATGTCAGTTTTATTCAAAATTAATAGAAATCCAAAACCCTAACCTCATGAATCTAATATAATCTTTTTGTTAAACATGTTTTCTATATGTGTTCCAAGCGGTTTGTCTCGAGGTGGTGTGGTTTTATCAATATTTTACTTTTTCTGCATGGAGATTGCTCACTGCCATTGACAATGCATTGAGTACTCTGGCTATGGCTCTAACACTAGTCTGAGTGCCTAGATCTTTTTAAATCTAAATGCACATGGCATAAGATGTGCTGATTATATTGATGTAAATGCAATGCTGGATAAAAGATTAATATCTTAATTTATTATATATATTTTTTTAGTTAGTATTCTATGTTTCAAACTAGAGCTGAGATGAGCTGAAACTAGCACATTTCATAGCTGCACCCAGTGTATTAGCATGTGCCATGTGCTTTTGGGGGGGTTGTTTTGCTCTGATGCATCCCACAATGCACCGCGCCGCTGGAACCGTGATCAGAGAGTGTGCATATAAACAGATGAGAGGGACAACTCCCATACTAGACCGTGTAACAACTGCTGACTGTGGCGCTCCAAGTGGTGGTTGTTGAACAGTATATGACACAGCTGTCAAACTCAAGGCATTGTCAATGGCCGTGAGCAATCTTCGTACAGAAAAAGTGAAATATCTCTGAAACTGGACCACCTAGAAACAAACTGATTGGAATACACATAGAAAACATGTTTACCAACAAGATTATATTAAATTGATATGGTTAGGGTTCTGGATTTCTATTAATTTGGAATAAAACTGACGTTTTTCACTACGCGCACGGCAAACTCAAGGCATTGTCAATGGTTGTGTGCAATCTTCCTACAGAAAACGTTAAATATCTCTAAAACTACAACACCTAGAAACAAACTGATTGGAATACACATAGAAAACATGTTTACCAACAAGATTATCTTAAATTGATATGGTTAGTGTTCTGGATTTCTATTAATTTGGAATAAAACTGACGTTTTTCACTACGCGTACGGCAAACTCAAGGCATTGTCAATGGCGGTGAGCAATCTTCATACAGAAAAAGTGAAATATCTCTAAAACCACATGAGATAGACACAAACCGCTTGGAACACATATAGAAAACATGTCTACCAAAAGGATTATATTAAATTGATACGGTTAGGCTTCTGCATTTCTATTAATCTTGAATAAAAACAAATGTTTTGCACTGCACGTACCATCAAACTCAAAGCTTGTTCAACACTAACCGCCAGGAACGCCACTGTAGCCTGTGTTACCGATTTTCGCGGGAGTTGTCTCTCTCATCTGTTTATATACACGCTCTCTGCCGTGATGTAGTCTATTACAGTGTGCATAGTGGCAGTCGAGATTCTGTCGGTCAATGCTGCTGGTGCTGCCACCTGGTGTTGTGCGGTGAAAGTAGAGGCTGCTGTCAGCGGCGTACATCGTAGTCCCCTCCACACACCCCACTACACTCACAGCGGGGGCGTTTTCTCACGCCACCCCCGTTGACACCGTCTGCTGCTGGTGGAGCATCCCTGCTGCCGCCGCTGCCGTCATCGTCGTCACCGTAGAGCTCACATGCCCTGTCATTGCAGACGTTGCAGTCTGATTCATCAGCACATATACATTTTGATAGGTCATTGTGCGGTGAAGCGGGCCAGGCCTCATGTTCATCAGGCCCGTATGGCCGCTGTCACTATCACTGCCTGTGGTGCCGAAGTTGGAGTTACAGGTGGTGCAGTCAGATTCATCGGCACAAATACAGTTCATGATGTCACTGGGCATGGCATGGTGGGCATTGTGGGCAGTGCCGCATTGGGCATTGTCGCCCCTGACACCATCGGCACCAGCATCACATGTATCACAGTATGTATTGGGCGTACAGTTACACAGTAATGCATCAAATTCAGGGGGGCGTTTCCTCCAGGTGGTGCCTGTGTTGTTGGTCGGGTCGTCAGGGGCGTTACATTAATTGCGTAACCTTAAATTCCAAGCGATATTAACGTAGCAGCTACATCGGTGTCGAATCGACGAGTGTAAACTAAACAAATAGCAGTGCTCACCGGCTACAGGCGCACCACTAAGGCTGCTGGTTCCCGGTCGCCGACACACTTTGAAACTCGCTCGTGTAAACACGCCACTACATCGCTTCATATAAATCGATTTGCCTAAATCGCTTCACAATTGCCCGTGTAAACACGGCTTTAGTGCACCGACATTGAAACGGTTACTGTACCCATCATGGTTGAATGGTTATGCCGTCTAAGTAAACATCGATCTGTATACACTGCCTTGGGATATTTTTTAGTATTCCTCCTCAGGGTTTATTCATTTTGTTTTATTTCTTAGCAAAACATGTATCCAGGTATCAAGCAGGTTAATAGTATTCAATATTGTATTTATATAAATATGTTGTTTGTTTTTGTGATGGCTTATTTACCCTGTCTATAATGAGTAAATCGCATCACAGCTTGTTTTCATAGCTGAACAGCAATAGTCTTGGAATATACCAACCCCATGCTAGTGTTAGTAGGGACACTCAGTTTACGCAGTGACTGAATTAATGTGTATATAAAGGAAATAATTACTTGTTTCTTGTATCATGCATATAACTAGAAATCACCAGAGAACATATTGTTGGAGAGCAGAAACTGATTGGAATGAATCATTTTTGATGAATTATCATTGAACTGTTGCAACAATCCGTTTGTAAATCTACGTATTATATTTTTAAATAATATTCACATGCAATAAAGATGCTGATTCAATAAATGTGTTGACGGGATTAAATTAACTAGAATAACCATTTCAACATTAATTATCATTTAAAATGGGAATGATAACGCAAACAACTGTCAAGATTCTTCTTGTTATATGTATATACTTTTAACAATCTTACATCAATGTTTACAACTTTCAATTGTTCTCTTCATATATGATAAATTAAATATGTATTTCGTCATCAGTGTACACACCAGTCCTCGACAATAATGTCAATTACACCATAAGTAGGACACCGTGACTAAATAACACACAGATTTCGACGTCTACCAGACATTTTGATAAATTATCTGGTAGACTTTCACAAATCGATTGAAGTGCATATTCAGAAATGGACAAACAATACTAGCACCCTGTTGGGTATTAACATAACATGGCTTTCAAATAAAGTCTTAGAGAAAGTCTTATATAAGAAAATCATTCATGACCAGATTTATGTCTAAATCATCTCTTCGGGTGATACTGTAATTGCTTGTAATTATTCTGCATTTTGCTTGTACCAAGTATTACAGCAGTTTATTTACGATTGAGATACAGACGCGATTGAGTCAATTCCTACCGTACTCAAACATTAATATCGGACTTCCAGGGTCAATGTACGTATGAAGATATGGAATTCAAGGCTGTTTTTTATAGGAATTCAAAACTATTTTCATTTAGATTTCAGGAGGGAAAAACAATGGCGAATGTCGATTTCGGACTAATTTCAATGGAATTCTAGACTTTTCAAGAGTAATTACCCAAAATAGGTTAAAATCAAGGCTTTTGAAGGCCTTGAAATGGGGAAAATGAAGTTCAAGACTTTTCAAGACTTTCCAGGCCCCGTACGGACCCTGGACTTCATTCAACCACCTGCTAATTCACCCTAATTAGAGCACATTTCATTCACCTTCACCATAGAAGAGTGGTTTACATGTTGATCGCTGAACATATGCTTAAGTTGTATTTTATTACATAATAACATCTTCAACCAGGTATCATCAATGAATGTGAAAGAGCTCATATGGTTACACCCTTTAGAAACCGGAAATGCACAAAAAAAGGGGAAAAAAGGCGATTAAAAGTGTATATGGTTCACACTAAATGTTCAACATTTCCCTTCTGAGTTCATAGAACTTCCATTTAATGGCTTCTATGTATCTGTATGGTAAATAAGCATGTTGAACCATTATTAGCCTTGGTCCCAGGCTTCTTCATTGGCTATATGTCAACGCATTTCTTTTCTGTTACAGGAATTCATTAAGATGGGGAATTTTCAATCACTGGCAATTGGTCTACCTCATTCCACTGCTCCTTGCCCTATCCTAGTAATGCCAAGCACCAGGCTGTGTGGCGACAAGTATACATTTTTTAAGTCATTGGTTTGACTTGTTTGGGGGTTTTTGATTGAACCCAAGATTCAAAATCCCAGGACATGCCACGCATTATACCAATTAAGGATATTTCCCTATACATACGAAATATATATATTATAATTATCATAATGATGATAACAATATAAGAAATCCAATGGTCGTACTATACGCATGCTAATCAACAAATGACAACAACCCTGGTGTCAGTGCTGGAAAAAGGAATATCACAGGTATATTTGTCCGATCACAGCTGGTAGGAAGGAAATGGGAGATGCTTCACAAGCAGTCCTCATCACAGATTGCCTTAAACCACAAATTGCCAGCTACCTCCTATAGCGACCAACCCAAGCCACTGCTTTACAGTCTGAATGCTCAGCGTTTGGGTGGATTGAATGATTTCGCTCTAAATTCAGGGATGAAAGTAGTCTGACAAAAAACGCAGAGATCAGACCGAGATCTTGGCGCTTACAGCGAATTTCCGCGAAAACGAGGATTTTTTCCCATAGGATTAGCACTGTCAGTGAATCGCTGGAAAATGCCGAAAGTCAGGTTTCAACTGTCCTTGTTGTGACTATATTATCACCTATATCTAATAACTGTTCTTGTTTGGGTCTGATGTTCTAGCAACATCACAAGTCATATGCACGGGATTCGGATTAATCAATTACTTCTGTCATAATATTATATATATATAATATATTAACGATTTGTTTAATGTTAATTAATAAATATTTTTGTAATCGCGGAAATCACCGAACTCGCAGAGATCTTTCATCCCTGTCCAATACATGCGTGGTAGAAATACTTGTCTCAAAAGTAAAAACTGTCTTCAAAGCTCTTGGTGTCACTCAACTTCCCTTCCTCTTCCGTCTCCCCGTTGCTGTTCTTCTCCGACCTTGACCTTTGCCTGTCACAGTTTTTAATCTTTTCTTCAATCACGGCCTCCTGTGCCTCCTCCCTCCGTCCCGTCTCCGTGGTAGCTGGACTTCCCTCCAAATCTACTGTCTTCTTGCCCTCCTGGTCTTCCTCGTCCTCTTCTTCCACCTCATCCACCTGTTCCTCGTCTACTTCCTCCTCGTCTTCTCCCTCCTCCTCCCCCTCCTCCTGTTCTCCCTCATCTTCTTCCCCCTCCTCTTCCTCCTCATCCTCTTCCCCATCCTCCTCTTCCCCATCCTCCTCTTCCCCATCCTCCTCTTCCCCTTCCTCCTCTTCCCGCTCCCCTTCCTCCTCCACCTCTTCCTCTTCCACATAATTCTCCAGGGTCCCATCGACCTCAATTCGATCCGTCCTGGCCGGTTTCACCGCCCTGGGAGAAGCAGCAGCACCAGCACCACCAGCCTCCTTCTTCTTGGCATTCTTCCCCAGCCTACCTTTCCCACCATGAGCAATGCGCTTCTTGTACCCACGTATAAGGCGACGCGGCTTAGTCGGGGAAGCCTTCCACTGTTTCGGGTACCCCCCCAATTGGCCATAACTCCGGACCAGCTCCTGGTCCCTCAGGCTCGACTCAGCGTTGACCTGGGGGGGATGGGGCAGCGACTGGAACCCCTCGAGCTTCATCAGCGCTCGCAGCTTCATCTCATCACGGTCTCGTGCCGTCTTCACCGTCACCGCTTCCCTGAGCTGGTTCCTGATCTGCTTGACACGCAGCTGCTTGATGAGGTCCGTCTTGGTCGGGTCCTGGCCTGAGTAGATAGCGCTGTCCAGACACGAGTAGCGCATCAGCTCCGACCGCCTGATGCGGCTTCCCTCGATGAAGATGCGGTTGTCGACGGCCTTGAACGTCGGCATCGGCTGGTCCTTGAAGACCAGCTCGAAGTTGCCCGTTTCACAGTTTTTGTTCTCGCGCTTGTCCAGGACCACTGCAAAGGAAAAGCAGTGATTATATACTGTAAAACCTCCCTAACCGACGACTCCCCAGATCGACCACTCCCCTATATCGATCGCTTTATTTGCGTCCCAACAATACCGTTGTAACCATATTTGAACTCACTAAACCGACGACTTCCCTAAATGGACCACTTAAAGTCGGTCCCAAGGTCGGTCAATTTAGAGAGGTTTTACTGTATATATATGGGTCATTCTTTAAAACTGGGCATCACATATTTGGTTTCCACATTACGATGCTGATAATTTGTTCTTTCTTTTATTGATTACAAGTCAAATAATTAGTGTATCCTCTGTGTATTAAGTACGTTAGCAATAGTACATTTATTGAAGCTATTCCAAGGAAGAAATTAAGTTTTCTTATATGATTTCGTGCTAATTCACTACACGAGACACAACACGCTTATATGTATATTTGGAATCAGATTTATTATCTGAAAACAATTAAAAAGGCTCAAGGAGCAGCATTCTCGAGGTGGCGACAGAGGCCCTCTTTCATGATCAATGGCATGCAGCAATGTCTAGTAACGTTAATGAATAGTCATATATATCGGACATAGGCATCGTGGCCTCTTAGTCTTGCGAGACAGCATTACAGTCAGTTGCAGTTTCTTGTAGATTCAAATCTGGAATACAAACATAGTATCGTAATCTATCGTACAGTAATCGAGCAGCTCGGATCACCTCGGCAGCACTCAACCCCCTTTCGTTAAGGGTGGGTGGGTGGGAATTTTGCGCACGTCTTAGTCCACTGGCGGGCAGGCGGGCTGTGACGCCGCGTGCTAGTGACCGATACGCCGCCCTGGTGTCTCGTGAGTGAATTAGAGATGTTAGCTAGCCAACATCACCAATTCACTACACGAGACACAACACGCTTATATGTATATTTGGAATCAGATTTATTATCTGAAAACAATTAAAAAGGCTCAAGGAGCAGCATTCTCGAGGTGGCGACAGAGGCCCTCTTTCATGATCAATGGCATGCAGCAATGTCTAGTAACGTTAATGAATAGTCGTATATATCGGACATAGGCATCGTGGCCTCTTAGTCTTGCGAGACAGTATTACAGTCAGTTGCAGTTTCTTGTAGATTCAAATCTGGAATACAAACATAGTATCGTAATCTATCGTACAGTAATCGAGCAGCTCAGATCACCTCGGCAGCGCTCAACCCAACAACCTTCCGAGCGCTGCCGGGGCGACACTAACATGCACTGCACTTAGGTATGCGTTTACAGATGCGCTTCTCCAGGTACCGGCAGCCATTATCGTGTCCAGACCTTGGCAGGCCTGAGCAGCACCTCTGCGGAGGCCACGGAGGGTAAAGCCTGTGTCTCTACCCAATGCCATGAAGGAGGCCAAGCTCAATGCTCGTTTCAGGACCGGAAGTGTGAGTGGTAAGCCTGATGGCAACATGAAGGCTGGTGCATTAGGGTACGCTGGAGTTATCGCGTATCTTTGCCAGGCTCTGACCGGACAACATGAAGAGCGCGGGAGGCTGGGGAGCCGGAAAATTACAGGTGGAGCAGAGGAAGGGCGCGTTTTTGTGGACCTTAGGACAACCGTTAAGTTATTTCCATCTATGTAAATGTCCTTGTGTCTTAGTACATGCGTCATGGTGTTCGGCTCGACGGATAAGGGAACTAGGTTTCCTTGTCTAACAAAGGTGAAATATCCTATTAGGATAGCCGCTATGATAATATTAGGCGCTGGCCTTAGACTTTGGAGGTATTCGATTATAGCTTTGAGTTTGGATGGATTAATTGGGGTAGCTCTAGTAACTATGTGGTGGGTTGTTTGAAATATTCCGGATTTAAAGAGCTTAATCTCAGGTGCATCGAACGCACTTGCAGTCCCAACACCTGCTGCTACCCAGAGTTTGACTGAACTAAAGTAGTTCATTATGGCACCAGGTGATTTAAGACGATCTTTGAGGAACATAAGAAATGACAAGAGGACGTATACTGAAGGGTTTTGACAATCTGTGCGGTGCTGAGTGCAAAAGTCTATATATAGTTTAACATGAGCTGCCTTGTTCTTCCAGGTCCTGATATGACCTTAAATGTTGCTAGGACATAAAACAACAACAAACAAACATCTTCCAGGTCCGAGGCGCTAATGCGAGCACATAGCTATCCAGGAGTCTCTGGTGATGTATTAGCGAGAATCCTGGAAGATAGAGCCACAAAATTACTATCTTCCGAACCTGACTATTACAGTTTGCATTTCAAGATGTTAAGCGATATCATTAGAGTAATCTCTTGCAGACCACGGGTTTTACACATATTCAGCGCTGACAATTTATGGGTTTCATCGTGTGGGGCTCTACTAAGGGCGACGGCTAGAATTAGTTCTTTCCCTGGTTTATGTAAAATAACAAGTTCACAATTTTTCGTAGCTGCAATTAACCATAGCTGCCTTGCGCATGCACACACAATTTTATCTTTACCACGACCTGAGTCCAAGACTTGTTGAGAGGCGATATTATCCGTGTTAACGACAATAGTAAATTCATGTGGGTTCGGGGGAAGTAGATTAGTTACAGCATGTACCAAATTAAGGGCTTCAAGTTGTGTGATTAGTAGTTCTTGCGCGCATAATTTGGAATCGTACTCAATACTAAAATAATGGGTAGGAGAGAATGCCCCACCTGCTTTCAGAGTTGAGTCACACTCAATAATCCAACTTTTCCTAGGCGCAGAAGGCAGAAGCTGTACGCCATTATAACTATTTGCGAAAATTTTAAACCATTCGAGGTCTCTGAGCAACTCTTTGTCAAATACATGTTGACCTACATATGGTGAAGCCCTGAGCACGGCTAGTACCCTGTTTGTGAATCTAACTGCGGGCTGGATGCATTTTGACAAGTGGTGTAACTTCCCAGCTAAGCTCTGTAACTGCTTCCTCGAAGATGTGGTTTTCCCTTCCCAAAGTAGGCATTCTTCTAACACTTCTGTTACTTTTTCTTGCGGCAAGGTGACAGTCATGGCAATAGAATCGACTACAAAACCTAACCAAGTTATTGAGGTAACTGGCGGCGTACATTTTTCTAAAGCTAAGTCCAAGCCTAAGTCACTGGATAATGTGTTAAAATAATTAAAGGCATCCCATGCTTTCTGTTCAGTTTCTTCCACTCCTATAAAATCATCTAAATAACATAACGAGAAAAAACTTGCTTGTCTGAGTAACCAAACTACTGCCCTAGTAGTGCGGGCGCAAGCAAGTGCTGAGGTTCTACAGCCGAATGGAGGCGCAATATCAATATAAATGCTACCTTTAAGCGCAATTCCTAATAATGGTACGGACAAGGGACATACTCTCAATTGGCGGTAGGCTCTCGCTAGATCACCCCCCCCCACATCCAGGCACTTGGACCAATCTTGATCAGTCGGTCCGAAAGGGTAGAGACCGAGGGGAGACAAAAATTAAAAGGCCGTCCCAAGTAGAATCCTCTAACAATTCCCGCGTTTACACTTTTTCCCCTTGGGAAACTGAGATCAATTATTATCCTTTTATCTGTAGAGCCCTTCTTAGGCCTCGTCATCATCGGGCTAATTTGACACCATGGAGAAAATGGCAGTGACTGGAAAGGGCCTAGCAGCGCTCCATGATGAAGTTCGGTCGTAATAAACTTTTTAATATGGAAGTCTGCATTATCTGATTTTGAGTGATTTCTGAAAGTTGGCAGTGGTATCCTTTTTGATGTGTAATCCAGTGGCCAACCAAATTCTAGATGTTCGACTAAGAGAACATCAGGTCCTGATATGACCTTAGATGTTGCTAGGATGTAAAACAACAACACACAAACAAACAACAAACAAACAGATATACTATCATTATCGTCAATTTCATGATTTTTATCAGATACAGAGGCGGCTTTCAGAGTAGCATCAGCTGATGAACTTGGGATATAATTAAGAGTGACGTTCTTATCAGCGGCTGATAGAGGCGAGGCGGTAACATGAGTGCTAATCATGGTGGGAACATGTGTAACAATTGAATAGTCAGATATTTCAGTAACTGTGTTTAGATTATTACTCAGCACAGGAAAGAAACTCACATCGTTATTGTTAGGTGTGCTCTCGCTTGTTTTCTTGTCTAGGAACCTTCTCTTTTTTAAGCAATCTTGCTCGCGATGAACTAGAATGCGCTTAAAGCGGTATGCGCACCAGGCACATATATGCGGAGATCAATCAGGAAGGACACCATGAGTTGCCGTAAAGCCACAGTCTTTCCCCCAGTTCCATAAATAACATGGCTTTCCTTCTGTCTCTCTAGTATAATCGTCTCTTTGATTAACGGGGGAAGGATTTATGCCGGTTGTTGCCGCTGAAACAGCAGGTACCTGAGCAGGACGTTGTGTCGTTGCGGGGGCAGGACGCGAGTAAGTGAACTGATTAGATGCGGCTCTTGATTGAAGCGTCCTTACTGCTTCTGTACAAATATCACGCTGGACATCTTTTATAGCTGCCGGATCCGCCCAACCATCCCTAAGTCAACCATCTGCTATCATAGCGAACACACGCTCCGACCAGCGTCGGCATGTCGGCCAATCCCAGGTAATGGCCATGAGGGCGAGATCTTTCTCGTGTTGTAACACGGCAGGGATAGAAACTACTGGGAAGTCAGGTTGGTCAGTTAATAGACGAATGGCAAAGAAATACTCTGACCATGTTGCTTCGCCTAGAGCGATCTTCTTACAAGCGTCCCCCCTAGTAATCAAGTGATGCGGGAAACAGTTCGTACCTTGGGGGCGCTGCAACGCTTAAATGTTGTCCATCATGAAATCGGCAGCGACGGGAATTCTAGGTTGTTGCATTTGGAAGCCGGGTGCACTCATTGAAGATTGAGGTAAGTAGCCGTTACCAGGTACTTGCGCAGGATAGTGAAGTGGAGCCCCGTGAGCTGCTCGAATAGGAGCCCAGCCTCTCCCATATGGAGACTGAGACTGCACTCTGTGTTGCACATGATCCGGTTGCAGTTGAGTACCATCCATCATTGTAGGGTCATGCGGAATCCACACTGAAGAACCGTCTGTAGCTCTGGAATCAGATGGAGGAAGTCCTCCCGGAACTCGTCTAGTAGTAGAGCGACTCTGGCGAGCAGAGTGAGATACGGCAGAACTTGCATGATCAGGTGTAGAAACAGGTGAGGAACGCTGTCTACGATTCGGAGCAGCCGCCATACGCTCCAAAGCTTCTACCCGTGCTAAAACGGCTCTGGAGACACTTCCCACAGATGGTGGGGTACGTGTAGAGTCACCATCGGAAGAGGTAACTGCGGCCAAAGGTGCCCGAGCGGATGCTTGTCGAGGAAGTACTGGTCGTTGAGGAAGATTATTTGTAGAGGGCCGTCCCCGGCGTTTTTTGGTTGGCGGCATGTTGCAGGACGAATTTTGCGCATGTCTTAGTCCACTGGCGGGCAGGCGGGCTGTGACGCCGCGTGCTAGTGACCAATACGCCGGCCTGGTGTCTCGTGAGTGAATTAGGGATGTTAGCTAGCCAATATCACCAATGTGAAAAAGTGAAAATTTACACATTTACACTATGCATGTAGCCAAACTTTTTTTCAACTTATTTTTCAACTTTTTTCTTCTAAATCATAACCTTGTCTGCTTAAGAGTAATCAATAAAATCTTGTTTGACTATGTTGTATATGTTAAAATGAGGTTCTGGATGTGTCTTTGATTTTCATGTTACATGAGTTACATTAATGTATATCTCAATTTGTATAAGATCTAATTCAAAAAGTGAAATTCATTTTTTTTCAACTCTGACATATGCACAACATGCATACCTTCATAGGACATTGGATTAGGCTATTATTTGGAAGGTTCTTTGCTATTATTTGGAAGGTCTTCACTTTTGGTTTCCATGTCACACTTTCGTGCCCAGTTTTAAAGAATGGCCCATATATATATATATATATATATATATATATGGATGGTGATAAACGCTTTATCGCATGCAATAAGCTCTGTAGTGTCCTGCTCCCCCGCCCCCCCTCACTCTCCAAGGTGGGGGGCGGGGGTTGGCATGAACCCTGCCGGCCCCCTGCGCGGAGCGCAACATGGCATTCGCTCACAAGTTGTATATATATATGGGTCGTTCTCAGAAACTGTGTACCACTTGAGGTAGTCTACTAGAAATGCATATTTCAAAGAAACCCTTTATTGGAGTGTCAATATTTAGATTTCATCAGTTAGCCAAATAATGTGGGAGATAGTTTAGATCAAAAGTAAATGTTAATATTGTGTATTATGTATCTTATTGGGATGGATGTAGCTAAATACATAGAAAATTACATCACTAATTTGTGACATTGTCAACAGCATTGAAAATAAAGTGTCACAAACTTAATGAAAACCTCTGAACAACAGCTCATTTCACTTCAAATGGTCATATACAATGTCTTCATTAAGTTGAAGACATTTATTTCTAAAAAAAAAATTTAAATTATGAAATAGTTAACATTTTCTGGAGTCATTAACATCGTAACATTTCGTTTCCACTTGCAAGTACTATGAAACTCTGTATCAAACACTGAGTACAGATACAGTACAGGAACTATTTTCACCATTTGACACTATGCATGGACCCAGTTATGGTATAGTAAAAGATAAATCCTGAAATTGCCCCTAAACATTGAAATTTGAGCCGAACATTTGTGTAAAATTGTTGTTTCCACTTTGTTACTCTGCTAATCTGTTACTCTGCTAATATTTTCTTGCTTTTCTCTTTAATATTCACAAATAAGACAAAACCATAGCAATGAGGTTTCAAATTATTATTACTACTGTTTATAAAGCAAGTGGCATGTGAAATGTTCTAAAAATATCAAGTTTTGTGTGGAAAATATTTGATTTTGGAGTCAGATTGGTTTCCATGCTATACTGCTATTTACTGGGTGTGAGCATCATTTGACCTACTTAAAAATGCCAGAATATGTTTATTTTCAATTATTCAGATGCAAAAGGACATACACATTGAGGAAACTTGCTTATAGGACTTTGGCAGCATTTTGATTTTCTGGTACTGATGTCACACTATTGGTACACAACTTCTGTGAACGACCCATATTACAGGGTCCATACACATGTGAAGATATGGAATTCAAGGCTATTTCAACGCTTTTCAAGGCTATTTTGATAGGAATTCAAGACTATTATCATTTGGATTTCAGAAAAAACTAATGGTGAATGACGATTTCGGAATAATTTAGATCAGTGGGACAGTTTAATGGAATTCAAGGCTTTTCAAGATAAGAAATCTGCAAAGTCGTGGAAATCATTGATCCCTGATATATACTGCTGTAAATGGCCGCTGATCAGACAAAAATGAGCTACCTTTCATGAGATCTTCAATAACGGTGGCGCACATCTTAGCCTTCTCCTTTGTCGTTGGCGCCATGCCAGGACTGGAGTTGACCTCCAGTAGCCACGGGGTGTAGTTGTCAGACAGCATGAAGTCGGCTCCGTACAGCTCGAAGGCGGCCTGTGTACGGCATAAACAGGAAGACATCAGCGTGACGGGGCAGTAAAGCATGCTGGGTAATACTAATAGCACAGGGATCAGTCACACTGGGAAGTGAAGCATGCTGGGTATTGATACAGGGATCAGTCACACCGGGCATTGAAGCATGGTGGGTATTGATACAGGGATCAGTCACACCGGGCATTGAAGCATGGTGGGTAATAATAATAGCACATGGATCAGTCACACTGGGAAGTGAAGCATGGTGGGTATTGATACAGGGATCAGTCACACTGGGCATTGAAGCATAGTGAGTATTGATACAGGGATCAGTCATACCGGACAGTGAAGCATGGTGGGTAATACTAATACTGTAGGTACTCCAAAGTGATTTCTATTTTCAACAGGTCAGTATTACATCTTATATATCTGTACAGATCTTTTAAATTGAATCTCAATGATATAAAAATCATTTAGATCGATTGAATAGCTGCAAAGTTATGAGTGTTTAAAGATTGATTTTTTTGCCCCGATTTGTGCACATTTCCAAATTAGCCAAATCTTGGATTTTAGCGTCCCACCTGGAAGCTATTTTGCATATGATCTGTCCAATATTAAAGAATCTCATTCTCTATAGTAAAATTAAGAAGCTCAATTTTTTACAGACCATCACTGTTAGTATTCTTTCTGAAATTTCATGTCAAACTTGCTAAATTCCTTAATTTCCAGCAAACACCAATAATAAATTCAGTAAAATATAGAAAAATAGCATAACTCCCGTTCTAATTGTCCTATCATAGCAATCTTTATACCAAAATAACCAGAATCAAAAGCTCTACATGATGACATAATTTTCTAACTGATCAGAGAAAGAAAGACAACATTCAATTTTAGGCATTGCGAGCTGACAATAAAATTAAGAAAAATAGCATAACTCCCATTCTAATTGTCCGATCACTGCACTTTTTATACCAAAGTAACCAGAATTTAAAGCTCTACATGCGGACATCATTTTCTAACTGATCAGAGAAAGAAAGACAACATTCACTTTTAAGCATCGCGAGCTGACAATAGCCAAATTCTTGCAGAAGTCACTTCTCAGACCAAGCTTGGTGCGCATGATATAAATCTCAACCAAATATTGTTCTGGTTAGGTAGAGGAAGACTTAAGCTTTCTAATGATATAATTTTCAAAACGATCCTGATCAATTTTCAAGGAGGATTAATGTCTTAATGTTTTTACTCCTTCAGTTCAATCAAATTTCCCACTCAGAAACACTCATGCTTGATATGCTAATGAAGCCTAGATTCTTCTCTATCTTTTATTGGTGGTTATTTTTAGCTCAGGTCAATGTACTCACCAAGCCATCAAGTTTAGGGAAGGGAGTAGCTCAGACTGGATGAAAACAAAACCGGCGAGCATGCTCAGAGCTGCCGATGGTACCCGCCAACAAGTGTCCATTGACTGTGATTTATTTCATAATGATAATTAAAAATCAGACAGCCTAAAAGACAAAAGAACAAGCTTTACTTTGATAACATTTTTATTTCAAACCAAGCAGAATTAGTGGAGATTCAAGCCTTTTTAAAAGGGTTAAAATAGGTCAAATTTCGCGCTGCGGACACCGTATACGCCGACTTTGGAGTATCTACTAATAGCACAGGGATCAGTCACACTGGGAAGTGAAGCATGGTGGGTATTGATACAGGGATCAGTCACACCGAGCATTGAAGCATAGTGGGTATTGATACAGGGATCAGTCACACCGGCCATTGAAGCATGGTGGGTAATACTAATATCACAGGGATCAGTCACACTGGGAAGTGAAGCATGGTGGGTATTGATACAGGGATCAGTCACACCGGGCATTGAAGCATGGTGGGTATTGATACAGGGATCAGTCACATCAGGCATTGAAGCATGGTGGGTAGTGATACAGGGATCAGTCACACCAGGCAGTGAAGTATGCTGGCTATTGATTCAGGGATCAGTCACACCGGGCATTGAAGCATGGTGGGTATTGGTACAGGGATCAGTCACATCGGTCATTGAAGCATGCTGGGTATTGATTCAGGATTCAGTCACACTGGGAAGTGAAGCATGCTGGTTATTGATACAGGGATCAGTCACACCGGGAAGTGAAGCAAGCTGGGTATTGATATAGGGATCAGTCACACTGGAAAGTTAAGCATGCTGGGAATTGATACAGGGATCAATCACACCGGGGAGTGAAGCATGCTGGGTATTGATACTGGGATCAGTCACACCGGGCAGTGAAGCATGCTATGTATTGATACAGGGATCAGTCATATCGGGCAGTGGAGCATGCTGGGTAATTAACACAGGGATAAGCCAGTGACGCATGCTGGGTAATAGCTTAGGGATCAGTTACACTGTTCAGTGAAGCATGCTGGGATAGCACAGAGATCAGCCAGCGAAGCATGCTGGGTAATAGCATAGGCATCAGCCACACCGGGCAGTGAAGCAAGCTGGGTAAGTGCAGACCTGTGAACACTCACTGTGTTCATTATCTAAGTGTGGCAGACCTGGTGTGTCCATTATCTAAAGGCCCTGTCACACTACGACGTTTCCGCCGGCGCGCCGGCAACGCGCAAAATATTTGCAACCCGTCGGCACGCGGTCAACTCTTCGGCGCTTTGGGAGAAAGTTTGACGCGGCGCAGCGTGTTAGTGGCGGGTTGGAGGCGCGTTATTGGCGCGTTATTGGCGCGTTATTGGCGCGTTTGTAGCGCGTTATTGGCGTGTTGTCGGCGCGCTGTCGGCGCGTTGACGGCGCGTTGGTGTCGCGTTTTTACCGTGTCAACGCGTACATACCCGCCAGCAACACGTTAGGACGCGCCCGCAGCGCGTCCACACCGCGTGGCCAACGCGTCTAGGCGCGCCGGCAACACGTCCAACGCGCCGATAAACGCTGGAGCAACGCCAATGGCGCGCCCACAACACGTCGATGGGACGTTCCCGACGCGCCGACAGAATGCTCGGATTTCGGGGGGAAAAAAACCAACGTTAACCGACGTTGATCAACGTCCTGCCAGCGTTCCGCCGGCGCGCCGCCAACGCGTGTCGATGTGTTAGTAACGCGTCCGTAACGCGCCCTCGAACACGCTGCCGCGCGTTGCGGCCCGTCGAAAATTTTGTGCAAGCACAAAACCTAGACGCGTCCCGACGCGCGCCGACGTGTCCATTCACAAGTTGCTATGTACCGACGCGCCGGAAACGCGCCCGTAACGCGCCGGTAACGTACCGGACGTGTACCGACGTTTCGACCAAAAAGGCAACACGTCGACGCGCGTTGGTGGGAAACGTTGTAGTGTGACAGGGCCTTAAGTGTGGCAGACCTGTGAACACCCAGACAGTTACTGTGTCCAATATCTAAGTGTGGCATATCTGTGAATACCCAGACAGTTACTGTGTCCATTATCTAAGTGTGGCAGACCTGTGAACACCCAGTTACTGTGTCCATTATCTAAGTGTGGCAGACCTTTGAATACCCACACAGTTACTGTGTCCAATATCTAAGTGTGGCATACCTGTGAACACCCAGACAGTTACTGTGTCCATTATCTAAGTGTGGCATACCTGTGAATACCCAGACAGTTACTGTGTCCATTATCGAAGTTTGGCAGACCTGTGAATACCCAGACAGTTCCTGTGTCCATTATCTAAGTATGGCATACCTGTGAATACCCAGACAGTTACTGTGTCCATTATTTAAGTGTGGCAGACCTGTGAACACCCAGACAGTTACTTTGTCCATTATCTAAGTGTGGCAGACCTGTGAACTCCCAGACACTGACTGTGTCCATTATCTAAGTGTGGCAGACCTGTGAATACCCAGACAGTTACTGTGTCCATTATCTAAGTGTGGCAAACCTGTGAACACCCAGACAGTTACTGTGTCCATTATCTAAGTGTGGCATACCTGTGAACACCCAGACAATTACTGTGTCCATTATCTAAGTATGGCATACCTGTGAATACCCAGACAGTTACTGTGTCCATTATTTAAGTGTGGCAGACCTGTGAACACCCAGACAGTTACTTTGTCCATTATCTAAGTGTGGCAGACCTGTGAACTCCCAGACACTGACTGTGTCCATTATCTAAGTGTGGCAGACCTGTGAATACCCAGACAGTTACTGTGTCCATTATCTAAGTGTGGCAAACCTGTGAACACCCAGACAGTTACTGTGTCCATTATCTAAGTGTGGCAGACCTGTGAACACCCAGACAGTTACTGTGCCCATTATCTAAGTGTGGCAGACCTGTGAATACCCAGACAGTTACTGTGTCCATTATCGAAGTTTGGCAGACCTGTGAATACCCAGACAGTTACTGTGTCCATTATCTAAGTGTGGCAGACCTGTGAATACCCAGACAGTTACTGTGTCCATTATCTAAGTGTGGCAGACCTGTGAACACCCAGACAGTTACTGTGTCCATTATCTAAGTGTGGCAGACCCGTGAATACCCAGACAGTTACTGTGTCCAATATCTAAGTGTGGCAGACCTGTGAACACCCAGACAGTTACTGTGTCCATTATCTAAGTGTGGCAGACCCGTGAATACCCAGACAGTTACTGTGTCCATTATCTAAGTGTGGCAGACCTGTGAACAACCAGACAGTTACTGTGTCCATTATTTAAGTGTGGCAGACCTGGTGTGTCCATTATCTAAGTGTGGCATACCTGTGAATACCCAGACAGTTACTGTGTCCATTATTTAAGTGTGGGAGACCTGTGAACACCCAGACAGTTACTGTGTCCATTATCTAAGTGTGGCATACCTGTGAATACCCAGACAGTTACTGTGTCCATTATCTAAGTGTGGGAGACCTGTGAACACCCAGACAGTTACTGTGTCCATTATTTAATTGTGGCAGACCTGTGAATACCCAGACAGTTACTGTGTCCAATATCTAAGTGTGGCAGACCTGTGAACACCCAGACAATTACCCTGACCATTATCTAAGTGTGGCAGACCTGTGAACACCCAGATAGTTACTGTGTCCATTATCTAAGTGTGGCATACCTGTGAATACCCAGACAGTTACTGTGTCCATTATCTAAGTGTGGCAGACCTGTGAATACCCAGACAGTTACTGTGCCCATTATCTAAGTGTGGCAGACCTGTGAATATTCAGTTTGAGACTCACTGTAAACACCCAGTGTGTCCATTAGCTAAGTGCAGTCCACCTGTGAATACCCAGACAGCCAGTGAGTTCATTACCTTCTTGTTCTCAGCTATGTCGCTGGTGGCGAGTAGCGTGTTCACCACAGCTTGAATCATGCCTGGGTAGACCATCTCTTCCCACACATTGCCCGCACCCACAGACCTGCAACCATCAGAAAGCAATCAGTCACACACCTCTATCGGATTAACATAACCAGTACAACTTTACTTGGTCCCCATTACAGGGTCCATACACATCTGAAGATATGGAATTCAAAGCTACTTCAAGGGTTGTTTTTTATATGAATTCAAGGCTATTTTCATTTCGATTTCAGGGGGGAAAAAACAATGGCGAATGGTGATTTCGGACTAATTTAGATCAATGGGTACAGTTTAATGGACTTCTAGGCTTGTCAAGACTAATTACCCAAAATAGGTTAAATGCAGGGCTTTTCAAGGTCTAAAAATGGGGTAAATGAAGTTGAAGACTTTTCAAGACTTTCCAGGTCTCGTATGGACCCTGCCAATATCATGATTGAATAAGATTAGTCAGCATTACTCTACCTTGAATGAAGCTATTCTATTGGAGTTATTAAAGACTCAACCCTCTGCAGTCATGCTGTGGCTATTACACTATTACAGTATTGAACTGTTAGAGTGACATATGCCAAGAACTACTAATATAGTTCAATAGGCTTCCTATACAAAATAAAACTGAACAATGACTAATAATAGAGAAGGGCTATAAAAAAGCAATTCATTGCAGTAGAGTTCCTCTACGGATAATTATCACACAGCCTACTTTGAATAAAATTAATTAAAAGCGCTTTGACTACTTCTTATAACCTTATGTAATTCCAGCTATACCAGCAATGCATGACATCACAGAATGAACTTTTGAGCTGCAACTCAGTAGGTAAAGATTGATCTGTATGGGAACACCATTACACAGATTAACCCTATGTGTGTTCTCAGTAGATAGCCTAGGTATACGCCAAGGGTGATGCACATTCCACCGAAATTAGATCCTTAAAACATGTATTAAGGCGATAAGGCGTTCATTAAAAGACCTTTCAGACACCAGCCTATATGATAAATCAATGTGAACTGATGGACAATCTGCGACAAAAATATCCTCCAATTTAACAGAAAAATGGTGATGGGGAGGAAACTGGTGCAGATTTGCGTGTTTCAATGGTGGAGTTGAATGGTTTGTGAAAAGCAGACTTGCGCAAGGTATTCTTCGAACTGTTCGCTGCTCATGTAGTTGTCGTCTGGCAGGTCCCCTTCTCTGTCACCATTCAGGTAGAACTGCTGGATGGCCACGTTCGACAAGTGCACAGCCCTAAGCAGGAATATACAGAGATGGCAACATTGTGTGACCAAAAATGGGAAGGTTTTAATATTTTATTAGGAAGATTAGTTTGTGTATGGCAACACACCGTACAACAATCAGACATATATCATGACATAGTGTAATCATACAATATATAATATGCATATATAATTATATTATATACTTTTTCATACAAGTCCCATCATGTATCCCATCATGTGTCTATGTGTCATTTTCTAAGCTCTGCTTGCCACCTCGAGCTGCTGATATCCTTAACCTGCTGTAAGTAGCTGATTTTGCCTGTGAAAATCGGAAGTCTTCCTACCAAATCGGAGCTGTTGGTATCTCTGGAATATAGGAGGCAGCAGTCCATTAGAGTAAGCAATTCACAGTACACCTAATCACAATAACTCCCCCTAACACTATCTGACCTACAGCTAATACAGCAGAACCACCACGTTCGTTTACCATAACTCACAATGTCCAGAGTATAAATCGGGGATCAAAGATGCTTCTGACACCGCTCTAAACAGGAATATAAGAGGTGGCAGTAGAAAGACCTCCATTTGACTTTCAAAATCTATTAATCTACACTGCTACATGGTTTCATAAAAAATGTTCACCCCAAAACTATCAGATATAATAAATAAGCATAATAAGTATACATTTAGCACTTTAGATTGCAAATTCATGTGGTTATTTCCATATTCCAGCCTTCCAACACTTTTTCTGTCAGCTTGTCTAGCAGCCCTGTCACAGAAACAACAGGAGCAACTGACCTCAGCACTCTTCCCCCCACCCATAGTTTAAATTCTATGTTTTTCGTCTTTTCTTGATGCCTCTACGGCATTTGATAGAGTGAATCATGCAAAACTGTTTGAAAAACTAGTGCAGCATGGTACTCCAAGGTATCTAATCAGGATATTAATATTTTGGTATTCACAGCAATCAATGGTAGTCAGGTGGGGTGATGCCATGTCAGAACCCTTCCAAGTCAGTAATGGTGTATGTCAAGGAGGGATATTGTCCCCCTATTTATTTAATACTTATATGGATGACTTGTCCAAAAGGTTAAATCAGTGTAAAAGTGGATCTATTAATGGATTATTACTGCTAAACTATCTTATGTATGCCGATGACTTGGTAATATTCTCACCATATAGTCGTGGACTGCAAATGCTACTTAATATATGCTCTGAATGTGGCATAGAAGCTCATGTCATATACTATGCTATTAAAAGTATAATAATGATCATTTGGTCAAAATATGAAAAGGACACTGTATTACCTGATTTTGTTTTAACTGGTGCTCCCCTTTCAATCTCTACTGAAGTCAAGTACTTTATGACACTTTATGACTGATAACTTTAGAGATGACATGGACATTAATAGACAGTGTCACAAGTTATATGCTCAGGGAAACACGCTCATCAGAAAATTTCATGTGTACACCTGATGTCAAGATCAATTTATTTAGGACTTTCTGTACTCCCTTGTATACTGCCCAGATTTAGTGGAACCATAGAATGTATAGCATTAGAAAACTGAATGTAGCATATAATGACATTATGAGGTTATTACTCCATCTACCTAGGTATCACGGGGCTAGTCAGCTATTTGCCAATATTGATGTGCCAGCCTTCCAAGCTGTTATCAGGAATCTAATATTCAAATCTATTACTAGACTTGAAAAGTCAGGAAATGCTATAATACAGGGACTTGTGAAAATAGGAGAGTGATCTCATATTTACCTGTCACATGGAGAGATTGGTTAGAAACTACTGTATGTAGACCAACATTTTGATATTGGTTAGTATGGTAGTATTCATACTATTACTTGTATGTTATGCACATTTTTTTTATGTACCCTGCTATGGACAATTTTTAAATTTGTTTAATTTGTTTATTGACAAGGTATTTACTTTGCCCATAACGTATAAGTTCCCGTGAGAATGCTTGTTTTCAACACTGGACAGCTGTGGTGCTGTCTTGATCTGTTCCATCGCCCATAAGTGTTTACCTGTGTCTGCTCAGGTCAGCCTTCTGCAATTTTGGTTGTTAGTAATAGCCTATGTTAGTTTTTTTTGTAATTTTCCAGTTTTTTTTATCTAGTCTGAGTATGATACCTTAGCCTACTATGTACATCTACTTGGGTGACATGCAGGCTTGTGGGAGAGGATCCCGTCCCATTTAGATTTTTTTATTTGTTACAGCATCCTTTCACCTAAACCCTGTCCTTAGATAGTGCACCCGTGTGCTAGAACACATGTAACTACCATAATGCTGAGTCTGAAATAAAAGTATTGAAGTATTCGGTTGCATAAACTGAAAAGCAAGCCAAAGATGTGCTTGGAGAACAGTTGTCAGAGTACAGCGCCAGTCTCAGCAGCATATGCCGGATATCTTTAAACCAGGGTCCCTGTGACAAAAATGTTAAAATCCCAGAAAAACTAAGGCGGTCCAGGGGTGCATATCCCCCAGAAATCTTTTTAAACCTACAATTCAAATGGTGCAATCTGGCATGTACCTACTTCGACATATTTTGGCCTTGAACTTCCAACTGTTTTAAGACTTCAAGACCAACAAATAATTAAAAGTTACATTCTCACTCACTCACTCACTGTCAATTTTTATTTATTTTTTTGTCTTTATTCCCATGGACAGGAATCTTTTTCCTGCTGATTTGGAAATGCAGTTTTCTCTGAAATCAACGAGTTCGCTGCAAAATGGGATCCCTCGACCCCTCACAGCGTGTGACGAGGTTGTTGAAGTTTTATATCCTGCCAACATCTACAGTCATATCAGGACAGGTACTGACTTGTGTGCACTCATGGTGACTTTATAGTGCTGCCCCACTGGGAAATCAGGCCACCAGCACCATGACCAGATATCCCACTAGGTCACATTATCCTGACATTGAGCTAACCAGTTCTTGCCCTATCCTATTAATACCAAGTACCAAGCTAGGAAGTGACAATTATAAATTGGCTTGACTCAACTGGGAACCAAACTCCCAATCTCCCGCATGCGAGGACTGCGCTCTACAGATTCGGCCACCATGCCCGGTGTGGTGGATGACTCACTCGTGCAGTGAGTCCAGGGTGTACTCCTGCGAACAGATCCTCAGGTAGGAGCCCTTGTAGAACCAGACGGTGAGCGGGTTCCAGTCCGTCACCACAAACCATTGCCGGATGTCGAACTTGGTCTTGTAAAGTAGGCACGGCGTTTCTGAAAGAAGTGAAAGCCGGCCAGTGTGTGTACAATCAGTGAGATGGTCCAGCAGGGTTCATACCCATTTTGACATATCAAATTCCAACACTTTCAAGGACCTTTCAGCGCAAAATTCCAGGACGTTTTTAAGATGTTTATTAAATTAAAGTGTGCCGAAACACAGCTGTATTCATAGTCGATTCACTGGGTAGGATGCGAATTGTGAATAAGCATGAGAAATAAATATGACTATATGTATGAATGATTTTAATATAAAGATTACGTGACAGGATAACGAACCCACAAAAATCACTTTTAATACAAAATATCACTGATTGAAGTTTGGGAAGATCGACGAAAATAGGCTTTAACAAAAAATATGGTCATGGTTCTATACCCTTCAGACATGACCCCTAAATGATGAGCTGTTAAGGGGCCTTTCACACATATCTACCAAAAGGGATACTGAGCATATCAAAGAAGGTTACAGGAGCAGTAGGTGAAGACAATAACATAATAATAATAAGCAGGAGAATTACATACATGAATAATATTTGCATAAGTACATGTACTTTATACCTTATGGATGTATTATACATTTTGTCATGATATGTTTGCGCTTTGCATTGTGTGCGGACTCACTCACCGATGTACTTCTGTACGACGTAGGTTCCCGTCAGTGTGTTGTTGCTGATGTATTTCAGGATATCGCTCAGCTTGGTGCAGAACTCAATGCCTGTAAAGAGACAAAGACGCATGGTCCGTTATACATAAGTGAATTATTAAGACACGTCTGGATGTTAGGGCAAAAAAGAAAAGAAAATTGCTCGTCGTCCCCGCCCATGACTGAAAAATCGCCCGCCTTTGAGTTTGATTAAAATGTCTTTTTTTTAACTGTTAAATTGAGATGGCGGGGGAGTGAGAAATGGAAAGGGGAGTGGAGAGTGGGGTGGATGAAGTGAGAAATAGAAAGGGGAGTGGACAGGGGGGAACGGACAGAGCAATGGGGGAAAGGAATGGAGAGGGATTTGAGGGGTGATAGGGAGGGAACTGGGAAGGGGAGGAGGGAGGGTCGAGAGTGGAGGGGATTAGGAGAGGGAGGGTGTTGGATGGCGAAGAGGGAGGGAATGTGAATGAGGGTGGCAGAAAGAATGGAGAGGGCAAGGGGAGGGAGGAGGGCGATAAGATCAGTGAAATACTAAACAAAGTAAATACAAAAATAAAAACCGCCCTGATTTTTATTTCAAAAGGACGATCACCAACTTAATTTTTTTATTTGGCCTTAGATGTCAGTGGACACGCCATCAGGGTTTACCATACGGTAATTTGGACACATTCCTTTGGTGTACGCATACAGATTCCACTATGCCCTTCAGGCGCGACACCTAAATGTACACATGTACAGGTCCCACTATACACTTCAGACACAACACCTAAATGTACACATGTACAGGTTCCATTATACCCTTCAGACACGACACCTAAATACACACATGTACAGGTTCCACTATACCCTTCAGCCGTGACACCTAAATGCACACATGTATAAGTTCCACTATACTCTTCAGATGCGACACCTAAATGTACACATGTACAGGTTCCATTATACCCTTCAGACACGACACCTAAATACACACATGTACAGATTCCACTATACCCTTCAGCCGTGACACCTAAATGCACACATGTACAGTTTCCAGTATACTCTTCAGATGCGACACCTCAATGTACACATACCGATTCCCTTAGACCGTCCACCCGGCTTGACGATCCACATGTTGCGCATGCCGTCTATGTCGTATTGCTTCCAGAGCCTACGCATCTTGCTGAGCACCATCTTCACTTTACGTAGTTTACTCTCTGTCACCGACACCACCGCGCCATCGCTGAAAAGAGAGACATGATTTTAACACAAGTGAATTCACATAACTATTGTTTAATACATTGCATAATGAACACAAGCAATATAAACCTTAGTGTATTGATGAAGTAGAACTCTTCAAATGGTTCTCTGTCAATATTTGTTATTTGAAATTAAATTTGACTTATTCAAGGACAACCAAGAATAAACTCGCCAACCTATTACCTAGCTTCATTGCGTGATGCCTATTCAGTGGCACCGCCAATGGGTAACTCATGTACTAACACTACCTCATTGCCGAAGTAAACTCGTCAACCTAGCTTCGTTGTGTACTGCCTATACAGTGGCGCCACCAATGAGTAACTCACGCACTAGTTCCCACCTTGCGGGTGTCAGCTCATCTTCAGTGCAGTATACATGCGCTTATAATAAGACCACTCTATTGAATTACTCACTGCGCCACCTTGTAGTACCACTCCAGGAACTGTTCCCACTGCATGTTGGTCAGATAGGCTTTATTCTAGAAAAAACAAATTGATTATTTTTCCGATGACATTAAAAGAATTGATTATTTTTGTAAAGAAAGAATATATTTAGATTTGATCCGATTTAGTAAACTTAGATAATGGTGTACTTCATTTCATTATTCATTCTTTTGTACATACGCCGGACTAAGTTGGTTTGGGGGTAGTTTCTTTTTTTAATGATTAAAAAAACCCAATGAGTCCAATGGAGGGCCTACCCGCTGGTCGATGTCGTCGTGGGTCTTGAACCTGATGTAGCGCTCACACTGGTTGAGCGCCCAGTCGACGGCCTTGGCCGGCACCACACCGCCCGGCTTCTCCCTCACCGTGATCACCGGCCGCACTATACCAGGGGAGAGAAACAAGCGCCAGACAAGTCAATACAGTTCGCAGGCCCTTAGGGAGATTATCGTACAGATTTGTCTAAAAACATGAAATTTGGCACAGGTGTAGATCAGAACGGACTAAATTGATTTTCGGAGGGTGCCAAAGCCGACACTCATTGGAGCCGCAATATTGGCAAAATCCAAGATGGCTGCCAGTCACCATTTGATTTTGTCATAACTTCATAACCGAAAGTTCATGAGTGAAGGCTCTTTTGATATGTTTTGGATTTCAAGGATTCCAAATCTGCACTCTGTTTTGACCTAGAAAATGTCATTTGGTTTATCCATAAAAAAACTCCCAACTGAAACCCACCCACAGCTCTGAGAGACTCAGTGTGTGTAGAGGAAGCGTATGGCATGGACCATGACATCACTATCAACAGTTCGAACATATGCTGTCTGGTGGTCCTGCCCTACAGCATGTGCAAGATGAAGGAATATCCTTGTATCTGCTTCAGAGGGGATACAGGGTTGGACAGCTGATACATCACATGGTCGTTGGAAAGAAAACTGTCACATTTGGTACTGAGAAGGAGTTTCCCACCTAAATGTGTCTTGATAATCTCCTCACTGAGGAAAGAGAACAATTCCTTTTTGTTATCCTCATTTTTTTAGGAATCCACTGTCCCAGTCATGCTTTGGTATTTGTGTGTGTGCCCTAGCCTGTGGATCTGTACCACGACGCTGATGTGTGATTTGAGGCTATCTTCTGGGTAGTTTTATCCCATATGCTGATCACCAGCCGCACTAGACGGCGGTGGGGTGGGGAGAAGATAGTATTTCAGTGTCATTGTCTGACATAAATATATTAGGTTGATTATTATAATAGGGTGAAATAGGACATGATAAATTATACGGTTACCGTTATTTATATTCACATAACGCATTGTATATATATATATATATATATATATATATTGTTTGTTGTTGTTTTACATCCTAGCAACATTTTGACTCGACCAGGGCCTTCATTATAGACTGGTTGGTTGTTGGGGTTTCACGTCCTGGCAACATCTAAGGTCATATCAGGACGGGTACTGACTTGTGACAGTACACACTCATGGCAACTTTCATAGCGCTGCCCCACTGGGAAACCAGGCTGCCGGCACCATGAACTGATATCCCACTCAGTCACATTATCCTGACACTGAGCCAACCTATCCTAATAATGCCAGGCACCTGACTAGGAAGCGACAAATACATTTTTAAGTCATTGGTTTGACTCCACCAGGGTTCGAACCCGTGGGTTCGAATCCCACGATCTACCAAAACGGCAGACGAACGCTCAGCTCATTCGGCCATCCCGTTATTATTAATGGAATTTTTATTATGGATATCAGCCTTATTCATATTTATTATTAATGTCAGCCTTATACATATTTATTATTTTCAATGTCGTAACATGGTTAGTCAAAATTCCTTCTGAGGGCGGGGTCTTTTAAACAAAGGCCTGTCTAGCCTCCCTGTCCGGAGACTACCTTGTTTCTCTTATTGATCCGATACTCAATCATTGCTTGCCAAACACCTTACAACTAATCAATACCCGATCGATAGTTTAAACTCTTGCACAAATTGAACTTGAATTAATTTTGTATTAGGGTATTGAATTTATGTTTCACAATTGCCTAAAGTAAGTTATTTTGTCTACAGTTGCCAATTTTGAATTTGCTATTCGTGATCAGTGTAAGCATAATGGAAATGGTCCGTGCAGAAGTTTGTTTGTTGTTGTTTTACGTCCTAGCAACATCTAAGGTCATATCACGACGGGTACCGACTTGTGACTGCGCACTCATGGCGACTTTTTAGTGCTGCCTGACTGGAAGACCAGGCCGCCAGCACATTGACCTGATATCCCACTCAGTCACATTATCCTGACACTGAGCCAACCAGTCATTGCCCTATCCTAATAATGCCGAGTGCCAGGGTAGGAAGCGACAAGTATCAATTTTTAAGTCATTTGTTTGACTCGACCAGGGTTCGATTTTTGTTTGTTTGTTGTTGTTTTTACATCCTAGCAACATCTAAGGTCATAGCAGGACGGGTACCGACTTGTGACAGTGCGCACTCATGGCAACTTTATAGTGCTGTCCCACTGGGAAACCAGGCTGCCGGCACCATCACCTGGTATCCCACTCAGTCACATTATCCTGACACTGAGCACACCAGTCCTTGCCCTATCCTAATAATGCCGAGCACCTGGCTAGGAAGCGACAAGTATCAATTTTAAAGTCATTGGTTTGACTCGACCGGGACTCGAACCCACGACCCCACGATCTACCAACACGGGAGACGGTCACTCTAACTCATTCAGCCATCCCGTCTGGTCCTCCGTGCAGAAGGTCGGGAGCTCGATTCCCGGCCGAGTCAAACCAATGACATACAGAATTGATACTTGTCGCTTCCTAGCTAGGTGCTTGGCGTTATTATGATAGGGCAAGGACTGGTTGGCTCAGTGTCAGGATAATGTGACTGAGTGGGATAGCAGGTTATGGTGCTGGCAGCCTGGTCTCAGTCCCAGTGGGGCAGCACTATAAGGTCACCATGAGCGTGCACTGTCACAAGTCAGTACCCACCTTGATATGACCTAATATAATGCCAAGACGTAAAACCCCAACAACCAAACAATCTATAATGAAAGATAGCGCTGGGAGGAGCACCAACTCCAATTTCCATGGCGTCAGGTGAAGCTGCGACCCAGGTGTGCTGATTCGCAGCTTTAGTGCTTACTGAAGGGACCAGCGGAACTTGAAATGCCAGTATTGTCTGTGTTTGAAATTTCCCCTGCCTAATCAACGAATGCGACAACAAAATCAATAAACGCCCTAGCTACGAATTGGGCAAATATAGTGCATGTTGGTCCTTGTGGAGTTGGTAAATAGTTGATGACGCGTTATTAGCTTAGTACAGGTAAGCTGCTGAAGGCTCTGTCACACTACGACGTACGGTGTCAGCACATGCTCAACGTTTGAAAATTTGCCAGTACGTCGGTATTTGTCAACCTTTTCCTCGGCGGGGGATAAAAATGAGTGTACACACAACGTACACACAACGTATGTAACCTTTGCAGAACGTATCTCTGACCTATTGATAGCGTATGAGAGCATTCATGCGCCTCGCAAAACGTTCACAAAACGCTCGCATACGCTCACGGTACAGTGACCAAAGTTACATATGTTACTCCATCACTAGAAGTATGGCGTATACGTTAAGTATGCTGGAGATACGGCAGGCATAGTTCGAAGTACGTTAGGAGTATGTAATGCATCCATTGGCAGTACACGGACTGTATGTATTCTAACGTATCCCTAACATACTCCCAACATACGGTGACATATCCCAAATGTACACGCAGCATACGTTCAATGTACGAGCCACACGTCGATAATTTTGAGCATGCACACAAATTTTTCGGAGCCTCGACACACGGCGATGTATATCAACGTACACGGAACGTACCTGACATACGCCCATTGTATACATAACGTATGACGACATACGCCGACGTGTTGGTCGAAAATCACATACGCCGGCATATACTAAGGCTATATATCGTAGTGTGACAGGCCCTTAAATGTGTGTAGTACGCGCAGTGGCGCCAACTGGCGTGTATATTTGGCATAACAACCATCTGAGAGAGCGCCACGGCTGCCCTCTCTCTACATACTCTCCTTCTTTCACACCTCCTCCACTCGGGCTCTCTTTAAGTTTGTTTATTGGGGTTTTACATCCTAGCAACACTTACGGTCATATCAGGACTGGTATCGACTTGTGAGAATGGCGAATGGCGATTTCGGACTAATTTAGATCAGTGGGGACAGATTAATGGAATTCAAGCCTTTTCAAGAGTAATTACACATAATTGGTTAAATTCAAGGGTTTTCAATGCCTTGAAATGGGGCAAATGAAGTTCAAGACTTTTCAAGACTTTCCAGGCCCCGTACGGACCCTGTCATTAATTATTTCAGTCCCTACCAAGAACAAAGAGGAAAAAGAAAATCTATGAGAAGCAATGATATCAAGTTAGATCATCACACTTACTCACCCGGCGGGTCACCCCAAGCCAAGCTCTGGGGAGAGAGTGAGGTAGGAAATAGCCTGAAACTGAACGTGGTTGTAGCAATCTGGGCGACTATGTGGTGGTAATTTTATTGGATTTCAAATATGCAGTGTGATTGGTATTCCTGTTGAGTTGGTGTCCCTTACACGTGTCTATGCAGAAATATTTGCTAACTAATACAATTCAATATGCCTATATGGATGACGGCAAACAAAAAAATTGTTTATAGATCTCTACATTGCTATACAATTATAGTATAGTACTGCGGGAACCATCGGTTTCACTTTTGCATCGATTACTTTACCTCAGTCACCCCTATCTAAGTGTAGAAAACTTACTAGAGTCCAACTAAATAAGTGATTTTTTTTTGTTATTGTTGTTTTTATGTCCTAGCAACATCTAGGACATAAAGATTATGTCCTAGATGTCGACACCCATTGGGTACAAGAATGGGTACCGATTTGTGACAGTGCACACTCAAGGCAACTTAAAAGTGCTGCCTCACTGGCAAGGCTGCCAGCATCATGACCCGATACCCCACACAGTCACATTATCCTGAAACTGTGTTAACCAGTCCTTGTCCTATCCTATTAATGCCGAGCGCTAGTCTAGGCAGCGACAAGTATCAATATTATAAGTCATTGGTTTGACTCGGCTGTGATTCGAACTCCCGATGTTCCGCACGGGAGGCCTACGCTCTACCGTGTTTATGTGTAGGCATATTTGGGGTGGGGTGGAGTTTAAGGGAAAGGAGGGGGTGAATCCAGGAGATGAAAATATTGTAGAGCTGGTAGTCTTTTGTTTGTTGTTGTTTTTTTATGATGGGCAGGGCGTCTAATACGTTAATACCATCCCCTGGTACAACATGCAAAAAAATATAAAATATAAAACACCTGTCAAGGTATTCTATGAATATAAATATGCAATAAAACCTTTCTAAATCGACTGACCATGGGACCGACTTTAAATGGTCCATTCAGGGAGGTGGTCGGTTTAGGAAGGTTTTTTTGTCGTTACAATAGTATTGTATGAGCGATCGTTTGGGACCCAAATAAAGCGATCAATATAGGGGAGTGGTCAGTTAGAGAGGTTTTACTGTAAATGCATAGCTGGTTACCAAACTGAGGGTAAGCACACACATCAGTCGGTTAATGTTGCATAGTCCGATGATTTTGAGTTTCAGCCATCTATCTTTTAAAATAAATAGATTAGGTTAATGTTATAATCCACTTAATTTAGTTTGAAGTAACTTTTTCAATTTTCGAAATACCTGCAATGAAAACGTGCAAAATAAATTTTGGCATATACATCCAAACGCTGGACAGGATACGCTTCAGCAGTAAGAGGTTCTATTAAATTCCTTGAGGTGCAGCAACAAATGCTTAACAAGTGCACCGGTATCTAATACACCAGTCACACTACTGCTTGCGACCAGTTTGTGACGACAATAAAGGATTGGTTGCAAAGAGGTTGCAAATGGTCGTAAAGTGGTTGCAGAGTTCCTCGGTGGGTGCCGACCTCCTTGCAACCATTTTGATCGCAAAGTGGTTGCAACTGCTGCACTAAAAACCTCCTTGCGACCAAAATGATGGCCTAGAGGTCGGCACCATTGCTTTGGTCGCACGGATGATGCCAGTGATTGTGAGTTCTTTTGTCCAAAGTAGTCACAAAGTGGTTGCAAGCAGTCGCAAGCCATAGTGTGACTGGGGCTTAAGTTGGATATGTAGGATCATATTAAGCTAAACACTTCGGTTTTCGAAAATAATTTGATGCTTTTTCATCAGACTATACAGCTTCAATAAAACATGCTGGGGAGACATGGATTACATCATGAGGACCACACTAGCAAACACACACATGCGATAGTAACCTTGTTTAGAACGGTCGAATTTCGAGTTCACCGTAATCCCAACTGAAAACAAAGCGGTTTCAATCCTTGAGGATGAATCTCATGCAAAGGATGTGGAGGTGAACTAGAAGAGGTATTACTCCTACGTTTGTTTGTTTGTTGGAGTTTTACATCCTGGCAACATACAAGGTGATATAAGGATGGGTACCGACTTGTGACCGTGTGCACTCATGGTGACTTTATAGTGCTGCCCCACTGGGAAATCAGGCCGCCAGCAGCCTGGCCCAATATCCCACTCAGTCACATTATCCTCACTCTGAGCCAACCACACCTTGCCCTATCCTATTCATGCAAAGCGCCAGGCTAGGAAGTGACAAGTATCAATTTTAAAGTCATTGATTTGACTCGACCGGGAACCGAACGCCCGACCTTCCGCATGCGAGGCCCACGCTCTACCATGCCCGGTTTAATCCTAAGTAGTGTCATGTGACTTATGGAGTGACCACCATTAAAAGTGTTGTTACTAAACTAGGGAAAGTATACAGATAGTGAATGATAAGCAATTTTTATGCTTTAACTATCTTAAGGTTGCATAATAAGATGGTTTTGATTGTCTGTCACATTATTCTTTAGATAACTATATTACGTTGACAATTTTAATCCATTTTACTTTATTCTAAGCAAATTTTATTTTAACTGGTAATTTCTTTTAGATATATTTAAAGGGAAAATAAACAAAGTTAATTTTGGTGGGCACACTGAACTACTGGACATCATAAGTTTCAGCAATGATATGGTTGGGTTAAAAAAAAACAGATTTAATTGACTTAGTATTCCTTCTAGGCAGCAAATACATGCTTCCTAAGTTCATCTGAATCTAAGTTCTTAGTTTGAAGTAAATGTAGGATCGAATTTAGGTAAGTGTTTGGGTTTCGAACAGTTGATGCTTTTATTAGACTATAACTAGTTTAATGTGATTAACAACTATGTGTTAATAACTAAACATCACAGTGAACATGATTTCAATTAAGGCTATTATATTCTACCACAAAAGGATTACTCCAAACAGCTAGGCTAACACAAGTAATATTATTATACACAAACAATCTTCAATAACTTAATATTATTACAACTACTGTCACGTTTGAAACAATAACTCTCATCTAATCACCGAAGCTAAAGTTGCATAGCATGATAGTCTTGAGTTCGGCCATATTTTGTAGATAAATATATTAGCTTGATATTTATAATATATTTTACTTTAGCTAGAAGTGGCTTGCTTTGTTAATTCTGAAGACATTTGAAATGAAAGCATGTAACATTACTTTTGGTGTGCACGCTGTACAGACTGGACTGACTAACACAATATAATAGAACCTACCACTGCTGAAGCCAATGGTGTGAAGAGTTTTTATGTGCACATCAAAATTAATGTTGCCTGCTTGCACTTCAAATATCACGAATGTTAGCCATTTAAAATAAAAGCCTCCTCAAAGTAAATTAAGATAGATTATAACGATCAACCTAAAAGAATTAGAAAAACTCAAAACCATAGGACTGTGCAACTTTAATGAACACTGAGTCCCTGAATGGGCGACCAACTGGGAATATAACTTTATTGGCCATCCAAAGTTGTTAACATTTTCAAGGTAGTACAAGCAGTACTACTTTTCCCGACCCCCCTCCACCCCGCCCCCGACCCCCTCCCCACCTCAAAGTAGCACACATCAACATTTTACTACAGACCCAGATGGGGTGGGCGAATCAGTTGAGTTCCTGCCTCCCGGTTTCGAACCCTGGTCGAGTCAAACCTATACTTAATAATTGTTGTGTGTCACTACCTATCCTGGTGTTCGGCATTACTAGGATAGGACAAGGAGGAGTGGAATGAGGAAGTCCAATTGCCCGCGATTGAAAATTCCCCTGCTTAATCAACTAATGTACTATCATGGGGGTGATGAAAAGGGGAAATAGTATACCTAGAGCAGGATTCAAGCCCACACTTCTTTCCATTCTGGGGCTTCTTGTTCGACGTCAGTGCAGACTATTACAGTACAACAAAAGTATCGCTGTAAAATATCATCATTTTATTAAATGCTAAAACTCGTAGAGCTACTTTACTGACACTGACGGGATCCTCCCCACTACCTTTTTCTCTCAGCCCCCTCACGTTGCCCCGCCCAGCCACCCACCCACCCCATTGCTCCCCCCCCCCCCCTCTTGTTGTTGTCTTCGACTACTACCTACCGGAAACCAACTCCTGGCCGCACGGGACTGCCTTTGGCAGTGCTCATACAGTGCTGCAGATTTGCAGCCTTCAGAATACCAACACGACTGAAACCCTCCCCCCCCCCCAACAAACTCTCCCCCCCCCCCCGTCATACGCTTTGTTGACAACTTTGGACGGCCCTTACGGTGTGCAGCGTACATCCGGATGAAATAATCTGAGAGCGGGGCGAACCTGGCAGACGCTGAAGGAACCAAGGAGCTTAGACTGCTAGCACGCAGACTCGCAGTTCTCTAGTTCTCTACCCCGCTCGACCCGCATTGTGGCCAGCCTTAAAGCTGCATAGTCCGATGAAGCATTACATTTTCAAAACCTAAACAAGTATCTCAATTTGATTCTACATATCTAACTTAAATACTGGTGCACTTGTTAAACATTTGTCATCACATAGAAGGGAATACTGAGGCAATTTAACAGAACCTATTACTGCAGAAACCTATGGTGTCAGAGTTTTGGCAAGCTTGCTAAAACTAATTTTGCTTGTTTGCACTTCAAATATCTCAAAAGTTAGCTATTTAAAATATAAGTTACTTCAAATGAAAGCAGGGTAGATTATAACAATCAGCCTATTATGTTTATCTCAGAAAATGACAGAAACTCAAAACCTATCGGACTATGCAACTTTAAGCTAAGATTCCATATATGCAGTATGTGGTATGCCATTCGCATTCACACCAATCGATCCATTGAGTGATCCACTTTGCCGCATTTGCATTCGCATCCATACATATGAAAGCACCACCGTGCATTTACATGCTTTTCCATTTTCTGTCGCATACTGGATATGCTACATGGAATCTTAGCTTTAGCCGTGACGTCAGTGGCGGGGGGGGGGGAGAAGCCGAAGCATGGTGTTCATAACAGTAATACTACCATAACTTGATATACCACGCATGACCTACTAAATCAGGGCGGGTGAGTAACTTCAGTAAGGTATCAATCAGCCAACCTGCTTCAAGATCTACCACCAGAGGGCCTACTTAGTAACTTACCTCGTTTATTGGCCTCTTCTTTCCCATTTAGCGGCAGGCTCACTTTGTCGACAACATCACCATTGTTGTCATCATGGTCATCATCATCATCATCGTCATCATCACCACAATCATCATTATCGTCGTCGTCGTTGTCATTGGCCGACGACGAGGCCGACGACGAGGCCGACGACACAAAGTCGGGGTCGCGAGCACCCGCGTAGTCGTGGGTGTCGTCGTCCTCGGCAAGGTCAACGTTGTTGTTTGCAAGGTCATACACGTGCACGCTCTCTTTCAGCGCGCTGTCACTAGGTGGCGGCATCTCGGTGGCGACCTCTGACAGTTTGCAAATCAGGTCGCTGTGACCTGGTTCTTTGTCCTCTGATTCGTCGGTGGAGGGGTGTGTGGGGGGGTGCGACGACGGGGTCGCTGGCTCGTCTTCGTGGATGACCTCGATGGTCTTGGAACGCTCGGAGATGACCTTCTGCTGGTGCTCGTTCACGGGCTGTGTGAAGATGAAGATCACCCACTTGAGCAGTGAGATGCAGGCGCATATCCGGAAGTCCTCTGTCATGGGGAAACCAAGGCGCACCATGAAGTCATTGTCGTTGAAGCTGTTCTATAGACGCGCTCAAGGTGACATCATAGAAATATTATATAAGCATATATCTGGATTATGTACCATAAAGGCTCCATTAAACTGGAAATATCATACTTTGTATCGCATTCCCAGATATAATTGACTATTTATGAGTTAAATAATCACTCAAGATATACTACTGGTAGCCTGGTCCTCTTAGAATGAGGGCAAGACTAATGAGGTAACAAGATTGACCTAATTGATTAGTGGCCTCCCTGTCTAATGGTTGTCTTCAAAATACATAAATCCACTAATTATTCTGTACATGCTGTCCCAAATGATTAGATAATGCACCAGTACCTAAGTTGAATACATAGAAGCAAATGTAGGCAAGTGTTTTGGTTTGGGGAAAAAAGAATTCATTGGACCATGCAACTTTAAACAGATGATATTTCAATCACAAACAATTGGGCTTCCTCTTTCCACTGCTCCTTGCCCTACACTAGTTATACCAATGGCCAGGCTAGGTAGCGACCAGTATACAACTTTTAACTCATTGGTTTTGACTCGGCCAGAATACGAATCTCGCCACCTGCTAAACGGGAAGCAGGCACTCAACTCATTCGGCCATGCCATCTGGTTGGTTGGTTGGTGCAATGGTTGGTTGTTGGAGTTTTACATCCTGACATCATCTAAGGTCATATTAGGACGGGTACCAACTTGTCACAGTGCATATTCATGGCAACTATATAGTGCTGCCCCACTGGGAGATCAGGCTGCTGGCACCATGACTCAATATCCCACTCAGTCACATTATCCTGACACTGAGTCGGGTCATCCCTGTGAGTGCTAGTGAAATAGGTTACCGACGAAGTCGTCCCGTTCATCCTCACTAAGCAGGTAACATCGCGGAAAGAACTCCATCGGGTCTGAACTCGCCAGCCAGGGCAGGTCACGCAGGCTGCTAGCGATCCCCGTCTGAAACACGAAATGTACAGTTTATTCAGAGATAGATAGTTTTGTTTGTTTGTTGTTTTATGTTCTAGCACCATCTACTAGACGGGATGGGCGAATGAGTTGAGCGTTCGTCTCCCGTTTTGGCAGATGGTGGGATTCGAACAAACACTGGTTGAGTCAAACCAATGACTTAAGAATTTATATTTGTTGCTTCCTAGCCATGCGCTTGGCATTATTAGGATAGGACAAGGACTAGTTGGCTCAGTGTCAGGATAATGTGACTGAATCGGATATCAGGTCATGGTGCTGGTGGCCTGTTCTCCCAGTAGGGCAGCACTATAAAATTGCCATGAGTGCACACTGTCACAAGTCGGTACTCATCTTGATATGACCTTATATGTTGCCAGGACGTAAAACTTCTGGTCATATCAGGATGACTACCGATTTGTGAAAATGCACAATCATGGCGACTTAATAGTTCTGCCCCACTGGGAGACCAGGCCGCCAGGGCTATGACCCAATACCCTGCATAGTCATGCTATCCTGATATTGTGCTAAGCAGTTCTTGTCCTATCCTATTAATGCCAAGCGCCAGGCTAGGTAGCGACAAGTATCAGTTTTATAAGTCATTGGTTTGACTCGACCGGGAATCAAACTACCCATCTCCCGCACGGGAGGCCTGCAATCTACCGATTCGGCCACCGCGCCCGGTCCCTACTTGTGCAGCTCATGCAATGTGAAACCAGGCTAATGTGAGACCCGGTTGAAAAAGTATAATAAGCAGTAATATGGCCAGATGGGATGGCCAAATGAGTTAGAGCATCCGTCTCCCGGGTTAGTAGATCGTGGGTTGGAATCCTTTTCGAGTCAAACCAATGACTTAAAAATTGATACTTGTCGCTTCCTAGCCAGACGCTCGGCATTATTAGGATAGAGCAAGGAGCAGTGGAATGAGGAAGACCAATCGTCCACGATTGAAATTCCCCCTCCTTAAAGAACTAATCCACAAACAAAAAAACAAAAAAATATGCTAGTCAAAATCTTATAAGGGAAACCTGATCTGCGACACATATTACATGGGAATGAATAAATCAAATGATTTTTGTTAAAGGCTTAGCTAGCTAGCTGTCTACTGTGGGTAGGGGTGACTCTTTTATCTAGTACTACTGTAGAGTGCGCTGAAAGTCACTCCTTCACTAACTAAAAGAAATCCACTTTTATAGCTCTTTCCTCCTGCTCTTTTTTCTTTCAAAATGGAATCACCGCCCATTACAAGTATTACATGCCCACAGTCTTCATGTCCAGAAAACCAACTTGGCGCCTGGAGAGTGAAATTAAAGCTGCATAGTCCGAGGAAGCATCAAATTTTCAAAACCAAAGCAATTATCTAGATTTGATTCTACATCTCAAACTTAGGTACTGATGCACTTATTATGCATTTTTCACCACATAGACGGGAATACTGAGTCAATTTAATAGAACCTATTACTGCAGGAGCCTATAGTGTCAGAGTTTTGGTGTGCTTGCCAAAACTAATTTGACATGTTTATATGTTCAAATATCTCAAAAGCTAGCCATTTAAAATAAAAGTTACTTCAAACTAAAGTAAGGTAGGTCATAACAATCACTTTAGTATATTTATCTCAGAAAAAATGACAGAAACTGAAAACCATCGGACTATGCAACTTTAAGCGGTCTGAGTTAATCGGCCAGGCACCCGCCTCCTCTGAGCCTCAGAGCCGGAAATGGTTTAAATAATAGAAGAGCCTCTATCTATAGTGTTTCTCCTCCCTCCCCTCCCCTCCCCCCACCCCCACCACACACACACACCAAGGTTCAATCTTATAATAGCAGCTCACTGCACACTCCCCACCACAATTATATGGCTAGCTAGCTTTAACAATTTATTTTATTTATTCATTCCCAAGTAATAAGTGTCACAGAGAGATCAGGTTTCCTTTAGACTTGCATATTATTGACTTATTAATTAAATTATGGGAATGCTTAATATGCTATTTCGATCTGGTTTCTTTTCTAGCCTGGTCTCACTTTGGATGAGCTGCACAAGTAGGGCATGCAATGACGTCGCACAGTTCCATGTATATATATATAGCATAGGTATACAAATCTTACCTGGGTATAGATGATGGATAACTGGGGCCGTATGCACCAATCGGTGTTAGGGCCTTAACCGCGGGTAGGCTAGCTCCACCTGGCTAAATGTGAGAAATCGGTATGCACCAATCGGTGCCAGCGCTAACCGCGGACCGTAACCTAGGCTAAGCTAAACCACTTTTTGATGTGGGGTAAGGGCCTACCCGGTGCGGTTAGTGTGCTTGTATGGACGTCAATCTATTCAATGCGATCATATTTGACAGAATTAAATACGCAATAAGTGAAATTTTATCAATTTAACCCTAAATCCGAAGCGAAATTCACGCCGCCGCTACTTCAGCGGAGATATTAATATTTTCGAATCGACGAATGTAAAGTAAACAAATCGCCGCCTCCATGTCGACGTCGATATCCATACTGTCAAAAGTCAACTAAAAATGGCCGCCGCCGCCACCGCCGCATCGGCGGCAATATATTACACCCAAATCTATTCAATGCTGTCATATTTAACAGAATTAAAATACGCAATAAGTGAAATTTTATTAAATTAACCCTAAAATCGAAGCGAGATTAACGCTGCCGCCACAACGGCGGTGATGTTAATATTTTCGAATCGACGAATGTAAAGTAAACAAATCGCCGCTGCCGCCGCCGAATCGGCGGCTATATTAGGCAGAAATCTATTCAATGCTGTCATATTTAACAGAATTATGTACACCATAAGTGAAATTTGATCAATTTAACCCTAAATCCGAACCGATATTAACACCGCCGCCGCATTGGCGGCGTTATTCATATTGTCAAATCGAGGGAATTCCCAAATCTATAAATAAACTCACGGTTTGCTATCCGCCCCGGCTAAAACATTGGTGCATACCACTTTACCTTTTTCGCGGAGCCCCCGCTACCCTGAGGTAGCTAACCGCGGCTAGTGCCTTAACTCCGGCTAAGCCTAACACCGATTCGTGCATACGGCCCCTGGTGTTTTCCTGAGGTAATAGCCTCAGATAGTCGTGGTTCAGGGAGAAGGAAGCACATCTGGGTCCAGCAATCTTTTACATACTTTATAGGATAAAACATGATTTTAACTCTATATGGATACTTATTGTGTTTTCGTTTTCGTTCTAGCGAAACGTGATAGTCATGGTAGGGTAGGGTGGGCAGGCCCTGACCCACGACTATCCGAGGCTAGTACCTCAGGAAAACACCAGTTATCCATCATCTGTACCCAGGTAAGATTCATATAACTATACTATTTTACCTCGTTACTACGCCTCTGGCTACTCGTAGCCCAGGGAGACTTCTATGTAATCTCATTTTTTATTCTTTTATACTTTAATGTTGTAACAATACTATTTATATATGTAAGTGCAAAATTTGAATTTTGTTTCTCACCTGTCTTTAGTTGGTGAGTAGGCAAGTCACCAGGCCACTTGGTTTTTCTAGTCATTTGTTGTAATGTTTTGCAAACGATCTAGCCGTTTTCCACCCAGCGTGTGCAAGGATTCTCTTTACCGAGATTCCTAATTGTCTTGCCTTGGAGACCATGGCTCCACGCATTGAGTGAGATGCATAGCGTCCAGTGTTGAATCCTGCCTGTTTAAGCACCTTGATGGTCCATCTTGCGAGTGTGTCTCTCGAGATAGCTCTATGCGGTTTAATAAAGTTGACTAGTAGCTGTCTGGAATTTCTAATTCCGCGTGACTTGGATATATAAGCCCTAATGTCTGAAACTACACATATCCATTTATCTTCTGGAAAACTATTTACATGTATTGTGGACAGTGTGTGATTCGATTTTAGCAATGTCTCTAAATCAAATGTCGCTTCATCCTTATTTATTTCTAGTCCATCCAGTGAGAGTGCCACAATCGTTTGGCCTCTGTGTCCTGTCACTAGCAGTAAAAGAACTGCTAACTTAAATTCTAGTTCCTTCATTGATAAATGTCTAGTGCTAGGCCATGGCTTGAATAACTTGAATACTATCGACACAACCCAAAACCTATTATGTTTCGGTTTGGGTGGGTTTCTTTCATATACCGATCTAATGAACCAGTGTACCAACCGATGTTTCACAATCGTTTGTCCATCTATTCTTGGTAGAATAATCGATAACGTGCATCTTGCTGCATTAATCGCACCAGATCCAAATCCTTCATCTTCTAGAATTCTTAGAAATCTTAATACTTGGGATATTGTAGGTTTTAACGGTTTAACTCCTTTGAGAAGGGAATGAAGTCTCCATTTCTTTAAATAACTTGTGTATAATTTCACCGTTCCTTTCCTCCAGGTGTATGAAATAAGTCTTTCTTTCATTATTTTGTCTAAACCAAATTGTTCTAAATGTTTTCCTGAAAAAGGAATGCCAAAAGGGGTGTTGTCGACACATCTCCGTGGACTGTTAGTGGCCCTTGATGTTGAAGGTTGTTCCTTTCTCTTGAGAATCTCATCACGTCTTTTGCTGCTGATGTTATTGCCGCTAGGTAGGTTGTGTTTCCCATGCTGGTACTATCAGTACTGCATGGGTGTGATCCATCTTGATCTTCCTGGCCACTCTGCTGACAATGCTGAATGGTGGGAATATGTAATAGAATTTATTATTCCAAATTAATGAGAATGCATCTACTCTCCAGGCTTCTGGCTCTAGATGCCAAGAGACATATTTTGGTAACTTTTTGTTATTGCGTGATGCAAACAAATCAATATCTGGTTTGCCCCATTTGTGACAAATGTTGTCGAAAATATTCTGATTCAAAGACCATTCTAAATGGCCATGAAAATGTTGGCTTTTCTTGTCAGCCAAAGTATTCTGACTGCCTGGAATATGCGCTACTGTTAGCCATATTTCATGTTTCTCTGCCCAAACCAAAGTGAGTTTAGCCATGTAGTTACATGATTTGGAATGAGTCCCTCCCATAGTATGGATATAAGCCATAGCTATTGTGTTATCTGTTACAACTCTTACATGATTATTAGGGATGTGAATCAGCCTACGGAGTCCTAGATAAATGGCTCTAAGCTCCAATACATTGATGTGATCAGAGATTTCATCTTCCAGCCAACGACCACCTGTTGCCTGTTTGTCTCTATGAGCCCCTCAGCCTTCTAATGAAGCATCTGTTGTAACTGTAGTGTTGGGCTCTCCCATCCTAATGGGGTTGGGAGAGCTGTTAATGTGTGAAACTCACCAGATTATATCGTTCTGGCCTTCTGGCGAGATTGTCATGGGCTGCTCAAAGTTTCCTTTTGTGCGTGCCAATGCCAAGTTCTTATCTATCTTTAGATATTTAATATGAGCCTTGCCATAAAGAATAGCTGGTGCATATGCTATCATTATTCCTATCAGTACTGCGACTTGTCATATCTTTGGTTTATTCAATTTTAGTAATTGATTTGCTGTTGTTGTAAATTTATCAACTTTTTCTTCTGTTAAGAAATGGTCATTTCTGTGATGTCAATAAAGAACCCCAGAAACTCTAACTTGTTTGTTGGTGTTAGTACTGATTTAGTTTCATGTATGTAGAATCCTAGTTTTGTAAACGTTTCACATAATTTGTCTACTACTGTCTGACATTGTTGTTGTGTTTGTGCAACAATAAATGAATCATCAATGTATGGAAACATAATATGTCCTTACCTAGCCATCAGGGAAAAAATTGGTTTAAGTAACCTAGTGAAAATGTGTGGACAGCAAGCCAGTCCATTCGGCATACAAGTGAACTCATAAAGTTTGCCGTTCCAACAACATCTGAGATACTTTCGGTCAAGTTTATAAATGGGTACTGTGTAGTATGCATCTAAAATTTGTCTAACATCTCCATTTGGTTTCGGTCTCAAGAAAATATTGGAGATGAATTCCCCAGCAACGTGTAGTGCTGGTTCTATGCCTTTTTCACCAAATTTAAGGAATTGATTGTCTAACGCTTCGCTTACTGAACCGTGAAATCAGTAAGGGAAAGGTATACTATCTTGAATAGGTTCTTGTTTCAAAGGGATTCTTACCCCTTCGGCTAAGCTAAGGATAATTAAATTATCTGTAACTTTATTCCATTCCGATAGGCAGTTATCGAGGTTACCAGCTTGAAATATTTTGCTTACTGGTGTTTGCGTTGCCACTTCTATTTGTTCCCTGGGAGGGAGAACAGCTTCTGGGCATTGAACTCCCTCTTGAAGGGTCTGTTCCCATTGTTCCAGTCGGACGACTGCCTCTGGCCCCTTCTCGTGGCCTGGAAGCTGAAGTTTGTCCCAAGCCGGCCTCCTCGCTGGCCGGTTTGTCACTTTCGAAAATCCTGCCTCATCTTCTTGAAGCGGTTAGGTTCGCATCCGACGACTTCTTTTTGTCCGTTTCCATGTGCTTGCCGCACTTGGAACTAGTCTCCACTTGTTTGAACAAGTCCTGGAGCTGACCACCGAACATCTTGGTCTTGTCAAGTGGCTTGCCCTTAATGGGCTTCGGAGCAAGGAATAGGGTGTATTCCTTCCCGTCATTGTCCATAATCTTTTTGGACCTAGCCACCTCCTTGCCTGTGTCAGAGCAGACCGCCGTAAAGACATTTTCGAATCCTGTATGAGAGGAAGTTGCTTGTAGCCGTCAGCAAAGCAATCCCCCCATTCATGTCATCACATAGCGACGAGAACTTGTTCTCAGCCTCATCCTATTTGCTATGGGCGCCATGGCCATGAGTGCCGAGAGTACCCCTTTGTGTACTGTGTGCAGTGCAGCCTCAAACTTTTTACACTCCTCGCTGAGCTTCACTTCCTGATCCATTTCTTTAATGGTGGATTCCGGGATCCCTCTGATCCCTGTGAATTTCTCGGCCATCTTAATGATCACTTCGGCAGGCTTGAAAGTATTGAAGTGCTCCTGAATTGTTTTCCTCATAAGCATCGTTATGTGGATCTTCTTGCACTTTTGCACCTTGCACTTTTTTGTTTCCTTACCACAGGATTTCGCGTATTTTCCCTTGTGCTTGGTGTCAGAGTCAGAGCTCGTTGAAGACGAGTCTGAAGAGGGGTCAGAGGAAGAAGATTTGTGTTTCCTCCACTTCTTCATCTTCTTCTTGCTTCTCTTCATGAGAGGCTTCTTCTTACGGGTCCTCGTGTACTCATCCCCTTCCGATGAGTGTTCTTTCCTTTTGTGTTTGCGTTTACGCGCAGAAACAACCACTTTCTCCTCTTGACTCGTCATCAGATCCTCTGAAAGGTCCTCCCAGATTCATCAGAATCTAACGTGACCGTAGACCGCTTTTTCTTAGCGGCCACCGCTCTCGAAGGTAGCATTTCCTCCATCTTTTGTTGAACGAGTCTAGCCACTTGTTCATCCAGGTCAGCTGGGCCGGGGCCGGTATCATACCCCCCACCTCGTCCAAATCTCTTTGTTCTGGCGAGGTTGACCTTTGTGCCCATGCCGGTGGTGAGCGGTCTTCATCGTCACTGAGCACATGAGATGCCTCTGCCTTACTCCGCTTCATATCCATGGCTCGGAGACTGTGAGTAAAACATTAGAGTATAATTATACTGGGTGTGTATTATGGCATTAAAAAGGGGTTTTTAACTCAGCCGTTTGGCTAATAGACAGTCGCAGATGGTGGTATGGGAAACCAACTGATCCAAACGAGGGGTAGGGACCAGTGTAGCGGTACCCTCCCACAGTCTAAGTACCTATAAACTTTGTCCACCTGTAGCTTTCTTCGCCAACAAGTTGAAGAAAATACTATAGGACTCGGAGGTATGCCTTAACGAGAATAACAATTGGGGAATCTTAAAGAAGCCCAGGGACTAAATCCCTAGCAATGTAAGTGGCTCCTGCCAAACATCTCTCTGTTCGGCAACGGGTAGCTTGATTAATAACCGAACAATGGATGCATTGTTCTATCATGTATGTCAAATATGATCGAAACTAAGCTGTAAAACAGTAATAACTTATCTAAAGTTTCAGAAAACTTTGTACGTGAATGCTAACATGAACTGAACCAATGTATTGAGTTTGAAGATACTAACCTGTGTGGTTTTGTAGTTAATGTCGAAAAAACTGCTGGAGCTCATCACAAACGTCCCCCTGCTGTAATCTGATTATGCTAATTGCTGGACCCAGATGTGCTTCCTTCTCCCTGGGCTACGAGTAGCCAGATGCGTAGTACCGAGGTAAAATATATATATAAGTGAAGTGGGCGAGACTATTCGCCTTGTGACATTTGCGAGCGTGCGCCGATTAACCCGCATTTGGAAATGTGGGCTACTCGCCATGGCAGACTCGCGAATGCCAAATTTGCGAGGCCCCGGGTTTCCGGCCGTAAAGCGTTGCTAGGAGACGTCAATTGCGACTCTCCTGGCAACGATAGGAGGTCGGGCGTTCGGACCCAGACCGATCAGACGTATTTAATGATGCTCTGATGTTTTAGCTGAGTTTTAGGCCTTTATTGTCGAAATTCTAAACTTGTTTTCACTCAATAATATGGGAGGGGATTGAATAATACATCAACGATATGTGCTACAAACGAATGTTAGTTTGGTTAAGAATAAAAAGCTGTGAGCTCTTGGAAAAGTAAATTGGAATGTTCCTTGCATTCTTTACTATTCTCCAGACTTCTATAGATTAACCGCTATGGTCAAACTTAACATTGGATTGCTTTGTAGATAATTAAGGGCCTTAAGCCTAATAGGCCTTATGCAGCTACTTAACCCATCTGCGGGAAGATTATAACAGACATATTAACAGAATTAACGTAGAGATCTTTTGGCTAAAATATGACAGTAACTTAGGCTGATTATCAGTGACAGTGGCAGTGACACTAGCACATCTGCTTAGTTCTGGATCAATTTAAACATATTAAAATACACCGTAAGGCGGGGAGACCAGCCAGTTAGTTGAAATAACTAAGTAATTGCTTTAGGCCGATAAATGTGAGAGGGGGCAAAATCTGTATTTAGACGATACTCTGGCTGGTCGACTTTAGCCCGGGAATGACACCGACAGACACGGACTACCTACAGACGGGACGGGAGTCAGCGGCGGCCTGCGGCTGGCCCAGGAAATTCACATGGAAATAATTATATAAATTAACACGAAGGCTCGCCTTAAGCGGGGGTGGAATAGCCCGACGGTTAAATATATATATATATATATATGTTTAACCACTGTATGAGGGGGTGGCTCTAGCCAAGGTGCATAATATGTATACTTAGAAATGAATGCATACAGTAAAATCCTGACTTTACACCCCGATTTAACGCAAATTCGAGTGAAACCCGATGAAGCATCGGACCTAAAATACTTTAATTCAAAATTAATTCAGTAAACTGAACCCCGACTTTTGTCACAATAATATTTTATGGACTTGAACGATGGCATAATAACGGGGTTTCCCTGCATCTATATAGTTACCACACCTAATAATGACAGAGTACAAGTGGCTATATATTGATATACATCACAAATATTATATATGTCACCATGCCAATGCTCCCACTGCATACTAAATATACACAGTCAGACCACGTGTTAGTCCCGCCCTGTTTAATCCGGAAATCCGACCAAAACATCCACAAAGCAGATTCCCACCATCTGTTTGATTCTTCGAAAGATTTCAAAATGGTTTCTCCAACTGACAATCTCACGAATCCAACATTGGGTGCTGGGAACAAAGTGGTCCAGAGTAACGAGGGTCGACTTGATTGTGGCACCTTCCAGGCTTTTTGCCAAAGGGTAAAATAGGTTAAATTCTGTACCCTTAAATTTTCTGATGGTACAACTCTGTACCCTCAAATTGTTGGAATAATTTTAGTTTAAAGGTTCTTCAAGGAGACAGAGACACCAAAGCCAACATCAATAATCAGTTAGACTGTTAGTATGCAACAGTAATCATAGCAGTGTTCATAATTGAACAAGTGATGTGGAAAAATAATACTCCCTCCCCCCCCCCCATTCTGCGTACCCTCAAATTATTTTCTGGTGGAAACCTAGATAAAAGATTCACCCCCTACTTGCAGTAGGGGTGAATGACAATGCAGTCTAAATACTGGCAAAAACTGGTTTAGTATGGAACAGGAAGTCTAAGTCCTGCTTCCAGTATCAAATGGGTACTTATATCGGCACAGAGTTGATGAAATGAGAGAGAATGCAAAAAGACAAGATGGCGACCATAGAATGCCATCGATTTCACTTTTAAAGTCCATTAAACTAAATGTTTTATTATATTTTTCAAATCAGAAGTAGCTGGTAAATATTAAGCTATATATGTGAAGAATATATTTTGTTTCTTAAATTAAGAATGTATCTGCTCATGTCATTTACCCAGCATGTAGATATTTCCCCCCAGTTTTTCTAATGGGTTGGCTTTCACCCCTATTGCAAGTACAGGCTGAATCTTTTATCTAGCGGAAACTGTGCCTTCAAACACGCACCTTAGATGCGAAGTGGTGTGCTTTCGGGAAGTGGTTGACGATGACATCTTGGTGCAGGATCATCGAGTTGACAGCCCGGCCTGCCCAGATGAACCTGGCGGGGCGGTGACGAACCAGACGAGACTGCGGGTGTACAAACAGACCTTACTAGTGCACTGTACACACACCTCAGCAGTTTGTTTGTTTGTTTAATGACCCGCCCAACACAACAAGTAAACATCAGCTATTGAGGGATCATACAGTGGTTAAACCTAACTTATTACATTTCAAACAGGTAAACCTATACTTGTTTATGGCTAGAACACTAGTGGGCCGACACTGAGAAAATACTATATTCAGATCACAAAGTGGCGCCTGAGGTTATTGGGTCAGGCCAGTGCCTTATCACTGCGAAAATACTATATTCAGATGACTAAGTCAGTGGTGCCTGGCATGATTGGGTGGGGCCAGTGCCTTAACACTGAGAAAATACTATATTCAGATAGCGAATGGTAGACAGCAAGTGTGAACACTTATTTGTCTCTGAACACTTATTTGTCAGATGACTAAGTCAGTGGTGCCTGGCATGATTGGGTGGGGCCGGTGCCTTAACGCTGAGAAAATACGATATTCAGATGACTAAGTGGTGCCTGGGGTGATTGGGTGTGGCCAGTGCCTTAACACTGCAAAAATACTATTTCTGTCTGTAAGGAATCTGTATGCATCTATTGTATCACCTCAGTTTATTGTAAACATACCTTGCAGAGAGTTAAAATAAAAGAATTGATTGAATTCAGATCACTAAGTGGTGCCTGGGGTGATTGGATCAGGGCAGTGTCTTGACAGTGAGAAAATACTATATTCAGATGATTAAGTGGCACCTCGGTTGATTGAGTCAGGCTGGTGTTTTGACAGTGAGAAAATACTATATTCAGATTACTAAGTCAGTGGCACTTGGGGTGATTGGGTCAGGCCGATGCCTTGACTATGACTAATTGGCACCTGAGGTGATTGGGTCGGGCCCAGCACCGGATTTACCTATAGGCTTGGCAAGCTGAAGCCTAGGGGCTCAAAATCTAGGGGTGGGGGTGGGGGGGGCTCTGTCCAAAGTGCATAATATTGTTGACGCTGTCATAGGCCTTTGGGAGGGGCTTCATGAGTGGAATAGCCTAGGGCCTCTCTTCATTTAAATCCGGCACTGGTTGGGCCAAGGCCTTAACACAGAGAAAATACTACATTCAAATGACTAAGTTAGTGGCACCTGGGGTGATTGGGTCGGACCGGTGTCTTAACACTGAGAAAATACTATATTCAGATCACAAAGTGGTGACTCGGGTGATTGGGTCAGGCACGTATCTTAACGCTGAGAAAATAGTATATTCAGATGACTAAGTGGTGCCTGAGGCGATTGGGTGTGGCCAGTGTCTTAATACTGGGAAAATACTATATTCAGATCACTAAGTAGTGCCTGGGGCAATTCGGTCGGGCTGGTGTTTTAACACTGAGAAAATACTATATTCAAATGTCTAAGTGGCGACTGGGGTGATTGGGTCGGACCGGTGTTTTAACACTGAGAAAATACTATATTGAGATCACAAAATTAGTGGCGCCCGGGGTGATTGGGTCAGGCCAGTGTTCCGGGTTCACTCACCATCATTGCATACACTCCGTAGTCCTCTTCCCAGGGGGCAGGAACATTCCGGTCACATATTACGTCAAAGTCTGAAACCAAACCTCTCAGTTGAGTATAGACATTTTTTTTAAACATCCTCCCGTCTCCTAGGATATCAGTATTCATAAAGTATCCTGAATCCATCATAGATTGTCACATTAACTGACAGCCAGTGAAAAGAAAAAGAAATTTAATTAAATAACAGGAGTGGTAGATGCAAAGATAACATTTTTAGTTATAATAGTCAGGATAGGTTATTGAATTGAGTGCCCGCTTCCTATGTTGCAGGTCATTGGAATCAAACCGGTAACTTTAGAACTTAATAAATGTCAAAACCTAGCCTAGCGTTCAGCATTACTTTGGTAGGGCAAGGAGCAGTGGAATGAGGAAGCCCAATTATTTGCGATTGAAATTTCTCCTGCTTTATCAATGAAAGTAACGAATCGACAAAACAATAAAGGAAGAAAGAAAATAATGAAAAGAAAATAAGAAAGAACATAAGCCAGCTAAGCGAAGAAAGAAAATAAATAAACATGCACGAATTAATCTTAAAACAAAAAGAATCAATGCCATAATTTAGTTAAGCAATTAAATGTCGGGGGATTGCTTACATGAATAAAATAAACATAAATAAAATAAATAAAGCAAATAATGATAAATGTATATTTATATATATATTTAAAATAATTTAAATCAAATCAGATAAATCAAATCAAATAGCTCAATAAATAAATTACACAGAATAAAATGATTAAATCAATCAATCAAATGAATAAAATGAGAAGAAATAGAATAAATCAATCTTTCTTTAAATGAATAAAAATATTTAAAAAATAAAATAAAAACATAAACATAAACACTGTAAAGGGGGGGGGGGCACATTTGGATGTCCCTCTTAGTGGTGTTCACCTTCGTCCAGCTGACACTCGAGCTTTGAGCTGGTTGCCTTGCCCGTTGAGATGATGTTGTAGATTCTGGGCGCAAACTTCTCCACCCAGCCACGCTTACGCATGCTGAAACGGACGTAGGCGTCCAGCGGGTACGGACCCTCACACGTGAAGATCTTGTTCTCCTTCAACGGAAGGTGCATGTCCACAAACACGCCATTAGGTACAATATAACAGTGGTATTTAAAGTTGCATAGTCCGATGAAGCATCAAATTTTCAAAACTAAAACAAGTATCTAGATTTGATTCTACATACCTAACTTAGAAATTGATGCACTAATTAAAGTTGCATAGTCCGATGGTTTTGAGTTTCTGACATTTTCTGAGATAAATACATTAGGTTGATCATTATAATATATCTTACTTTAGCTTGAACTAACTTTTATTTTAAATGGCTAACTTTTGAGATATTTGAAGTTCAAACATGCACAATTATTTTCGGCAAGCACGCCAAAACTCTGACACCATAGGCTTCAGCAGCAACAGATTATATTAAATTGACTCAACATTCCCTTCTATGTGGCAACAAATGCTGAATAAGTGCATCAGTATCTAAGTTACGTATGTATAAGCAAAATTAGATAATTGTTTTAGTTTTGAAAATGCTTTTATCGGACTGTGCAGCTTTAAGTTCCAGACCAGGAGGTAGAGATTGATCTTCTCAGGATCATTAGACTCTGAGTAACCGTGAGGTATTCGTAGTAGTACTGTTACATCACACTGGGAAAGGTGAACTTACATTTGATAAATTATACGGCATACTCACAAGTTTTCACAATTATTTTAAGTGATAGTAGGGTTGGCACTATTCTCTAACCCTCAAATATAACCTAGTCTACATCACTGAGGACATTTATTAGGGCTTAATGGCCCTAATAGCCACAGCTTGAGCACAGAGAACTTTACATCATGGTTAAGCGACCAATAACACACTAATAACCACAGATTAAGCACAGAGACATTCACATCATGGCTAAGCCACAAATAACATACAAACAGCCACAACTTGAGCACAGAGACCTTCAGACTATTGTTAAGCCACAACTAACACATTAACAACCACAACTTGACCAGAGCGACCTTCAGACCATGGTTAAGCCACACATAACATACAAACAGCCACAACTTTAGCACAGATACCTTCAGACCATGATTAAGCCACAACTAACACATTGACAACCACAACTTGACCACAGTGACATTCAGACCATGGTAAAGCCACAAATAACATACAAACAGCCACAACTTGAGCACAGAGACCTTCAGACCATGGTTAAGCCACAACTAACACATTAACAACCACAACTTGAACAGAGCGACCTTCAGACCATGGTTAAGCCACAAATAACATACAAACAGCAACAACTTTAGCACGGAGACCTTCAGACTATTGTTAAGCCACACATAACACACTAACAGTCACAATTTGACCACAGCAATGACTGGTTGGGCCTTGAATAATTCCTCATGATAATCGTGAATGACTAAAGTTGCTTTGATCCCGTTACAGGCCCCTTAAACTTTAAAATTTAAACCCTGAAGCGACCCTCACCACTCACTTCTCACCTTTATCGCCTTTGAGGCGAGGGCGCGGGCGCGCTTCTCCAACGCGATGGTCTGGACGGTCGGCGGCAGCGGCGGACGCCAGGCCTCGGGCGTGTTGCTCATGTGCGCAGGCGCAGACGTCGACTGCAGGTAGGGGTTGGTGGTGCGCGGGTGGGCGACGCCGGGCGCGCCGTTGGGGCCGCCGGCGCCGTCCAACCGGCTGCGCCCACCGGCGTTTTGCGTCGTCGGCCGGGGTCTCGTCCTGGACGGCGCGAGCACCTTCTCCGTCGGCACGATGTGCACGTTCTGCCGGTTGCTTACGTATGGACTGGCGGCCAACTCGACCGGGATGGATATCTTGGCTTTGCCCTCCTTGAAGTTAGTGTTCTTAATCGGCGGGTAGTTGTGGGCCTTGTAAGAGGACCGCGATGAGTGCTTGTCTTCATCCTTCCCATCCTTTGCATCCTTCCCATCCTTTGTATCCTTTGCATCCTTTGCATCTTTCTCGCTGGATGATACAGCAGCAGCAGTAGACAGGTTGTCGCGACTGCCTCGATGATGGAGTTCGCGATAGCCTTCTCGATTCTGCACAATTCTCCGCAAGTAGACTGGGTTCTCCTGTAGGATTTTAGTTTTTGGTAAATAGGGTGAGTCCATGAGGCTGTTCATGATCCGGCCATTTCTTCTTGTCGTTGCGCCTGCAAGGTCAAAGCCCAAGCCATGGTGGTGTTTCCTTCGGTGAGGCATGTTCGGGCTGTAATCAATGTTTTCATACACGCGCTCCAAAATCTCCCCCTTATTGGCGCGAGTCCTTCGCATGTAACCACTGTTATTCTGGTGTGTCTTACTGGGATGGGTCCCATGCAGCATATGCTCCACCAAAGTCTGGATCCATGTTTCGCGACTCGACTTCCCCAAGTCGTGAATCTTTTTCGCATAATGCCTACTGTAGCTTAAAATTGGTTCAGAGTTGACGTCTTGTGGTAACATTGGTGGAGAACTACTCTTCACCTCAATAGCCATTTTGGCTATTTCCTTTTTTTGGGAGGTTATATTTGCTGTATTCACGTTCTAAAACACCTTAAATATTTCAAGACTATAGTTGCGTGACCACTGCCTTCCGTGATATATCCCGGACACCATCTTGAATCACGTCAGTCATCTTGGATTTTGTACTTCCTTCTACTATATAGGTAGTGTTGTCATGGTCTTGCATTACTGCATTCAGCTGAAAATTAGGTTTTAATCTGATTTAAAGGTTGCAATATTTAAATGCAGGTTAAATATGATGTATAACAGATTCTGCGAGTATAAAGATACAATGGGGAATTATTATTATATTGGTATACTCTCTAAGACCAAACACTGAACTGGTGGCACCACCTTCGGCCCGCCTCACCACCACTGCATGTCACGTTATCCTGACACTGAGCTAACCTTTGTTTAACAACCCCCTAGCACAAAAAGTAGACATCGGCTATTGAAGGCTTAACCAGTCATTGCCCTATGCTATTAATGCTGAGCGGCAAGCTAGGTGGCAAGTATCAATTTTGTAAGTCATTAGTTTGACAGTCACTTTGACTCGACCAGGAATTGAACTCCCGATCCCCCGCACAGGAGGCCAGCGCTCTACCGATTCGGCCGCCGCACCCGGTCAGTCCACAGGAGGGTGTGACCCTGGTACAAGAACAAACTGATTTGTTCCAACACCAGGTTACTGGTCTTCTATTCTGGCCATGCATCTTTGCAGCTATTTTAATTAAATAAAATGTCCAGATGCATACCTCAGTGTGTGGGGAATATGCAGTCAAGATAATTAATCTTGCCATGACGTAAAACTCCAACAACCAACATATATATCTATAGTCTATATATAATGGTGTTAACATAGTCGCTCAAATCTAGACAGTGTAGGTCCGTCAGGTGGTTCGTGAGCTAGTTATGGCGCCTGGATCGAACCCGCACTCTACTTATACCTACGTGAAAACCGTCACGTGATGCGACCCTATACCGGGATAATATATAGCGCCACTACTATGGTATACCGCATAATGGTACAGATGGATTCCACCAGATGGTGGCACTATATTGAAATGGGACTGTGCACTAGTCCGAAAAAAGCGCAGATTGTAGATATACACACATTCTCTGAATATAGTCAGAGTCCGTAAATATATATATAATGAGAGTTCAAACTATAGTATTCCAGGGATTGATGCAAAGCCTACCCTTTAACCTGTGCAGAGCATGGGTTAAAGCTATTCTATACATAATACCAAATGGAGGTTAAGTTATAGGGTCGTTCTGATCACTATAGGGACCTACTCCTCTGTTAATCGGTGCTGCCAATGTGCACCATGATACTCCACTGATGCTTCGCTATGAATGGGTTGTTAATAATAATAGCACGTTGCTTGGCCTAGCTTTAACCGATGCTGTGCTGTTCACGGTTTAAGGCTAGTACTATATTATATTAATCTAAACCATATCCATTGTAATTACATTACCCCCGCCCTTTCGCAATATTCAAAGACATTATGTGTGGGTGGGGGTTGTCCACACTTCCATGAATCCCTGCCCCGAAGGCGGAAAATATTCATGAGATATGCCCCATATTAGTTTATTACCTACAAAACCTCAAGCGCCATTAGTTATGTTGGCGAGGCTAACATAGGTAATTTGTTCAACGAGGCAACTGGTTCTCTGAGGTTTCTTGCTCTCTCATGACATGCTAGGTAGTCACTTGTATCCCGACCATCACAGCAGCAGCTTTGCTCTCACTCCTACTACAGCAGCACTACACTCAACTACACGTGGTCAGGAGTCTACCACCCTACTGCAACATGCCGCCGCTTAAGAAGAGATGCTGCCGCCCACCACTCAAGGCTGCAGCTGACACTGTAAGTCCATGGAGACAGCCTAAGAGGAAAGCATGTTCCTCATGCAGACCAACACAAGCGCCATCGATCCCGAAGGACCCGTGTGCGCCTCAGCAAGATGAGGCTCCGCAACAGACGCTGCCAGCGCCACTGGGAATGCCAGCGCTCAGGGAGCTAGCTCAACAACAGGGGACTATTATGCAACTCTGGCAAGACAACAGGGGGATATCTACTGTGTTTTCCAGGCTCAACGTCCTGGAAAAGATTGCTGCCTTGCCTGGCTCACCCATGCCCCGGCCTCCCCAGTCTCCAGCCCCTATCTGCCCCGCTGTAGTCTCTACCCCTCCTCCGCCCACACCCCGGCCTGTGCTTGCCCATCCACCGCCACCTATCTCTCCCTTGCCCATGGGTCAGCCCCTGTCAGTGTTGCATTCCTACACACATGTGTGACTACCTTCTACCCACTCACCCCCCTGCTCCGCCCTGCACTCCTCCACCGGTCACACCTGCGGCTAGGCAATGCCACGTGGCCACCCCGCTACCTCAGCAGCAACGAGCCCTGGTCTACGCGTCGCCTCACCCGACACCGAAGTACCAGCTCCTACAACCACAGCCACCAATAACTACCGACTTCCTTATGGAGTCTACACAAGCGCTACAGGAACCGAAAGGTACAAGCTTATTCCCCCATAATTTCATTACTTGTGTGGATGCATGTAAGAAAATTGCCTTAGGAGAAGCCACGTGGGCTGAATATTTCTTTGCACTTAGACTGCTCGCAGCCCAACCTAACTTTCCTCAGGCCTTGTTGTAGAATATAATTTATTATATATATATAAAGGAGGCGGAGTTTCCCCCCTTCTCTCTTTAATTAATTATTTATTATTTATTTCTTATTTATTCTTCACTGTATATTCGTGGTAGATTGTGGTAATTTAACTTCCCACAGTGTGCTCCCAGACAGGTCGCCCCATATGTGCGCGTGGTGCGCATATAAGTTTAAGCGTGTTCTCTCCCATAGAGAAGATTGCTTAAAAAAGAGGAAGTTTCTTGACAAGAAAGCTTCCGCAGACACTACTGCTGCAAATACTACTGCTACTCAGTAAAGCACCACCAGCTTCTGATCAACATCTATACGAGCGCCTTTGCTCCCAGAACATGGAAGAACAAGGCATCACACATCTCCTTGTTCATTAGCTTCTGTCAACGCCACAATGTAAATGCTCATGCCCAAAACTGTATATGACTTGCTCTTTTTTATCCTGTTTCTTAGCGACCTTTTGAAGTCACCTGGCGCAATAATGAACTACTTTAGTTTGGTCAAGGTTTGGGTAGTAGGTGGTCCTGGCAATGCCAAGGCCTTCGACGCCCCAGAGATCAAAACGCTTAAAAGAGGTTTGTTAATACCCCAGTCACACGAGGCCTGGGTCCGCTAAAGAGTGATTCGTGACATCAAAACGTCTGAATTGCGCCCTCCTTACGCCTTCCTTAAGTGCTGGCGCCACGAGGACGCCAACCTCCCGGCGTCCATTTCGGAAATTTTGGACGCAAGGAGGTTGCAAGTGCTGCACTTGCAACCTCCGTGCACCCAGTTTGGACAGCGCCATTAAGAAGTGGTTGGCGACCTGGCGGCAACCTGGCACCGACCTGGCACTGCGAGGTCACCGCCAGGTCACCACCCACCGTTTCCCGCCAGTTTTGGAGCATGGGAACGGTGGCGGCGCAAGGTTGGTGACTGGTTGGCGACCTGGCTGCGACCTGGCGCCGTGAGGTCGCCGCCAGGTCGCCACCCACCGTTTCCCGCCAGTTTTGGACCGTGGGAACGGTGGCGGCGCAAGGTTGGCGACTGGTTGGCGACCTGGCTGCGACCTGGCGCCGCGAGGTTGTCGCCAGGTCGCCAACCACTTTTGCCATACCGTGGCGGCGCAAGGTTAGCGACTGGTTGGCGACCAGCTGCCGACCTGGCGCCGCGAGGTTGTCGCCAGGTCGCCAACCACTTTTGCCATACCCTGGCAGCGCAAGGTTGGCGACAGGTCGGCGGCATACATTCGGCGGCGCCAGGACGGCGCCAGGTGGGCGGCATACATTCGGCGGAGCCAGGACGGTGCCAGGTCGCCAACCACCATAGCAGTTGGTGTCCTGTCGGCGTCCTTGCGGCACCCTTGCGGCGCCTTAGCGGCGTCCTGTCATCGAAAGGACGCCGCTAAGGCGCTGACAGGATGCCAATTTTTTTTTTTAAACAATGTATCGAATGGAACGCCGGGTGGTTGGCATCCTCTTGGACATAAGGAGGTTGGCGGCGAACGCTGGCTCTCGTGTGACTGGGGTATTAAGAATTCAACACACGTAAGAGTAAAGGATCCTCCCATCTGTAGTTCTGAATTTAAACAACTTATTGCTTTTCTTTTTAGTCTAATTCCAGCTCCTACTGGTCTGAGAGTAGCGTTATTGATAGTGTACTTCACATTGGCACGACAAAGCAACTCGGTCCCTAATTCAGCTTCCGTTATTATTATTGGAAAGTCTCACCTCTAATAAGAATAGGCTCTATGACTTCACCAAACCTAATAGATTTGCACTGTTAGCTGTTATCCTACAGGTATCAGCACAAATGTGACGTCATTGCTCCTAGAACCCTGAGTCAAGACATTGGTTACTGGGGTTGGGTCGTTTTGCACATGGCACATGTATTTTTACTCCACTCATGGTGTTCTATTTTAATCTTAACCTCTCGAGTGACCCGAGTCGCCCGGAGTGCCATAATCGAATACGGCCTCATGGTTTACTGGTACACACAAGGACATTATTCGATTAGCACGAACCAGGTGACTCAGGTCACCCGAGTTGCTAGAATTTCAAATCGAACACCACCAGTGGAGTCGACAAATACAAGTGCCATGTGCAAAAAGCCTCGACCCCAGTAATCCACGTCTTGGCTGGGGGTGGCTAGGAGCAATGATGTCACATTTGTGCTGGTACCTGTAGGATAACAGCTACCAGTACAGGTCCCACATGTTGTTTTAATTCAAGACACAGGGAGAGACTACTATAATATGGCCTTTATTAGGTGTCAAGTTAGTTAAGTTCAGGCTAACATAATGGTTCATCAATCAATGTCATAGTGTAAGTAGTGTAATTAAGCAAATCAGTCTCATAAGGACCAGTTGAGTAGTAGGCAAGTTATCAATCAGTGTCATCTAATCAGTAAAGTAGTCTAATCGATCAATGTCATCTATTCAGGAGTTGTAGTCCAGCAGGTAAGTTTGATCCATTCCCGCAGGCACTCAACCCCCGACCGGCCACTTAATGTGTGTGGGTGGGTGGCAACATTGGGGGAGGTCAGCTCATGTGGTCAGAGCGGCGTCTTGAGTAGAAGTGCCGGGGCCGTAGACACACCAGAAGGGCGCGTTTCAGGCTAATGGTTCTGAGGAACTGCACCAGGGTGTGAGTTCAAGTCCAAGCCGGGAGGTGGAGGTACCAGCAGTCCTCTCTCCGCGCCAGAATTACCCATGTTGTGGGCGAAACAGGGACAATTCAAGATGCGGAGACGGACTACTATAATATGGCCTTTATTAGGTGTCAAGTTAGTTAAGTTCAGGCTAATATAATGGTTCATCAATCAATGTCATAGTATAAGTAGTGTAATCAATCAAATCAGTGTCATAAGGACCAGTTGAGTAGTAGGCAAGTTATCAATCAGTGTCATCTAATCAGTAAAGTAGTCTAATCAATATATGTCATCTATTCAGGAGTTGTTGTCCAGCAGTTAAGTTTGATCAATTCCCACAGGCACTCAACCAAGTAGGGAGGAGAGTGCCTGGGGGGCTGTGGTGAAGGCCGCCCTCGGTACATAGGTGTCCACCACGGCAGACCTCCAGTTTCCAATGTTGCAGACGTCGGCCATCCAGACCCCCGCACAAGCCTGGGCCGTGCCTCTTCGTAGGCTGTGGAGGGTGACCGTACTTGGTTCGCTATGTCCCAAGGCCAACAGTGCGCACGTTGAGGGGGCTGCCATCGGAGGTCAGAGAAGCGGGTCCTTCGGGATCGATGTGGGTGCTGTTTTTGTAGGAATGCCAGGCTCGTAGCGAGCAGTAGTTAGAGCTCAGGGTCCTCGGGAGCATGACCAAGTATCCGTCTGTAGGCCTTCTGGAGGTCTTCGTCATCCTTATTCAGATCGTGAGGGCGTTGCCCTCGTCAGTGATGTCTTGGCCGAAGATTGTTGTTCCTTGGTCCAGTTACCAGGAGGTTCCCCTGCCGTAACATTGTGAAGTAGCGCACCAGCAGGGCAGCTATGAGCACTCGCGCCCGTTCTCCTGCCGCTTGCAGGTAGTCGATAGCGGCCTTGAGGTACTGGATGGTGAGCGGTGGGGCTTAGCGGGGGACGTGCAGGGAGGACCGAGAAACGCCTCGTTTGATTATTGTGACCGGGTATGTCCCATCATGAGTGAGGCCCAGGTTCTCGCTGCGCTGAGGTAGTTGTTCACCACCCCGGGCGACGAGAGCCTTCGCGCCAGGTGTGCCACGTAACCGAGGATGTCATATATGGTGGGCTTCAGTGGCCGTATCGCACAAGTATGTCTTAGTGTATTGTAGGTAAGTGAAAACCTGTGTCGTCTTGTTCTTCCAGGTTCCTTCCACGAGTCCGGCCTTCAGTAGTGACATGATGTCATTGTATCGCTCGTCGGGTTGGCCTAGGAAGAGAGGGGCAAGTTATTATTCGATCTTCCTAGTGTCTGCTGTGGTGTCGAGATGCCTGAGGGCGTGAGTCGTGCGGTTTCGTTCAAGGCCGAGCTCACGGCACGTTATGTCTGCCCTTTTGGCTGCCAATGTGTTGAACGCCCTCCTGCTTAGGGCGTCGGCCAGCACAAGTTACCTCCCTGGCTTGTGGGCGATCTGTATCGAGCAGGATCATGTTGCCGCCAAGCGCCAGATCTCTCGTGCCGGCTCCCTTCTCCAGGACCTTCTGTGACACTAAGTTGTCGGTGTTCACCTTGATGATGTAGTTGTGCGCGTCTTCTGGCATGAGCTCGTGGAGGGCGACGACTAGGTTGACCACCTCCAGGCAGTTAATGTGGAGTCCGCTGGCAAGGTAGCATTTAGTGTATGTCTTGCTAATGTATTTAGTCTTCGAGAAGGCTCCTCCGGCCAGCAGGAATGAGTCGCACTCGAAGAGCAACTCGAGCTTGTCGCGTGGGCATAGGAGGATCAGGCCATTGGTGGACTCTGCATAGCGTATGAACCAGGTGACATCGTCGACCAGTTCTTGGGTCACCTGGTGCTTCCCTTTGTAGGGGGCGACTCTGAGAGTGGCGAGGATCCTGCTCATGAAACGCCTGGCCTGGCCGGCTTCACGCAGCGCACGACATACTGCAGGCATCCCACGAGTCTCTGTATGTCGTTTCTCGAGGCTTTTGTGGTGTTTTTCCAGCAGGAACACTTCTCGAGTATTTCTGTTAGTTTCTCGACCGGTATTTTTTAGCAGATGTTATATCCGAGCCAGTCAATGGCGTGTGTTGGTGGGGTGCACTTGTCCGCGGCGAGGGCCAGACCCGCCTCGGCCTTAGTGGCCGCCACCCCGATGAAGTCGTCAAGGTAACAAAGTGCAAAGTGCCCTTTCTTCCTTAGTAGGTACACAACGGCGCCAGTGGTTCTCGCACATGCCATCGACATCCAGGGTGACTCCCAGCAGTGGGACCAACAGCGGGCATGTGCGAAGCTGGCGGTAGGCTCTCGCAAGGTCAGCGCCCCAGATGTAGGCTTCATTGCCCAGGTTTGACACTTCCCCGCGAGGTCCATGATACCAGGCAGCGCGTATGTTGCTGGCCAGCCTCGGTAGAATCCTCTGCGTATTTCCGCATTCACGCTGACTCCCCATGGGAACCTGAGGTCAACGATGACCCAGCGCTCGTCGGTGTTCTTCTTAGGCCGGGTCATCATCGGGCTCGTCTGTGCCCAGGATGTGAAAGGCGGTGAGTTGAAGGGGCCAAGTAAAGCTCCAAGACTCACCTCCCTCTCCACGTTACGGCAGATCCAGTGCATGTGGGCGGGGTCTTCCTTGTGGTTCGCGACCACGGCGACCAGGGAGGCATTCGGCAGCATAGTCAGCAGGCCAGCCAAACTCAAGGTAGTCCACCAGCTGCTGGTCGTGGTAGTCAGAGCAGTGTGCACCATTTCGTAATATGTTGTGTTCACCCAGGTGTCTGTTACAGCTGTTGGCCAGATCTTCAATAGTGTGTTTTTGTAGGAGAGCGGGTGTGTCTATGGGGGGGAGGGGGGGTTGTAGGGTGATACCACCACGGTGTCGACATTGGCCAAGACGTCTACCAGGTCTTCGCAGGCCTGCCTGCGCTCATCCCGTGTGAGTAGCTCGTCAAGTGGCTGTCCATCATCATCCTTGTCGGATGAGGGTGTCCTCAGTGTGAGGTGGCCTCGGGCTTTAGGGCCGCCCTGGGGCCACTGTGATAGGGCGGCGCCTGGCCTAGTGACCGGCATGCTGTTAATGAGTGAGGCAAGGTTCGGCTTACTTTTTTTGTTGGTCGTTCCGCTGTGCTTCCCACTATCGGTGTTGTCTGCGGCGTCAGCATCACTGGAATCCCGTGCCACACCGCTTAATGAAAATCCTGATTTGCGCTCTGGTCAGAAGTGGCTGCCGCAGCTTTTTTCTCCTGTTGCCTGCGCTTATTGTTACAGTCCATCTCCTTGTGCAAGTTGGCTTTATGGTACTTATTGGCGCACCAGACACACAGATGAACCAGCCGATCTGGCATTAATCCATGAGTCACACTGAAACCACAGTCCCCGCCCCAATTCCATTTATGGCAGGCGCCCGTCGGTTTCGGCGTTGAAGTCTGGGCGTCAGTACTGTGAGCATCCACCCGCTGTAGCGGCCTCCTATCGTGTTGAGCTGCTCGGATCGTCTGCAAGGTGACTGGCTGAGGCGTGTCCGCCACTACTTTTGGCGGGCTTTCTGGCGTAGGTGCCGCGGGTCCCGGTGAGGCAGGCATCCTGATGCATGTCTTTGATAGCGTGTGTATCGCGCTAAGCCTGGGGTAGTCTGCCATCCTCGATCATTGCCCCAAAAAGTGACTCGGGTGACCCGAGTTGGTTAATCGAATACGCCCAAGAGGAACACAATTCGAGCAAGTGGAACATCCCACTTTCGGATTCTAAACAAAGACAGTGGGTCAAAAAAAGAGGAAAATAGGACTTCCTTTTTGTGTCCTTTTGTTTTTTGTTTTGAAACACATGGTTTGTTGGCTCCAACCCTCTGGACGTGGGCCGAAAGGCTTATTTAGTAACCTCGTGTAACCTGTCGAGCCGAACTCAGAACCAAACCCACACTTCCTTATCCCACCCAACTCGGACCCGAAAATACCTAATTAAAACATGTATCCACACGTGCGTACCAGCTTTCACAATTAATGGGCACCGGGCCGGGTGGCCGAATCGGTAGAGCGCAGACCTCCCGCGTGGGAGATCGGGAGTTCAATTCCCGATCGAGTCAAACCAAGGACTTAGAAAAGTGACACTTGTCGCTTCCTAGCCAGGCGCTTGGCATTAATAGGATAGAGGAAGGATTGGTTAGCTCAGTGTCAGGATAATGTGACTGAGTGGGATATCGGGACATGGTGCCAGAGCCCTGATTTCCCAGTGGGGAAGCACTATAAAGTCGCCATGAGTGTGCACTGTCACAAGTCGGTACCTGTCCTGATATGCACTTAGATGTTGCCAGGACATAAAACTCCAATAACCAACCAACAATAAATCTGACCGAATAATACCCACACAATTAACATGTATTCAATCGTGCGTGTCATCTGTCACATTTAATTCGCGGTGGAAACCAGACGCAGAGAGCAAAGACACTACATTGATTTGTTTCCCCCAGGATCACTCCTTTTTTTCTCGCGGGAAATCATCAGTAAGGGCGTAATCGATTAGTCAACTCGGGTCACCCGAGCCACTTTATGGCGCATGCGCACATCCTACAGACTCGGGTCAAATAATCAAATACGCTTCTCCGCGCTCGGGGTGGAAAAATGATTTTTTTTTAAATCACCGATAAAACTACAGCAAAATAGGATTTAAAGTATTTTATGATGGGCTCGTTTAGCTAAATTTCCATTTCATTAATCTAAGTTATTCTTTTTACAAAAACATGCATGACTGGTACTGGTAGCTGTTATCCTGCAGGATGGTACCAGCGCAAATGTGACATCATCGCTCGTAGCCAACCCCAGCTACGAGGTGGGTTACTTGGGTCGGATCGTTTTGCATGCGGCACGTGTATTTGTCGACTCTACTTGCAGTGTTCGATTTGAAATACTGACGACTCGGGTGACCTGAGTCGCCCGGGTCGTGTTAATCGATTACGGCCCTAAGGTATCTCCGAACCTGCTGGTTCCTAGCATGCAGGGTGGGTTCTTCCTGTTGGAGCGGATCTAAATTATTCAGCCTTCCATGGAGCGGAACGCTATGGGTTATGAACGGTGCAGGCTACACCATTGTACATACATGGGCGGGGAGCATTCAGCATATACAGTGTATTGACTCACATATTATGATACCACCCAGATAGGTAGCATAAATCCACTCAGCATTAGATTAACCGGAATGCCTATAAATGATATTAAAACAAATATTACCTAATATGGGCCTGGAGGCTCCAGAGCCTTTCGTGTGAGGATCTACCGAGGGAACGCCGAGATCTATACACGTGAATAACAGTGTGTCTTATCTATATTTAATCTATATATAATATATGATTATATATTACACATATATTATTAATATTATATTGATTGATTACTGATAGTTTAGCACCACGTCGGCAGCAAAAGGCACTGGGGGGAATATATATAATTTACTAAGGCGGAGACATCATTCGGTTATAGTGGATTTTTCTTTTTCTTTATTTTTCAACATGGGTCATTATCAGTCCAATCAGCGAATCAACCGGAACCACCCTGTCATAAATTCACTTCCCTGCTGTATCAATGATCTGGCCTGGCAGGAGTCAAACCCTCAGCCCTACCGAGTTCTTTTTTTTTTTTAGCGGTGTGGGTGGGTGAAGATCGGTGGTTAGATGCGGTGATGGCGGCGGCTGGATCGGTCGTGCGAGCTGGTCAGTCAATCGCTAGGTCACGTGGTGGTTTTGGTGGGAAAGTTCAAACATCGGCATCGCCCAGCGGTTCTCTCCAGTTACTACAGGGGGCGCCACCGCAGATCAGTAGCCGCTGGGTAGTGCGGGTTCGATCCTCCAGGTGGCGGCACGGTTCGGATCAGTGTTATCGGGTGGTTGGTCTCCGCCCGTAAATTACCCATGTTAAAACATAACATGCACGATTATTTATTACACATATATTATTATTGTAATATTGATTGATTACTGATAGTTTAACTCCACGTCGGCAGCAGGAGCCAAATTCACTGCAAAAGGTTAGTGGTATCTATTCTGCCAGTCTTGTTAATCACATTCACATGCTTACATTGAAACTTACATGAAATTTTTGAATGGTCAGATCAGTGTTAACTGACAGAAAAGATTATCTAATGTCATTGAGAAGTGGTTAAATTTGTGTCAGTTGACAGCAAAATTTAACTCACAAACCATAGCAAAAATTACGGGAGGCGATACAGCTCAGTTTAGAGTTCCTATTCATTATTATTATATACCATATATGTATATGATATTAAATAATACATATGATATATAATATATATACATGTTCCACAAGTCCCATGGCGCCCAAAACCCACATTTGGGTGATAATATGGTTTTTACATGTTCTTGGATTTTCATATCTTGGCAAGTTTAATCACGTAGAAGCTGAAATGCCGATGCAAGTTAAGAAAATAACAGTTTGGTAAAACCCCACAAATTGCAACGTTGAATGTGTTTTGTTAAAGCTGCTTATAGTTCGACGAAAGCATACATTTTTCAAAACTAAATCGCTGGCATAGATTTGAGCCTACTTATCCTGGTTAGAAACCGGCGCACTTATTAAACATCTCTTACTGCACATATCGGAATACAAAGTTTATTTTGTTGAACATCTTACTACTTAAGCTTATAGATTATCGTGTCAGAATTTCGACGCTATCTGTCTAAATTAAATTAATATGGTTTCACTTAAAATATCTCAAGACTTAGACCAAAGACCCTATAATACTAAGGCAGCTCACTCCCTATCTCTCCCATGGTAATGTAAATTTCGCAGTGCCACCTTGTGGTGGGTTTGATCACCCCAGCTGCTGGTTGGTGTTTCACATGTAAACACATACAATTTATATTATACATGAGATAGGTAAGTATGAATACACATCAATATCAAATTGCTATGAACAAATGCACATCATCATCATCATCAGCATCATCATCACCATCATCACGCATCTTTCACATTCATTTATACATTTATACATATTATATAGCAACTGTTTAACCAAGAGAACAGCTAGCGCACTAAGTGTTGTGCTTGATCATTTTGATTACACAGTACAGGCTGAGTGAGCTGTCTTAGTATGATAGGGTCTTTGCTTAGACTTATAACAATAGTTATTTAACATTGAAGTAATGCAAATTATGTAACAATTAAACTAACAAAAATGTATAAATTGGCTTCACTTCAAATATCTCAAAACTTGACATTTATAATAATAGTTATGAATTTAAAATTAAAGTAAGGTAAATTATAACAAGTAACCTCACAAAATGGCAGAAACTCAAACCTATCGGACTATGCAATTTTAACCTTAATGGTTATTTAGTGTTGGAGGATTGCAAACTCAATGACCTAGCTTTTTTTTCTTGAAGATTTATACTGCCTATCATGGATAAGTCTGACTAGACTTGTTTTCACCATTAGGCAGTTTGGCGATAGAAAGCCCGAGCCTACAATTTTATCGACCCAAGTGATTTTTAACCTCCCACACCACATAGACATGGTATGAGAGCAACTGGCCTTTGATGACGCTGTAAGTTAGCCACAGCGGTGGAAATCCAAATTGGCAGAGGTGGGGGCACGGGGAATCGAACCACCGAGCCTAAGATTAGGAGTCTGACCAGAAAAAAAGTCAGACACTCTAACCACTACGCCACAGAGAAGGGTCTCCACTATAATAAAGATACATATATAGCTTTACATGACTATCAGTACCGGATCCGAAGTCTGAGTGGGTAGTGCGTCTGCTTCTAAGGAGTAAGGTCTTCTGATCAATCCTTGGCATAGTGTAACCAAATACTTACAAAACGGATACATGTTACTACCTTGCCTGGAACTCGGCATTATAAGGCTAGGGTGAGGGCAAGGGCTGGTTGGCTTACTATCGATATATCGCGTTGTGAGTGCAAACATTTTACTACAGGGGTATAAAGTAGGTTCGAATGCAATCGCAAGTCGGGTGGCCAATCCTGTTATGGCCTCAAATGTTGATTGGTTGGTTGGAGTTTTACGCCCTGGCAACATCTAAGGTCATATCAGGACCGGTACCGACTTGTGACAGTGCGCATTCATGACGACTTTATAGTGCTGCCCCACTGGGAGACCAGACCACCACCACCATTCATGACCTGATATCCCACTCAGTAACATTATCCTGCCACCGAGCCAAACCAGTCCTTGCCCTATCCTAATAATGCTGAGAGCCTGGCTAGGAAGCGACAAGTACCAATTGTGCAAGTCATTGATTTAAACTCGACCAGGAATTGAACTCCCGACCTTTCGCACGGGAGGCCTGGGGTCTACCGATTCGGACACCGCGTCCGGTTTCTCAAATGTTGCTAGGATGTAAAACCCCAAACCATCGCTAAATGACTAACCAGGTGACTAATACAGGGATGAAAGTGGTCTCCGGGAAAAAAAGCGGAAATGCTGATATTCTCCCATAGGCTTAGCATTGTCAGGGAATCGCTGAAAATTCCTGGAAGTCAGGTTTCATACATATTGGTATATATGCTGATAGTGCTGCGCTGTTTGAAGCACGTATTAGTAGTATACCCTGCTAGTGCTGCGGCGTTTGCACCACATATTAATATATGCTGATGGTGCTGCAGCGTGAAACAATGTATTGGTTGGTTGGTGGAGTTTTACATCCTTGCAACATCTAAGGTTATATCAGGACGGGCGCAACTTATTAGTATACACATATAGCTACAGGAAAAATCCCGGAAGTCCGCGAAATCGCGGAGATCTTTCATCCCTGCTAATAGTGTGGATTTATGCCACACAAAGGCGCCTGGTTGTGCTGGTACAGTTGTTTGTGTAGGTGATATTTACCTGCAATCTCCGAGACTTCATTATTTAAAGTGCTCAGCCTTAAAGGCGGTGTGGGGGAGGGACCAGGAGGCTGGAGGGCGGGGCGTGAAGGTGGCGGTGAGGAGCGTGCAGCATACAGGAAGTTAGCTTGTGCCACACAGTAGGTGGGGGGGGGGGGGGGGGGGGGGGGTTGAACACGGAGCACATCGATGCCTCAGTATCAACTCACTAGAACAACCGAAGTGGTATCTATAGAGCAAGTTATATATATATATATATATATATATATATATATATATATATATATATATATATATACACACACACAGTTACAGTTTTACAGTTAACTATATATATATAAATATATATGTATATATATATATATATATATATATATATAACTGACTATTCTTCTTGTTGCATAGTGTACACAATCTAAGGCCTTTATCTGTCATACTGCACTCCTTTGGTACAGTCCTGTATCGATTGATATGGGAAAGGATGAACAGGAAGCGTGAAGTAGTCTCACTAATAAATTATTTAGCTCCGAGTTCTAGGCAACCTGGCTTTTAAAATAATTAAAATATAATAGTTAACTTGCGAATAAATAGCTATGAGATCTCATAGCAAGATTCCTGTTGTAGAATGTAGGTGACCGCGGTTATTTTAGAAATTATTTTTGACTGCGAAAACATCGAGCGTCTGAGGAGGGATTTGTGTTTCGGTCTCCACTATAATAAAGAAGTACTTATTTGGAGTAAAATTGCTATTCGGTGAAATATGGTAAATGAGTTTCTTTCTTCTTCTCTTTTTTATATATATACACATTTTCTTCCAAGAGGTGATATTTAAATCAAAGGCGGTTTTTAAGCTACAGTTAACAGGGATAGAAATGAGCCAAATTTGTCGGTAGTCTAAAATTGTCTGCGATTATAGTGCGTGTGTTTGGTGTATTGGTGTCTTGCAGAGTCGCTTTATGGAGAATTGGCACTACCTGCTATTGAATTCCAAATGAATCACGTCTCGGGAACACGCTCTGGCATATATTAATCACACGTAATCTTAACTTTGGATTTATACCAGTTATTTCGGCAGTCAAAATATGAAGCAGTGAACACAGGAAGATTACAGTTATTTTTGTTAAATGTATATATATCATTTTGTGTAATTCGCAGTTTTAACCTTGAATTTGTTGTGGTGTGCTTGTGAATGTGCATAGATTATATATATATATATATATGTGTGTGTATAATCTATGCACATTTCACACAGGCCAGGCCAGGGAGATTTTTACATACCGAGTAATTTACCCGACTACTAATTTAATTTCCTTCTCATAAAAGAACCATGACATGGTAATAGCTTACGCTTAACCTTTCTTTATTTTGTTTATAACCAGAATCACTGTGAACGATGTTTACAAGTTTTCAAATAAACTGTTACACATTACTTGTAATATTTGTCGTTTTATTACTTCATACAGACTAAACTGGCCTATTTTTAGCGTTGTCCAACAACCTTTTGGCTACTTTGTTATGTTTTTCCACCTTCTTGTTATAGTGGAGAGCAAAAGATCTGGCTGTCTTCCAGCCTGCATGTTTTAGGATAGTGTTAACTGAAATTCCAAATGCTCTAGCCTTTGAAGCTGCCACCCCTCGAGTTGAGTGTGGCCCAAACTCCTTTGTATTTACACCTGCCCTGTCAAGTAGTTGAACAGTCCAATGCGCCAAAGTGTCCCTTGATATTGGCGCATGAGGTTTTATGTAGCTAACTCAAAGTTGCTTCCCTATCCCAATGTCTTTTGTGTGCCCTAAATACGTTTTAAGAGCTCTAACAACACATATACGTGGACACTCATCGTATGCATACAAAGATATTGATGACAATGGATCTCCAAGTCTATTTGACTTACATAATTTTTTCAGATGAAAAGTCACTTCTTTCTTCTGTTCCTCCAACCCCTCAATTGAGAGAGCAACAATGGTTTGTCCTCTGTGTCCCGTTACCTAGAGTAACAAAATGACCAATTTTAACGTAAGTTCCCTGAGATTCAAGTTCCTGCTTCCCGGCCAGTCTTGTAGTAAATCAAACACTTTATTCACATCCCAAAACCTGGTACTTTGGTTTTGGTGGTTTTTTTTGCATAAACTGACCGCATAAGCCAATGCACCAGCTGATGCTTGCCAATTGTTTGTCCATCCACCCTGGGTAAGACCACCGACAAAGCACACCTTGCTGTGTTTATTGCACCAGTCAGGATAGAGCACAGGTCATTTACCGCTTTTTTGCATTTGTCATAGCTATCGGCAATGATAAACGAATCCTCTATGTAAGGAAAAAGTACATGCCATCTAGTTGCTAATTCAGTGAAGATAGGCTTAATTATGCGTGTAAACATACGTGGGGCTGGTGATAACCCATTGGGGAGACAGGTGTATTCAAACAACTGTCCCTGCCATAAGAACCTCAGGAATTTCCTATGTTCTTGTGCTATAGGTAGAGTATAATATGCGTCTTTAAGGTCTACGCTGGCCATAAATGCCCCCGGTGTAATTAGGTCAATAGGCGTATTGAGCGAAAACATTTTGAAGTGTTGGTATTCTACTGATTTGTTTAATGTTGTTAAATCTCAAATAATCCTGAATGACCCATCAGGCTTCGGCCTCAGAAAAACATTAGAAATATATTTTCCCTGCGTGTGTGTAGCATTCACAACAACTCCTTTTTCACACAGTTTAAGAACCTCTTTTGTTACCTGCAACCTCTCCTCTTCAGAAAATCTGAAAGGGTGCGGAGTCCTTGCTTGAACAGGGAAGTCCACAAAGGGTATAAACACTCCTTCTATAGCCGACAATACCCAACGACAATTGGGTATTGTCATTGGGTAATGACAATTAGTGTGATTCATTACATTGCTAGCTAATTTATGAACAGTTACCCTATCCATGTCTGAGGTGTTTTTTTTAGCAGATGACGTTAGACGCACTACTTCATTCCCCCTCTGTGGAAACCCTGGGGTTTCTGTCCGTTGGGCGCCTACTGACGGTTCTGCGGGATACGGTTGTACTCGTTCCAGTTGGTAGTGGCTCTGCCTACTCCCCTACCCCTGAATGTGGGCGAGAAGTGTCTGGCCCCTCTGAAAGCCTGCCTTTTCCTGAGGTCATTCATGCCTCGCTATCCCCGTCCGAAGCCCAGATTGTCACGTCTGCGTGTGTCTGGTGCCTTCTGTCATCTACATTTACTTCCCGATTCTACTCTCTTCAGTAGTTGTGGTATCTGCCCCCCAAACATCTTGCTTTTGTCCTTGATCGATTTTGGGGCGAGGAAGAGTGTGAACTCTTTCCCGTTCTTATCTTTTACCTTCTTCGAACGTGTAATTTCCTTGCCTGCCTCTGTTGTGACCGCCTTGTACACATTCTCGTACCTTCTGTACGTTAAGAAGGTACTGGCTGCTGCCAGTAGCTCAATCGCCTTGTTGAGGTCTGAGGCAAGTGAAGTGAAAACCTTCTCCTTCAGCATACGGTTGGCCACTGGGAGAATCTCGGTCAGAGCTGCTAACACAGCCGTCTGGCTTGTGTACATCACATTCTCGATTTTCTTTTTCTCCTTCGACATCGAGACTTCACTGTCCATTTCTTGGCTTGAAGGTGTGGAAGTGACCTTCCAGCCCCCTTCTCAACAAAGTGCACAATCTCACTTTCTTGACCGGTTTTGTTGGCTATTCTTAGCCGCCAGATCAAATTCATTTGCCAGGGCTCCCGTGTGGTTGGTGTCAGAGTCAGAATCCTCTGATGACGAAGAGCTGGAATTCGAGGAAGAAGACAAGGATACATGCTTCCTCTTTTTCTTACTCTTTTTTGCCTTCTTATTCTTCCTTTTCCCCGCGTTAGCTCTCTTTCTGGCCTTATTGTACTTGTCACCCTCTGACACCTCAGAGTTTGCTTTCTCCACTGAGTTAGCGTGTCTACTACGACGAGTTGACGTATTCCCCGAGTCCGAATCACTAGTGCCTGGTGACAGTTCATCCCGCCACATTGACTCGTCTTCCGACTGTATGTCGTGTGAACCCGTCTGATCTCCCCAGTTGGTTGACAGTTCTGCCAGTCTTTTCTCCAGCAAGGAGGTAAGCCTGTTTTCCAGGCTGGCTAGCTGGGTGGCATCCACAAATTGATTCGCCAGATGACTCTGGGCCGTCTGTGCCTGAGACGTAGAGGGGCCCGGATTGTCACTCGGGCCAGGCAGCGCAACGGTATTGCCGTCCAAATTAATAGACTGCCTTTGCCCAGACTCTGTGGCGCCAGCAACCTGCTGCGCTCTACGCGAACTTTGTCTCGCGGCCATCTGCAAAATACAAGCATAGCACTGGTCAGTACACCTTTTGATGGTTATTGCAGCTGCTAGATATCATATGTCTATTGCAATGTGGTGTGACACGATATGTGACTCACTTATCGAGAACTTCAGAGGTTTTAAAGTTTTTTGGGTAAATAGTTTCCTATAAACCACCCGATCCACCCAGTCGAATCTCATGTCAACAATGGGGGTCGAGATAACTCGATACCAAAGCTTGGTAGCAACAATGGGTCGCTGAAACCTCTCTACCATTAGCGGAAAATGAATACTCATAATCGGACCTGTGGCGTATAGGTATAACCAAGTCTGAGTTCATAGAGAACTTCAAGGCCAGCACTCAATTTAAGCCATACGTATACAATACGCATGCACTCAATCGGCGACCATTACAAACACCACGGTGAGTACACGCCGTCAATTGAACCAGACCACAATACGCACCGCGGTGAGAACACTCCGTCAATCAAACCGGTATCTAGGTCATGACGCCTTAACGTCTTGCAATTGCATGCGCTGAATCCTCTGGCGTTGAATATTAACAATTACCCAAATTACAGTCCGGCACGGTACTCAACTACATGAATACATTACCAAATTGGTCCATAACCCTGAATAATTAAATAATGACAATTATTTAAGTTTAAGTGAGCCACAAAACTCACTAAAAAGATAAAAACGTACCTTGAAACAACTCAGCGTATGTCTGAGCTTTGTTGGAATATGCTAAGTGACTTGAGACCTGCTTCATCTTCCTGGGTTGTGAATGCCTTGGTGGCAACAGCCCGAGGTAATATATATAATATATATATATATATTGGTAGCAATGAATGACATAACAGAAATACATGAATATATTTCTCCTTTTACATTTCAGATAGCACACACTTGCTTGAACAAGCATTGACATTAATTTTGAGACAATATTAGAGACTTGCACAAAAAAGTTCAAATACCAGTATGCTTGCAGAACGGACAACTAAGCATAAATATAACCTTCAAGCAACTCATTTGACATTACATCGACCTCTCATGGGCAGGGTATGAAAGGAAGTCCATGAACACATTGAGAAGCCTGTGAGCTATTCAGTTTATTGAAATGAGTTATATCCCAACTCCCTCGTCATCTCTACGTACTTAGTCTTCAAAACCCTGTCCACTAATAGTGAGTGGTGATCCACAAACACTGTCTGATTTCACTCAACTTTCATGGATTTAGTTATTGACAATATATGCAGATCTCTGCGTATGACACCGAACTGCAAAGAACTGAATTCAGATTTGCACTAGAATAAGGACATTATCATTAATAGGCTAACTAACAACAATGTGTGATACTTGTTATTTTATCCAACTAACTACTGACGTGTACTAAAAATACACAAAATGCACTTTTGTAAAGTTCACATCCTACTGTTCTACCACTTGTAGGCTAGCGTTGATGGTTGGAACTAATTAATTCATTGATGAGTGATCACTATTTTACAGAGCAAACGATATCAATCTCCGATGCCAATAATAGCTACTAGCTAAAGTTTGGATGTAGATGGACACCACGAAAGTCCAATCTAGCAGTTGCCAGTAAAATATTGGAGTAATCTACCTACCGTAAGTATCACCCCATACTCCAAAGGAAGACGGTTTTGTCCAAAATGTGAAATGGGGAAATGTTATATGCATACCGGTTTACGACAGCCACAATTCGTTCTCTTTTGCGACATTGGTGTACTTATTGAGCGAAAAAAAACACCTCGTGCCGATTTATTACATTCAACTCAAATAGGTAGATACGTCTCACAAGCAGTTAATTAGCCTATTTCCACTCTAATTATAAGCTCTACAGCTTCGAACCCAGGTAATAGAACATAGGAGGTTCAGCTTTAGCCACGATATCAATAAGTCTAGTTCCACAAACGTTAAAAAGCCCCATAATTGTCATAAATAGGACCTACTTAGTCTTAGGCTACTACTACTTAGTAGTACTAGTACTAGTACTAGTAGTAGTACCAGTACTAGTAACTAGGAGGCTAAGGAGTAGTAGAACATGTTGCCGGCGTGGCTAACTACTCCGCTAATTTATGTCCAATGTTGCCCTAGATAAAAAGATTCACCTCTGACTCAGTACATGGCTGCGGGAGTAACTAATGCCTTTGTAATGCTGCCCCCAAGTCCAATATCAAGATGTATGCTCTAGACGAGTCGATAGGTTATTATATTAATACTGGCATGATTCCAAATAGCAAACACTGAAACGGCGATGGAACTGGAACCTGCAAGGCTTAGCCTTAGGCCTGAGCAAAAAAAAGATGCAATGTATAATAACTGGCAAATAGAATCATTTATCAATATATAGCTCCACCATTAGTAATTTGGTAGATCTTGGCACATCAATAAGTACCCCCCCCCCCCCCAACAACTATGATAGTGTGGACGTGTCTCTGTACTGTCGCCGTATTTCTAAAGTTATCTTGAAAACATTTGACGATGACACTACAGTTCAGTACCCGGATAAACCTACGTCCAAATAATTTCGATAAAGATATAAGAAACGACGTTCTCAATGACTTTCAACGTAGGCCTACATATATATGTCATGCAGTGTAGGCTACATGTCAATAGCCGTGTTCACACTGGGCAGTTAATTTGAATCATAAAAATCGACTTGTATAGTTTGGGTTACATTTGGCCTGTGAACGCGTGGCTGAGGCGGTTTAGGGCTGATTCGAATCATATAATTCGGATTTTATAAACCACCTCTGTAGGTGGTTTATATGAACCAAATTTTATGATTCGACTTATATCGCCCGTGTGAATGCAACTGACTTACCTGAGGCAGATTAAGCACATCACACTATATAACATAATTTGGTCTATGAACCTAGAGCTGCACATATATTTTTTTCATGATTTATTTTAAGGTTTTCACTGCCCAGCAGAAGTTTTGACCGTTCCAAAACAATATGATTCAGTCTATACATATCTAGGTCGAACCCACACTCTCTCGTGCCGATGTCGACTAACCGAAACTGGCGCTGTTTAGTATGGACTTGCTCATGCGCTGATATCGATTTCCGGCCCAAGTACTGCCCATGTGAACGCGACACTAATTCGGTTCATATTATCCGCCTTGTATAAAGCGGCGTAAACTTTTCCCGTGTGAACACGGCTAATAATTGCTTAATTAATTGTCGTTTTACACAACATAAGTGATCAGATAACACAAACCATGACCCGATGTCCCACTGTCTCACTTTATTCGTATGATTAGCCAATAAATCCATGCTGTAGTGTAGCCCAGTAATGTCGAGTGTTAGACAACTGTCAATTTGATAAGTCTATGATTTGACTGTTTCGACGATCAGTCTCACAGCAGAACCTTACAATCTCTACCTCACCCCCCCCCCCCCCCCCCGTCTGGCTTTCTCCTTACTTAGCAAAGACTTTTTATTTAAGAAAAAAAGTTATCAGAATCAGGATCTACAATTGCTCTCAAATTCAAGACAAAGTAATTATATACAAAACACTTGTGGTTGCTTAGTAAATTTCTAGAATTTATAATTAAGATATGTAGGCTTATTGGCCAGTAGGCCCTGTGATATATGCGCTATAGACGTATAGGCATGTGGCTAATATATGATAATGAGATGCAAAGGTTTGGACAAAGGATTATGTAAATGAGATGACGTCATGGAAAGTTTAGCCGGTGGGTTCAGCGAGCCCTGGGCCGTGAATAAACCATTCAGTATCCAGAAGTCAAAGTGTTCAGACGTTGTACTTTCACAGGCCCTATCTGTTTCGAACTAAATACATTTCGTAATAAGCATGAAGAACAACAAAGCAGGCAGCATGGCTCCAGCCAACCAGCTCCCCTCTGATTGGCCAGCTTCAAACCCCGACAGCCAATCAATGCACACCTCTCCCTGCCAGTCCTCGTTGCAGCCCAGCGCCTCTAGCATAACACACAACCAATCTACCACTGCCATATTGTATTTGTTATCTTCTACATAATATGTATGTATTGTGGGGGATCATGAAAATTGGAAATATTGTGCTTAGAAGTTAGAGCAAGATTGGAACGCACCCTTCTTACCTTTTCCGGGCTACCATGCTAATCATTATACTACCTAACCTCCCTGATGTAATCACCCTATCCATGCTTACCTGCCTATATCCAAAGACCCTATAATACTATAGGGTCTTTGCTATATCTATGTGGCTCCTTACCTGGGAGGTTAGTGCAGACTACTACACTAGTATAACTTCATACTGTTAGACTTCATTTTCAGCTAAAATACATCCTCACTGAATAATGGGCCAGTCACACTATGACGTATGGCGGCGGCGTATGCGTAACGTCGTGAAATAATTTGAAAATGATAATAGGTCGAGATACGCCAACCTTTTTGCACTCCAGCGACGTATGAAACGTACGTGGAGCGTATGCCTGGAATATGGCTACTGTATCCCTACCGTATATCGACGTATGCAAAGCATATGACGACGTATACTCGGCGCATTAGGATGTATTTTGACGGTTGGAGGCGACAGGTTGAAAATTTTGAACATGCACACACATTTTTCGGCGGCTCGACCTACGCCGACGTATGATGGCGTATGAAAAGCGTATACGACATATGCCCAACCTATGTGTAACCTATGACGGCGTATTGGTCGAAAAGCGCACACGCCGGCATACGCTAATGCCATACGTTGCAGTGTGACAGGCCCATTCGGACTGGCCTGCATGCCAATGATCTTACTTGTCATGGGAATAAAGCTATGTTCTTCCTACCTGTTCTTTCTCATTTTCTGTTCCCATACCAGCAATGACACGTATATGTAGATCCGTTATATTCATCTAGACTATAATCCATTAATCACCGGATCATCCGAGTTGTTTGTACATACGCAGATCCTACAACCTCGGGTTGCATAAACAAATGTGCTCAGGGTGGAAAAAAATGGTGGCTTAATCCAAAACCTTTTTTAAAATAACCAATATAACCACAGATAGAAAGGATTTAAAGTAGTTTATGATTGCATAGTTTAATTATATGTCCATTTTAATCTGGATGGTCTTTTACATTTAAAAAAAAGAATAGTGTAGCTTCGCAGTACAGGCTCTCACTACAGGTACCAGCACAAATGTTCCTGTGGCAGTGGAGTCGGATCATTTTGCATGCGGCCCGTGTATTTTTTAGCTCACCTCGGGGTGTTCTATTTGAAATGTTGTGGCCTTAGAAATAATAGTTCATAAGCCTGACCACTGCGGTATACATGGTCGCTGCACAATAATGTCTGCAGAATAATATGAATCGAATATCTACTGTACAACTGCATACATCTTATCAGGCAATGTGTGTCGTAAGCATATAGTATGCGCCATTAGTAGGCTTATGCACATATTTCCCCCATCTTTAAAGTTGCATAGTCAGATCGGTTTGAGTTTCCGTCATTTTCTAAGATAACGATATTAGATAGATCGTTATAATCTACCTTACTTTAGATTGAAGTAACTTTTTATTTTAAATGGCTGACTTTTAAGATATTTGATAGTCCATTATATCTGGTGACAAATGTTTGATAAGTGCACTAGGATCTAAGTTAGATATGTAGAATCAAATCTAGATCACTGTCTTGGTTTTGAAAACTTGATATTTTCATCGGACTATGTAACTTTAATTTAGTCCAATTTCAAGTCAGTATGTATTTGAAAATAATTATGAAATATTTGTCAATATTAATTGACAATATCATATGACCCATTTGATCTAAACACACGAACTAAAATAACAGAAAACTGTTTTTGTTATATTTGTTTTTGCCTATGAAGATGATTGCAAATGTGTTTGCATAGTTGATTTATTTTCATCTACAATATCAGGCGATCACCTCGATCCTTTTTGTTGCACCAAGATCAGTTTATAACAACGGGAATTTACTATGTATGCCTAATGCTCGGCTCAGATGTTCGATCATTTGAGGTTGATCTCTCTTTGATTGAGACTCGATGATTAATTCCAATAATCGTTTCTGCAATCATATCCTCACCCTCGACTTCCACCTCATCCCCCAACTGCTGTTGATATGGCTAACACTGGCTAAATCCAACCGATTATATAGATGAAGTGAATCTACAAACCAGATTTACTCCACCCACAAGGCAGGCAAGTTAAACTTGAACTTGTTGATTGGTGTCAGCGTTGCTTAAAGCTGCCTAGTACGATGAAGCATCACATTTTCAAAACCAAAACTATTATCTAGATTTGCGTCTACATATCTAACTTAGATGCTGGTTCACTTATTTGTCATCACATAAAAGGAAACACTGAGTCAATTTAATAGAACCTGTTACTGCAGAAGTCTATGGTGTCCGAGTTGAGTTTTGGCACGCTTACCAAAACTAATTTAGCATGTTTGTACTTCAAATATCTCTAAAATTAACCATTTAAGATGAAAGTTACTTCAAATTAAAGCAAGGTAGATCATAACAATCAATGTAATGTATTTATCTCAGAAAATGACAGAAACTCCAAGCATGCAACTTTAATGCTATAAGCCGGCTACACAACTAAAGGTGGTGATAATATTATTACGCTATATAATCGTCAGTAAGAAGTGACTAGCCTATTGCTCTCAACCCTACTCCGTAAGCATACTCTCGTAAACCTCACACTAACGGACTAATTCGTAGAAGACAGCCAGATTGTAAAAAGTCAATGCTTGACATTGTGGTACTACAGGCATTCTGACTCTGAGTTATTCTAGTCCCTCAAGATTGTTGGTTGGTTTTTGGAGTTATATGTGCTGGAAACATTTAAGGTCATATCAGGACAGCTACTGACTTGTGACAGTGTGCACTCAAGGTGACTTTATAGTGCTGCCCCACTGGGAAATCAGGCCACCGGTACCATGTCCCGATATCCCATTCGGTCACATTATCCCGACACTAAGCTAACCAGTCCTTTCCCTGTCATATTAATGCCGAGTGCCAGGCTAGGAATCATCAAGTATCAATTTTATAAGTCATTGGTTTGACTCGACCGGAAACCGACCCGGAAAGGTTGAGAGGTGATGAATATGCCTACACATTCACCATGATACAAGAAAATACATTTTTTTTCATATTGAAAATACTTGCAAGGACAATTTCAGTACAATCTACATTAGAAGCAAATACATGGACAAAACTATACCAAGTTTGTTTGTTAGGAGGCATATATGGTTAGAGGTGCAAAGTGAATTTGAAGTATCTGATCTATTCTGAAGGATAGCCCATTCCCCACCTGCCACGAAGTAAGGGGCCGTCCAAAGTTGTCAATTTGTTCAAGGTAGTACAAAGACTACAACTTTGCCAGACCCCCCTAGCCTTCCACCCACCAACCCTAAGGTAGTATACATCAACATTTTACTACAAATCCCATGTGTCGCCTCCAATGCTGGTAAGCCATGCGATTTTAACCCCCTGGTTCAAACCCTAGTCAATTAAACAAATAACTTTAAAATTGATACTTGTCGCTACCTAGCCTGGCATTCATCATTACGAAGATAGGGCAAGGGGCAGTGGAATGAAGAAGATAAATTGTCCGCGATTAAATATTCCCCTGCTTACAGTTACATAGTCCGATAGCTTTTGAATTTTACCCTGAATTAGGTTTCATTTGACCATGCAACTGTAATCAACTTATGTACAAAAATGTCGCCGAAAAATATCAACATTTTATTAAATGATAAAAGTCATACTTTAGGCCTAGTATCCCCTCCCCCTATTGTAGGACTGAAAATGTTGACAACTATGGACGGCCCCTAAGCTGTAGCTGTGACCTGGCATGCTGGGTCACAGTTTCAGTCCTTTCTGAGGGACTAGCAGAACTCAGAACACCCTACTCTTCGTAAGGTCTGTGTGGGTAATAACACACGACAATGTGTAATCACCATCACCCAATGCAGTCCACATAGTTATTTCATAACAGCACATGTTCCAGATTGAGACATGCCTCCCCACACCAGACATGAGTTGCTCTTTGTACATAATGGGCGTGGTGACGTCATGACATAAATAGGCCTATCCCATTTATACAAGGTCAGGCTCGTGATTAGGTTTTAATAAATATGGCAATAATAGAGTCGTGAGAGATATTGCAAATAATGCGGAACATTATGTTTAGAGCAGGACTCAAACCCACATCTCTGTCATTCTAGGGTAAGCATCCCAACCAGCAGGTTCCCTGATGCAGTCAACCTACACATGGCTACGTGTGCATGTCATAGATTACAATAGGTAATATTTGGTTAATGCTATAGCAGTTTAACCCAAGGATTATAATCACTGATCAAACAGAACTAAATCAAATTCAGGGAAGATTTAGCTAATCATTATTGTGAGGCTGACATCAGTTAATGTTGCATAGTCTGATTCTTTCGAGTTTCAACCTCTTTATCTATATATATGTATATATATATATATATATATATATATATATATATATATTATATATGTATACGGTATATAAGTACATAGACATATATATATACATAGACATATATATGCATATATATATAAACAAGTATATTAGGTTCATCGTTATTATCTACCTAACTTTAGTTTGAAATAACTTTGATTATAAATGACTAACCTTAGAGATATTTGAACTGAAAACATGTCAAAAGAATAATGTTCGCATGCACATGCGTGCACATCATAGGCTTCTGCAGTAACATCTTAAAATTAACTTTCTATTCCCTTCTATGCAGTAACAAGTACCTAAGATGTGCCTCAGTATCTAAGGTGGATATATAGGATCAAATCTAGGTAAGCGAAATGGTTTTGAAAATGTGATGGCTTGATCGGATTATGCAGCTTTACGTGCTTATTCAGGATTGAGGCTCTGCCAGTCTTCGCTAAAATCCTGCTTCGAAATCATTCCAAACGGAGTTTGGCAAGCCTTGCTATGTACACAGCCAACTCTGGACACGTAGTAATTGGTTTTGGATTTCAATTTAACTTACAAATCAAGCTGATAATTGTGTACGATCATATTGTTGTCCTGGTTGCTATGCACAGAACAACGTCACTTAACCTTCATGAACCATTTCACCAAGTGTGAGAAGGCATGGTTTTTATTACCTGAACTTGGTGGACTGCAGCATTGAAATGGCAAATACGGTAAGGACGCGTAGCAGGTATAGATCACATATTGTTAATTATGCATACGTGTCTCCCTTTATAAGTGATGCTGCCGATGTAAAAATCATGGTTTGAATTTCATCATTAAAGTTGCATAGTCAAATAAAAGCATCGTTTTTCAAAGCGAAATACTTACCTAAATTTGGACCTGTACATCAAACTTAAATACTGGTGTTTCTTCAAACTAAAGTAAGGTAGATTATAATGATCAACTTGATATATTTACCTCAGAAATTGACAGCAAATCAAAGACGTCCGACTATGCAACTTTAAGATAGATAGTCCATTAAAGGAGACAAGACATACTGAGTTTGGAGTGAGTTTTACACTCTGGCTGGTCACAACAGACCTACCACTAGTTTATTAAAGCTGCAGAATCTGATGAAAAATCTATATTCAAAACCCAAACAATTATCTAGATTTGATTTTACATATCTAACTTAGATACCGATGCACTTATTAAACATTTGTCGCCACATAGAAGGGAATACTGAGGCAATCATCGTAATTCCACTTACTTATTATTAAAGTTGCATAGTCCGATAGCTTTGATTTTCTGCCATATTCTGAGATAAATATATTAGATTGATCATTATAATCTATCTTACTTTAGCTTGAAGTAACTCTGCTTGAAAATGACTAATTTAGGAGGTATTTGAAGTGAAAACATGCTAAGTTAATTTGGGCAAGCTTGCCGAAACTCTGACCACATAGGCTTCAGTAGTAACAGGCTCTGCTAAATGGCCTCAGTAGTCCCTTCTATGTAGCATCAAATGCTTAATAACTGCATGAGTACCTAAGTTGCATATGTAGGTTCAAATTTACATAAGGGCTTAGCTTTTGAATATTTGATGCTTTCATCGGACTATGCAACTTTAACATCCCCATGCATTCCTTGATGACGGGATGGCCAAATGAGTCGAGCGCCCGTCTCCTGTTTTGAAGAGATTGGGGGATCCGAACCCATGGGTTTGTGGGTTTGAACCCTGGTAGAGTCAAACCAATGACTTTAAAATGTATACTTGTAGCTTTGTAGCCAGGCACTCGGCTTTATTAGGATAGGGCAAGGACTGGTTGGCTCAGTGTCAGGATAATGTGACTGAGTGGGATATCAGTTCATGGTGCTGGTGGTCTGGACTCCCAGTGGGGCAGCACTATAAAGTCGCCATGAGTGCACACTGTCACAAGTCGGTAACCGTCCTGATATTACCTTAGATGTTGCTAGGACGAAAAACAACAACAAACAAACAAACCTTGTCCGAGCACAACCTCCTCGTTGTCCATGTAATACTATCATAACTCCGAGAGTTTTACAGTTCCTCCAAGCAGTGGGACGGACCCTCCGGTGGTAAAGTCCTGGCTCACCACGTGGGCCACATGGCCGTCATCGCGCCTGGTGGAGGAGGTAGGCATGGTACAGGATGTGTCCACAGGGACCACGGCTCTCCAACTGAGCTCCACTGAACTAGTCACGTGGGCAGCTGCTCGGCACGGGTCTCACCAACAAATCGCCGCTCACAACACGCCGATGTCAATATGTAAGTTTTGTTTGTTGGGGTTTTACGTCCTAGCAACATATATGGGCATATCAGGACGGGTAGGCCTACCGACTTGTGACGTTGCACACTCGTGGCGACTTTATTATTGCTGCCCCACTGGGAGATTATCAGGTCGCCGTCACCATGACTCCCGATATCCCACTCCATCTCATTATGTATGTTGACGAGGCAACATATTTAATTCGCAAGCGAGGCTAATGTAACCCCTCCCCCACCCCACCCACATGACCCCAATACTACCCAGGCAACCTCACTTCTGTCCCGGCACTTGTCAAGCAAAGTCAAAATTCACACTGAACCAAGGCACGCCCACTTTCAAGACCCACCTACAACCATGCTGCCGAGGAAGCGGCTTGGACACCTGCCGTTACGCCCACAGCTAATGCGGGCCTCACTCAGACGGGGAGCAAGGGCATTGGTGCCGCACACATGGACGCAACAATACAACTACTGAACACTCGATCACCTTCCCGCTCAGCAAGTCCACCTCAAGTGAGTAAAAAAATCCCTTCGGATTTGACTACTTTGCTGATGCTCCAGAGGGAAGCCTTGCAGGTTACAAAGGACCTAGCAGCAAGGGTGAATGTGCCCGAGAAAGTAGCAGGAGCTCATAATCCTGTGTTTGCGTAGGTCCCCTCGACAGACGTCCTGCTGGCCATGCCCACCGCTTTGGTGTGAGCCCCACCAGTACCAGCAGTTCAGGTTATTTATGACTCTGCCACCAGGCCCCGCCTGCGAGAAGTTCAGCAGCACAAGACCAGGCACAGGCACCATGCTTCTATCTGGCAGAGATGTCGGACGCTCCCGAGAGAGCTGTTCAGGAGGCCAGGCTCGTACAACCGGTAGAGACCAGGGCTCACATGCAGCAGCTGCCATAGCCAACCTCCTTATGGACACAGCTACAACTTTCAAAAAGGCTAAAGGTACAGTGCTATTACCTCACCTGTACATAACCCGGGGCGAGACCTTCAAAGTCATAGGCATGGGAGAGGCCACATGGCCAGAGTATTTTGAGGTGCTCAGAACTTTGGCTACACTTCCTAACCTCCCGACTACTTGGTTTAAGAATATAATCAACCATGAACAAGCATTAGTGCACATGGCCACTCTCTGGGAGTGGCCGGCCTGCAGACACTGGTCTGAAAAAGTCTTGAAGGTAATTGCTGAAGGCCGCATTCCGAGAGGGTGGGAGGACCAAGCGGCAATTAAGGAAGTGCATTGTGAGGTATGCACGGCAGCAAACAGAGTGTCACCTTCAATGCCATATCAGTTTCGTGGGTACGCAGCCACACAATACACGCCACGCCCAGCAGCAGCAGCTGGGGCCCCACCCCCTGATGCACTTGCAACACAACTGATTAATTTTAGAAACGAGTACAATAAAGAAACGGACGGGCGGCCGTGCAACAATTGGAATTGGGGGGAAAATGTGGCTTTGGGGGCCACTCATGGCTCCCACACCGCAAAGTTTCTGCATAACTGTGCCTGGTGCGCATACAAGCTAAAGAAGTTACATGTGCATAGGGAACAGGACTGCCTCAAACGGCGGGCTTTTCATGACAAGAAAGTGGCCACCGTTAAGGCTGCCACGTCCCCTCCCAGTTCCTTTCGGTTTTTTTCCCTGTTACAGAACTCCCCTTGGTGCCCCTGCCACCACCCCTACATGCCCCGCTCACCGACATGCCCACCTCCCACCTCCTTGACAACATTCCATTACAACATTGCATCACAGGCCCGGGTCACCCCGCACAGGCAGACGTAGACAAGCACACCCTGGCACATTCCACACATCAGTTAACTATCAACAAACATGACCCTGTGCTGCATGCATCACAACCAGATGCACTTCAGAATAACATTAGCGCTGAAGTAGGGCAATTGAGTAATCACACCGACATCAGTGTACATGTAAGAGACATTCCTCACACACCACCTAAAACATTGCGTAACATCACACAGTCAGTGGTTACACATGCTCCCGCTGTTGCGGATTCCGAGGGACACCAGTTTGCGAGGGACACATCGCTTCTGCACATGCGTCAAAATCGAACAGCATCATCACTAACCTTATAAATTTAATATAATGTTTTTGGTAAAGATGTTTTCTATATGTGTACCAAACGATTTGTTTCTAGATGGTGTAATTTGAGAGATATTTGACTTCTTGTGTATTTTCTGTATGAAGATTGCTCATGGCCATTGACAATGCCTTGAGTTTGACGGTACGCGCAGTGCAAAACGTTAGTTTTATTCGAAATTAATAGAATTCAAGAACCCTAACCATATAATTTTAATATAGTCTTTATGGTAAAGATGTTTTCTATATGTCTACCAAGCGATTTGTTTCTAGATGGTGTAATTTGGGAGATATTTGACTTCTTCTGTATGAACATTTGCTCACGGCCGTTAACAATGCATTTGAATGGAAGTGTCCCTGGCAAACTGGTGTCCCTCGGAATCCGCATCACCGCCGCAGACAGCTCATAACTCGGTTCCTCCCCAACTGGCCACCCACCTACCACCCCAATTAGGCACAACAACAGGCAGCGAAGTCAGTCGAACAACACACTCGGTTGCACACATTCCGCTGTGGGTCACTCGGCTAACCCAGCTGATCATCAAACACTAGACACACACAACATTCCAAACATCGCAACATTGCCCATTGAAATAGAGTTTGACTGTTTTGATACTAGTTCTCATGCCTCTCATTTACTTACATATATGCCTCAGGTTATGCAGTTTATGCCACCATCGCCGTATGAATACTCCGCAACACTGGCGGCGTTCTGGCCGTCGGCAGCTCCCTCCTTGTCTACTAACAATGTTAACTTTATTCAAATCTATCAAGCAGTCAGAGATTCTGCACCCCCAAATTATATTAACACTAGCCTCTCCCTGGTTTCTGGGCTTAATATTCCCGTGTGCCGGGCAGCTCTCCACGACTATCCAGATAGTCAGGTTGTAGATTATCTAGAGTATGGCTGGCCATTGGATTATACCTCCAAATTCATTCCAACACCTACCTTAAAGAACCACACAAATAATGCAGATTCAGATCCCCATATTATTCGATTTATTAAGAAAGAGTGCGATTCGCCAGCAATGCTAGGCCCCTTTAATGACCCTCCCTTTGTTCCCTGGTGTCAACTGAGCTCCCTCATGACACGACCTAAGAAAAATACAGACATGAGACGTGTGATAATTGACCTCAGCTTCCCGCTAGGGAGGAGTATTAACTCGGGGATAGCTAAAGGGTTTTATCGGGGTAGCCCATTCACTTTCTCACTTCCATCAGTCAATATGCTAACAGATCAGCTGGTTAAGACAAGTAGACATGCCTGGCTCTGGTCAGCTGACCTAGCCTGTGCATACAGGCAGTTAAGGGTATGCCCCCTCTCTACTCATTGTTATGTATAATGCTAAACAATAAGTATTACATAGACCTGGCGCCACAGTTCTGGTGCCGTATCTCAGCACTTGCATGCGCACACACTATACATGCAGTCGGCTGGCTGTTAAGGCGCCAAGGGTGCTACTCCCTCTGCTACCTCGATGATGTCCACCAGTCAAAGAGCGTTGGAAGCTTATGATAGATTCCTTCACATAACTCAAGATCTGGGTCTTGAGTTGGCTCTGAAAAAGCGGGCAAGCGCCAACACCTAGCGAAGTGAGTAAAACCCTCGACTAGGTTTATGAACCGAGTGCTCACCGCACTCAGACAAGCGCCCATGGTAGGTTATCACCCATCCTCGCCGCTGATCTTGAAGGATCTAGATTGGTTTCAGAAGTTTGCCTCCTCACTTACCAATGTTATCCTCCTTCCTGCAGTCCCTCCTCCCCCATGGGAGATCGAATGTGACTCCACTCTGTTAGGGGCGGGCGCCTTTTCCCCGATAGCTTGTTACTCGGTACCCTACCCAGACGAAGTATGTAACAAGCTTAAAGCAATAACTCAGCTAGAGACATTCAATCTCGTTCTCGCACTCTCATCTCTGCTACCAAAAGACGCGCATAACTTCACAATAGTGGTCAATACAGAAAACAAAGCATCACAGCAGGTGCTCTCATCAGGCACTGGGAGGGACCCTTTTCTGTGTGCATGTACCAGACAGCTTTGGCTCATAGCCGCTAAACATCACTGCACTCTAACCATTAATCATAAACTGGGAACAGAATTAGTGTTTGCAGACACGTTAAGTAGGGCACCTCACAGTCACACAGCTAATGCCACTATGCGAGAACAGATCACTTTACATAAACTCAAGCAAATCTCAGTAAAACCAACTCTCGCAATTGTCAGCTTCGAGATCTAATTTTGTAGGCTGAAGATAGCTTATATGTTTGCTTCTATCTTCCAGGCTACTCCATAATACACCACCGTCAACTGCTGGGCACCTACAGCAGGGCTCTAGCCGAGGGTACCTGGTCAAATAAGTGACTGCATCTAGCAGTCTACCATGACCATGACCTTGACCCCTTCCACCCATCACTTTATGATATTCTCTCACTCCTGATCCACTTGGCATCTCGCCTGAGAGCCCCAGGGTCTATTTATACTTATTTTGGCACAATTAACACTTGGCTCTCCTCAGTTGGAGGCCCTTCACACCTCTTCGAGACCGAACAGGTTCGCATATTGAAGCGAGGTATTAAAAGGAACTCCCAACATGTTGTCAAGCAGGCAGTTCCTCTCACCCCACAAGACTTGTCACAAGTGTTGCAGTTACTCACCACACTTGGCCCGGAAGCATCTGTATTCTCAGTTGCTATCCTGATCAGCTATCTAACATTAGTTTGTTATTTTTTGTGGGTTTTTTTTAATGCTGTGTTTATACTGTCCATAGCATGTAAGCTTGAGTGCTCGGGCTTGTTTTCAATGCTGGCCAGTTGTAGTAGTGGTTTAATCTTATCACACAGTAGGAGGTGATAAGATGTTTTTGTTTCTCACACAGTAGCAGGTACATGGTGATTATTTAGTATCTGTAGATGTTTGAGCTTGTTTTGTGTTGGGGTTGGCTATCCCAAGGTCGATCCGAAATAGGGAAGGATGCTAGGTAGGCGTGTTCTTGGCTCGTAGATGTTTGAACTTGTTTTGTGTTGGGTTTGGCTATCCAAGGTCGATCCGAAATAGGGAAGGACCATTAGATAGCTAATGGTTTTAGTTCTAAGTGTAGGTGTTATTGGTTTTATTTTCTGATCACCCTTATAGTGGGTGCGAATAGTATAATAGTTTTTTGGTTTGGGTTTTACTACTACTTATGAAATAGCCTACTCTACATGTACAGGCTTGTACATAGTTTGTAGCTGTTCGTTATCTCCTGATGGTGGTCCAGATTACCCCCTTGGGGCAGCCCAGTTTGTGGGCCGTGACCTATCACATGCTCTTCTGGGGTTTTGCCCCAGGGTGTTTTCAGGGTTTCCCTTTTTTTACATATATATTGTTGTATGTTTTCAGATCGGGAGTCTCTGTTTTTGATGGTTTATGGTTGTTTGTTATCTAATGAGGGTGGTCCAGGTTTCTCCTTTGGGGCAGCCCCATTTGTGGGACGTGACCTATCACATGCCCATCTGGGGTGGTGGCCCTAGGGTGTCATCAGCATCCTCCCTTTTTTACATAGATATTTTTTGTATGTCTTTAGGTCAGGGATCTGCCTTTCTTTTACTGATTGGGCGTTCCAAGCCTTAGCAGCCATTTCTAATGTGCTTCTTTCATGGGCCTTTATGCGGCTCCTTGTTTGTTTTATTAGTGGTGCATTGTTTATTCGTGTATCTCTGGTTGGTTGCTTTTGGTATTTCCTATCGCGACTGTACCCAAATGCAAGTGTTTTGAGGTGTACTAGTCTTCTATTTTTTTATAGCAATTTTGCTTTGGTTTGCATGTGTAGGTCATAGGTGGGGGGCATTCTGTCCACCCTGAGACATATTTTTAATGCTTTATTTTGTAGGATTTGCAGCTTGTTGATCATTTCTTGCTTTGCTCACATGTATATTGTGTCTCCATAGCCAAAGTACGGGAGTACCATTCCTTTGAAGACCTTTATTGCGGCCCCACCCCACAGGAGTATAGGCAAACATTGGACGCCGGTGATATCCGGCTCGGCCTGGCAGCGGTACCTCGGGTGCGCAGCAGCATTCAGCGCTGCCTGGGCCGTGGACCTCCCAAGCTTTTTGGCCACCCGCATTCCCCTTCCCTCCAATTTGAATATCCCGAACTGGAGGAGGGCTTTGGCCGACCACCCCGATACCACCCTGGTCGACCAATTGGAATTTGGATTCCCGGCCAACTACTCCGCGTTGATGCGTCCCACGCCTACCTTCCACAACCACCGGTAGGACCCCGCCCAAGCCCACTTTATGACCGACTACATGGTGGAGGAGCTCGACCACGGGGCCTTGTGGGGCTGTTCGAGGTCCCCCCCTTCTCACCGTGGGCCCAATGCAGCCCCATCATGATGAGACTGAAGTCCACCCCCGAAAAGAGACGCATCATCATTGAGCTATCACACCCGCCCGGCAGGAGTGTCAATGCAGGCGTTCCCCCAGGGAGAGTACCGGTGGGGGGAGCATTCTCGTCGGAGCGCTGCTTCTCCCAAGGCCTACATCGACCGTATGAGGTGCACATACCGCACCATCCACAAGCTTGAGGCCGTCAACCTTGTCTGGGTGGTCAAGACCCTGAGGCCCGCGGTATCGAGCGGGATTGAGGTGGTTGTGAACATGGACAACGCCGCCTACGCGGCCACCCTTGAGTCTGGCCATGCCACTAAGGTGACCCTGGGGGCCTGCGCCTGTGAGCTCTGGCTGATCACGGCGATGGGATCGTTCACCATCATGGTCGGACATAGGCCCGGCGTAGAGCTGCTTCTCGCCGATCCCCTCAGACGAGCCCACTCCTCCCGGGTGGCACTGAACTATGTCTACGAACAATGTCGCATCAATTCAATATCCCGAATTGAGGTCCACTGCTCCCCTGACATGTTCTCCCGTGACCTCTGATCTATTCCAGACCTCGGCGATGGGGCGCATGCGCACGTGATGACCCTCCACTGGGCGGCGCTGGTGCCGGAACCTGGCGGAACCGTGCATAGCAGACCAGGTGGTACATTAAGTTCATGCTCGACCAGGATGTCAACCACCTGAAGCCATCCCCCTGCGATGTCATGCAGTTCATCATGCACCTCCACTGCCTCCTCCCTTCGCCGTCATCAGTGGCCAACGCATTCTCCGGCGCACGCTCCTGGGTCTGGGAGGTCGGTGCCGACCCCGCCCTCTTCAATGCCCCCTTCACTGAGAGGGTCTGTATGGACAGGGAGAGACTCTTCGCCACCCCGGTGTGACGCGCCCTCTCGGCCACATTTACAGGTACTTCAGCGCCCAAGGACACCGTGGTGTGGTTCCCTGGGCGGCAGTCATAATCGCATTCTTTACACTGATGCACCAGTCAAACCTCCTCTCCCCCTACCATAACGGGTGGGGGGGCCCCAACATGGTGCGATGGGGGATTTCAGCCCGGCCCCTGGTGGCCTCCGGGTCGCCATCTCCTCTTCCAAGACAATCAGGTCACCTTCGCAGGCCGTCGCCCTCTTGCCTGGTGTGGGCTTGGTCCTGGGCCGTCCAGCAGGTCCCGGTCCCCTCCGACGCTCCGGCGTTCATCTGCTACACGGGGGCCCCCCTGATCCCGCAGGTGCTGATCCCGCAGGTGCTGATCCTGCAGGTGCTGACCCCTCTGCTGCAGGAGGCAGTCGCAGAGGTGGGGGCCCCAGAGGCCTTGAGGTTCACCCTCAATGGCCTGTGGAGTGGGGTGGCGCAGCCGTGTGCCTTGAGAGCCGTCGACCTGGCAGCGATAATGGCGCAGGGCACCTGGGAGTCCTCAGCGCTGTTCAACTACGTCCCCCACCTTGCTGCTTCTGAGGCCCCCCAAGCCCTAGCCTTGTGTTTTGGGTCGGCTCCGGTGGCCTCAGAGCACCCGACGATTGGGGAGGCCCACATCGACTTTGATGCCGTCGACTTACTACCCCCTTTGTACCTTTCATAACATTGCAAATAAATTAACCTTTCTCCCACTCGGTCTCCGGCTTCCCTTATTCGAATCATACAAGTATTAATGCTCTGGCTGGTCTGAGCGGAATAACTGTCCTATTACATTATATCTTCCTTCTGATCTGACGCATTGGTGGACTACCCCCCCCCCCCTGGGCGGCGGTGTTTGTAACCGGATACCCCCCCCCCCTCACTGCGGCACTCACACCGGAGGAATTTGTATACGTGTTGCGACCTAGCCTGATGCTCTGCATTACTAGGAGAGTGAAGGGACTGGTTTGCTCAATATCAGCATCCTGATCTGACACATTGGTGGTGATACACCACAACCCTCATGAATGACTTTGCTGGTGCGTCGGCAGCAGGGCCTACTGCTAGTGCTAGCAAGGTGACCGCTTGAATTGTTCACCAGTCTGCACTAGGGGATAAACAGATGCCTGACTAGCACTAAGCAAGCTATACTACTGGACGGGCAGGTAGATGCTGCCAAGTCTCAGTCTCCACACGCAGCTTCTTTTAATTTCATAAATTTACACTGACTTGCAATTGGTTTAACCCTCAAAAGGGTTCATGAATTATATATATATTGTATGATGTATACGCAGTGTGAATGAATAATAACAATACTAATAATGAGTTCCCTTCCGCCCCTTGAAACTCGCATAATGCTTGTACATCATTTACATATATCTATAAATATATATAAGAAATGAGACTTAGCTTGGTGGGTTATTATTTCAATTAAATATATATTGTAATAAATATAATGAAATATTGTAATAAATATAATGTAATATAATAAATATGATGTAATATTTATACATATATATAGGTATATATATGTGTGTGTATGTGTTACTGTTAGGTTGATAACTATTCACACGTAAACATACATACATAGGTGTATTGATATATATATCCATCTACCAGTGAGGGTTAAAGCTGGTCATCCAATATGAACCCAGTACTTAATTAACAACTTGATGGCTGACACATCACCAAGTGAGCTGCCCTGATGGGTGACAAGAACCAGAATGGAGGAAATAAACTCTTTACCTGTGTGTATACATATGTGGATGTGTATACCGCTGCGACGAGTGGCCAGGCAGTGACCAGGCAGACACTGAGTTGGCCGTGTACATCTGCAGGGTCCTGCGCTCACCTGTCTTAGAGGCAGCTGCTCCTTCCTTTTCTCTGGCCACTGAGCTAGTTACCGAGCTGCTCACTGATCACTATAAACAAACGCACGTCTCCGCCCGGCCTCTCGTCGTCATGGCACCGCGCCGCGCCTGTCGGCCGGGTGCGGAGAGGGGCCTGGGCCGGGGCAGAGACCGAGGCGGGCCGGGGCGAAAGCCGCGGACGGGGGCGGAGGAGGGTTCGGGGCATGCCGGGCTGACCGGTTTTCTGGCCCGCGGACGGGCGCATGCGCAGACCGAGGAGAGAGGCTGCACACTTCCGGGCTCATCATATATTTACGTGTGCCATGCCTTATGTCAATGCTTAAAGTGCCTGTCACACCTTACCGGATTGAGCAACGGACATAACCGGACAAAGAATTTTCTAGTCCAGTGGTGTTCGGTATCGAAATGTACCGAAATGTGTCAAAATGTTGCGCTTTCAATGGACAAGGAACGTACATTAACGAATAGCCACTGGACGATAACCGGACGATAACCGGACGACACCGGATAACAATGGACAAGCAACGGTCAACTGACGCGTGAAAACCGAATGTCAAACGGACGGACCGAACATCAACCGGACACGTAGCGGACTGATCATGGACGCGCCAAAAACCGACGGACCGAATTCCCACAGCACCATCAACGGACTCTTCAGGAAACAAACCGGAGACGTAATGGATGGGTACCTGACATGAACCGGACAAAACGGACTAAACAGACTTAAAACGGACACCAACCATACACGTCAGTCCGGTTGTGTCCGGTACAAGTTTTGTGCATTTTCAAAACTTGCCGCCGTACACACCAGACACCACCGGAAAGAGAACAGAAACGCCAGATGCCTAGCATATATAAACCGGACATTGACGTATTTCACCAGACAGTGACCGTTTTCTATCCGGTACCCCAATCCAGTAAGGTGTGACTGAGCCTTAACATGGTAAAGAGCCGGGGGCCAGGCATACGTATACTATACATGTGTATGTGGCTACTACTACTAGTACTAGCAATCTTTTTAGGGATCATTTCCTGTAACAGTCAGGTTGGTTGTTGGAGTTTTACGTCCTGGCAACATCTAAGATCATATCATGACGGGTACCGACACTCATGGCAACTTTATAGTGCTGCCACAATGGGGAAGATCAGGCCGCGAGCACAATGACCTGATATCCCACTATTCAAACTATCCTGACACTTAGCCGACCAGTCCTCGCCCTATCCTAATAAAACTGAGCCTGTGGCTACGAAGTGACACGTATACATTTTTAAGTCATTGGTTTATGTGATCGGTTTAAGTAATGGGTTCAAACCCATGGGTTCGAATCCCACGATCTACCAAAACGGGCGTTCATCTCATTCAGCCATCCCGTCTGGTCGTAACAGTCAGTGTATCACTGCATTAAAGTTGCATAGTCCGGTGCTTTTTGAGTTTTTGTCATTTTCTGAGATAAATATATAATGGTGATTGTGGAAATATTTCAAGTGAAAACATGCTAAATTAATGTTGCAAGCGTGCCAAACTGACACCATAGCCTTCTGCAGTAACAGATTGCATTAAATTGCCTCATTATTTAATGTGGCGACAAATATTTAATAAGTGCACCAGTATCTAAGTTAGATATGTAGAATCAAATCTGGATAATTGCTTTGGTTTTGAAAATTTGATGTTTTCATCGAACTATGCAGCGTTAACTCACTGGCACACTGCAGTGGCTGGTTTGTTTGTTTGTTTGGGTTTTGCATCCTAGGAACATAATGAGGTAATATCAGGACGAGTAGGGGCCTACCTTTTTGTAACACAGTACATTCATGGTCACTTTATAGTGTTTCCCCACTGGCAGACGGGATAAACTGCACCATGACCTGCTACCCCACTCACATGGACCATCCCGATATGGACAAGCCAGTCCTTTCCCGATCCTAGTAATGCAGAGCAACAGGCTAGGTAGCAACACGTGTACAATGTTGCCATTGGTTTGACTCAGTGGGGGTTCGAATCACCGATCTCACACACGCGTGAAGCCAGTCAGCGCTCATCATACCAATTTGGCCATCCCGTCTGGTGCGATGAACTGCAGTATGGAAGACAATTGTGACAAAATATTGACCGTGAGATAAAAGGCATGTTAACTATTTGAAGCAGGTGTTGGTGGAGTAAGTGAAATCGATACAAAGACATTAATTATTTCTTACAGCTCTAGAGTAGATATGTTGTATGGCGTAGAATCAGTATAATTAATATGTGGTTGACTTAGAGGAATAGACTAAATGCATTGAGTTTGTCTGCAAGCTTGTTAATCCACAGCCTCCCCCCCCCCCCCCCGACCTTCCCCGGCCCCCCCCCCCCCCCGGAAGCAGGTTCACAGGAGTGGAAGGGGGAGGGGCGGCGGGGCTCTGGGTCGGCAGGGCGTTGGCACCAGTACCCAGGTGGTGGTGGAAGTATGTCTGAGCCGGAACTGGTGTCGTCAGCAAGGGGGCTGCGGGTGGACATACTGTATAGCACACAGGAAGCATGCCTTCAATACAGTCAACTACAATGGCAAGGCTAATGAAATGGTGAAAGAAGAACAATTACTGTGCCGTGTTCTAAGAGGAACGTAATTGCCTTCCTGTTGTCATTAAATATGAACTACGCACTTTCATAACGTCGAGTAGGCGCATGCACGCTAAATACAGGGTCACGTGACGCAATTCAGTCTATGAAAGGCAATTCAACTATTGATACAGTATTGATATTAAAAAAAAAACTAATTGCAGGGTCCGTACTGGGCAAGTCTCTAACTTCATTTGCGCCATTTCAATGCCTTGAAAAGCCTCCACCGGATGTAGACCAGTGTCAGTCGCATCAGTTGCGTCTGAGATCTTGTATTTGCAGGTCGCTAGGAAGTTGATATGGTTGTACCATAATGTACTGCTTACATGCCTTAATTATTGATTCCCTGTCGATGTTTCTAGTGTATCGTAAAGCACTTTCCTATAGTCAACCGCATATATGTATTGCGACAACAACAACTTCACCTCCCCCGGCAACCCCTCCCCCACCCACAGTCCATGTACGCTGTACACACACCAGACGGGATGACCGAATGAGTGGAGCGTCCGTCTCCTGTTTTGGTAGATCGTGGGCAAACCCTGGTCGATCATCCCCAATTACTTAAAAAATGATAATTGTCACTTCATAGCCAGGCGCTCTGCATTATTAGGATCGGGCAAGGACTGGTTGGCTCAGTGTCATGATAATTTGATTGAGTGGGATATCAGGTCATGGTGTGGGTGGCCTGGTCTCCCAGTGGGGAAGCACTATAAAGTCGCCATGAGTGCGCGCTGTCACAGTTGGTACCCGTCCTGATATGACCTTAGATTTGTTTGTTTGTTGTTGTTTGATGTCCAGCAACATCTAAGGTCATATCAGACGGAAATAAAAGAAATAAAACAAGCTTTACTTTGGGTCCCATCCACCTGCCTCCCTACCCACCCCCCCCCCCCCGAAACCCAGACTATTGTCAATTGGAACTCTGATTCTGTACCAGTACTAAAAAAACGACACTAGTCGTTTTAAATATAGACGGAGGGATGATGTTTTGGGGTAGAATGGATCGAAAAATGTGTCTTTTTATTCTGAAACCAAGACGGGGTAGGGGGTGTTGGTGTGAGGGCGTGGTTTGGTGGTTATTTAGCTGTTGACAATCTGTCAATCAAAGAACTGACCTCTAGTCTAAAGGACAAGGTGGCCGAATCAGTAGAGCGTGGGTCGGGAGTTCGAACCCCAGCCGAGTGAAACCAGTGACTTATCAAATTGATATGTGTGACTACGTAGCCTGGCGCTCGACATTAATAGGATAGGACAAGGACTGGTTTGCACAGTATCAGGATAATATAAATGTGTGTGATATCAGGTCATGGTGCGGGCGGCCTACTCAAACAGTGAGGCAGCACTATAAAGTTGCCATGATTGCGCACTGTCAGACAAGCCTAATATATTTCTGAGAAATTTTAGAAATTCAAAACTGAAACATATCAACACTAAAACAACAAACTGCAAGTAACAAAGTCACATAACTAACCACAACATGATAACATTAGAATATTCCTATCAAACTGACATGTATATATATACTCCTTGACTACTTCCAACTGATCACACCCTGCATTAAAACGTATAACAAATTTACCAAATGAATACAGACGATAACTTCTGCTTACATTCTGCATACCATGACGATACTCACATCGATCCAACTAATATTGATGTCATATTTTGTTTCCATATTGCTGTGGAACTGTGGGTAGTTATCAGAATTCCATGTTGCTGTATGCTGCAAATTGTGTATTCAACAGCTGTACCCTGCATTAAAACTTACCACAACTTTACCAAATGAATACAGAAGATATATTCTGCTTACATTCTAAATACCATGTAAATACTCCCATTGATCTGACTAATATTAATCTAGTTATATGACACCACTGTTAGCATATTGCTAAGGAACTTTTGGGTTACAGAATTTCATTGTGTTATATGCTGCAAACTGTGTATTCAACAGTTAATTACCTGACTCTATATAACTTTTGTGTAAATAACCCTGAATTGAACAAATAGCTGGAAGACCAGTGCTTCGGCACTGACAAAAGACTTATTCAGCAGAATAAACATACTTACCACACACAAAAACAGCTATTGTTAGCTCACCTTATTTATACACCATTTTTGTGTAAATAATCCCGAATTGAAAAATGGCTGGATGACAGCTGCTTCAACGCTGACAAAATAACTTATTCAGCAGAATAAACATATTTACCACACAAAAAAAACTAAACAAAAAACTAAAACAGAACACAATTAAAAGTCAAAGGACAACTGTGCATACAGACCAATGTTGTACTGGACTGACAAAGCAGCTTTACTGACGTCATCAGAGGAACAATCAACTGAACACACACAGTGCTGGATCATAGGAGTCAAACCAATAACTTAGAAATTGATACGTGTCGCTTTCTAGCTAGGCGCTTCCGCATTATTAGGATAAGGCAAAGGCTGGTTGGCTCACTGTCAGAATAATGTGACTGAGTGGGATTTCATGGTGCTGACGGACTGGTCTCCCAGTGGGGCAGCACTATAAAGTCGCCATGAGCGTGCACTGTCACGGGTCAGTACTCATCCTGACATGACCTTAGATGTTGCCAGGACGTAACACTCCAACAACCACCCACACACAGAGTGTGCGCATTGACAAGGGTCGAAAACAGGCGGTGACTATGGTCGGGTTCTAGTACCTCACGTGGCCACTAGGCGGGGTATGTGCGCGGCCCACTTTGCAATGAAATCCCCCCACACGACAACATAACAAAATAAATCCACAGTAGGTAGCGCCACCATATCCCACAAAACCACTATATAGGTGGGGATGTATCGAATACTGGGGGAATCACATCCAAGTGCATTATGATTCTAAGGAATCATTCATGTCTGAATATTTTAGGAATAACAGCATGTGAGTTGGTTGCTGGTTAGCTGGGACGTGTCATAGCAATACTTAGGGAAACTGGAGGAAAATCTTGCCTGTCACAACTACTAGAAGTGATGGAAATTTGGACTGATTGGCTGGATCATGGCCTGGCATGGGACACCGTCTATCTGGACTTCTCCAAAGCCTTTGATAGTGTGCCCCACAAAAGACTATTAAACAAAGTCAAAGCTCTTGGAATATCCGGATCAATTTCTGAATGGATACAGGGCTTCCTGTCTGAGAGAAAGCAAAGGGTAGTTGTAGGTAATAACAAATCTTCCTTTAAGAATGTCACCTCAGGAATACCTCAGGGAAGTGTGCTTGGACCAATATTATTTATAATATTTATAAATGACCTTCCAGGCAGTGTCTCATCAAACCTAAAAATATTTGCGGATGACACAAAGGTCTTTCGAGCAATAAACAGTCCAATAGGACAGTCCAAACATGTAACCACTATAAAAAGGCAAACTACCTGTTAGGAAGCAGTCCCCATATATTCACTGCTATGTTACAAAATATATATTAAGATTTTGCCCCTTTAGGAAGTTAAAAGGTCGCTGGTGTCAAGAGGGGCCAGTTTGGCCTAGTTACTGTAGCAACCGCATGTTGAACTTGGTTTCAACTGATGCGTAAATGCACACTATTTTGCATGAATTTACTTTATACAAGGACCAGAGAGGATGGCGAAATGAGTTGACCGTCCGTCTCCCGCTTTGGTCGATCGTAGGATTCGAACCCTGCTCGAGTCAATCCAATGCCTTAAAAATGCATACTTGTCACTTACTAACCTGGCGCTCCGCATTATTACGATAGGGCAAGGATTGGTTCGCTCAGTCTCGGGATAATGTGACTGAGTTGGATATCAGGTCATGGTGCTGGTGGCCTAGTCTCCCAGTGGGGCAGCATTATAAAGTCACCATGAGTGTGCACTGTCACAAGTCGGTACCCGTCCTGATATGACCTTAGATGTTGCCAGGACATATAACTCCAACCTTTAAACATCCCCAAAGTTATGCAATTATCGTAAACTTCATTCCAAAGTAAAGAGGACTAAGTCATAATGGGCAACCTAGTTGATTATTAGCTACAAAGATATAGCAAGAATTTAAAAGCGTAAGCACTGAGTGTCCTTATGAGACAACTGGTCCCATGAGTATGTAAACAAACTCATTACATTATCCCAAATACAGCATCAGTGGTTTAGTTGAGACTGTACTATTAATCAGTCGTCTCTAATCTCAGCAGCCGAATAGGTACGAGGCTTCCCGCGTGGAGAAGTCGTGGCTTCGAACCCTGACCAAATCAAACCCCTGACTTACTAAATTACTACCTGTCGCTATACCTAGCCTGGCACTCGGCATTAATAGGATAGGGAAAGTACTGGTTTGCTCAGTATTAGGATAATATGACTAAGTCAGATATTAGGTTATGATGTTGGCGGCATTGGCTCTCAGTGGGACAGCACTATAAAGTCACCATAAGTGCGCGCTGTAGAAAGTTATTACCCGTTCGGAAATATGCATTATACGTTGCTAGGATGAAACCCCAAGAATCACCTACACCGTACGCGTTGGCCGAATCGGTAGAGTGCAGGCTTCCGGTCGAGTCTCACCAATGACTTACACAATTGATACCTGTCGCTTCCTAATTTGGCACTCGGCATTAATAGGCTAGGGCAAGGATTGGTTGGCTCAGTGTCAGGATAATGTGACTGAGTGGGATATTGGGTCATGGTGCTAGTGGCCGGATTTCCCAGTAGGGCAGCACTATAAATTCCCCATGAGTGTACACTGTCACAAGTCCGTACCCGTCCTGATATGACCTTAGATGGTGTCAGGACATAAAGTTCCACCAACCAACCAACTCTAAGCTGACAATTATCATAGTTGAGACCACAAATGCATGTTGTTTGTCTAATCACTAGCTGGCAGCACTCTACCGTCTTCCTTTGCGTGAAACTCACATTATTTAACAGATTGCACACCCCACCCCCCAATCACACTGCATGGTTTCTCGCTACTGTATGCACATGGAATCTATGGGGTGTGGATTAAGCCAGGCTGGTTCTCAGAAGGAGGCTTGAGAGTATACATGTATCCAGGGAGAGATATCGCCTAGAGCGTTACCATGAATGAGTAGGGAAGGTGTCAGTCAGCACATGCGCACAGGAAGTAAGATATGAACGCGCCTTCAGAGTGGACACATGTGACACAAGGCAAGTGCGTATAATAAGCAGGTGTTGTCAGATATGGGGGTTTGAGGCTGAGGGGCATTAGAGTGAGCATTGACCGAAGCAAAGCGCAGTCATATCCTAGATGCATTAGAGACTAAAACGCCCTAAAGCATCTGTTAAATGTCGATATCTGTCAAAGCTTAAAGTTGCATAGTCTGATGGTCTTGAGGTTCTGTCATTTTTCTGATACAAATATATTAGATTGATCATTATTATCTACTTTACATTAGCTTTGAAGTCACTTTTATCTTAAATCGCTAACTTTTGGGATATTTGAAGTGCAAGCATGTAAGATTAGTTTTGGCAAGCATGCCAAAACTCTGACACCATAGGCTTCTGCAGTAACATATTCTATTAAATTGACTCAGTATTCTCTTCTATGCAGACACAAATGTGCAATTCACTACACGAGACACAACACGATGATACTATTTGGAACAGATTTATTATCTGAAACAATAAAGGCTCAAGGAGCAGCAAACGCGATGTGGCAACAGAGGCCTTCTTTCGTGACAGAGTGTAGCAATCAGTACTATCTGGAGATAGTTAAAAGTTTGTGGTATGCTTCACAAGTTATAAACATGAGGTCTCAATACAGGAAAGATACAAGTGTTAAAGTACGACATAGTCTCTTGGAGAGTCAGATCTGGAATAAACATAATATCATTGTCTAGCAGAATAATAAGCAGAGTAATAAGCAGATCCCAACACTTCGGCAGCGCTCAACCCCTCCGGTAAGGGTGGGAGGGTGGGAAAATCGATAGGTGTTACTCCAGCAGCAGTCGGGCCAGGAGTGAGCTTATCACCGGTGACTGATACGCCGCCCTGGTGTCTCGTGAGTGAATTAGGAATGTTAGCTAGCCAACATTACCAATTCACTACACGAGACACAACACGATGATACTATTTGGAACAGATTTATTATCTGAAACAATAAAGGCTCAAGGAGCAGCAAACACGATGTGGCAACAAAGGCCTTCTTTCGTGACAGAGTATAGCAATCAGTACTATCTGGAGATAGTTAAAAGTTTGTGGTATGCTTCACAAGTTATAAACATGAGGTCTCAATACAGGAAAGATACAAGTGTTAAAGTACGACATAGTCTCTTGGAGAGTCAGATCTGGAATAAACATAATATCATTGTCTAGCAGAATAATAAGCAGAGTAATAAGCAGATCCCAACACTTCGGCAGCGCTCAACCCAACAAGATTCCGAGCGCTGCCGGAGCTGCACTAACATGTACCGCGGTCAGATATGTATTGACAGAAGCACTTCTCCATGTGCCTGCTGCCATTATGTTGTCCAGAGTTAAACCTACCCCTTGGCAGGCCTGGGCTGCACCTCTACGAAGCCCGTGTAGTGTAAAAGCTGTTTCTTTACCCAGGGCCATGAAGGAGGCCAGACTTAATGCCCTTTTCAGTACCGGAAGCATCAAGGGGAGACCTGAGGGAAGGATGAAGGCGGGAGAGTCAGGATATGAGGAGAGTCTTGCGTATTTCTGCCATGCTCTAACCGGGCAACAGGATGACAGCCCTAGGCTCGGTAGTCTGATGATGACAGGAGGGGCAGAGGAGGGTCTTGTTTTGGTAGACATCAGAACCACCATTAACGCGTCCCCGTCTACGCATATATCTTTGAACCTTATCACGTGCAACAATGCTTCCGGCTCGACTGTGCTTGGCACCAGGTTGGATTGACCAACAAACGTAAAGTACCCTACTAACAGGGCAGCGACTATCACATCAGGGCTAGGCCAGACTTGCAAAGTACTCTATCATAGTTTTAAGCTCAGACGGGGTGATTGGAGTTGCATGAGTCACCTTATGTTTTGAAGATTTGAATATTCCCGCTTTAAACAGCTTAATTTCGTGCGCCTCAAAGGCGTTTGCCGTACCAACACCTCCTGTTACCCATAGTTTAACGGAACTAAAATAGTTCATAACGGCCGCGGGCGATTTCAGCCGATCTCTGAGATACATGAGGAAGGAAAGGAGGACATAGACTGACGGATTTTGGCAGTCAATTCGATGTTGCCTGCAGAAATTCAGATAAAGTTTAACGTGCGCCGCCTTGTTTTTCCATGTCCTTGGGGCTAATGCTTGTACATAGCTATCGAGTAGCCTCTGGTGGTGCACTAGCGAGAATCCTGGAAGATAGAGCCAAAACATTACTATCTTCCGAAAATGTCTATTACAGGGTGCATTCCAATACATCAAGCGATACCAAAAAAGAGACCTCTTTAAGGCCACGCATCTTACACATATTCACAGCAGAGACTTTATGGCAGTTATGATGAGGGGCCCGACTTAAGGCATCTGCTAATACAAGTTCTTTACCAGGTTTATGAATAACTACAAGCTCGAAATTTTCTTTTGCCGCAATTAACCGTAACTGTCTCGCACAGGCACACAAAATCCTATCTTTACCTCGTCCTGATTCCAACACCTGTTTCGAAGCAAGATTATCGGTATTGACTACCACAGTGAACTCATGGGGTAGAGGCGGAAGGAGATTAATGACCGCATGTACCAAGTTTAGCGCCTCAAGCTGAGTAATTGCCAGGTTCTCTGCACAGAGATCAGGTCCATACGCGACACTGAAATAATGCGTAGAGGAGAAGGCTCCACCCCCACGCAGCGTGGAGTCGCACTCAATAGTCCATTCTTTTCTAGGGGCGGGTGGGAGCAGTTGTAGGCCATTATACGTATTTGCGAATAGCTGAAACCATTCAAGATCCCTCAACAAGTCCTTATCAAATGTATGTTGACCCACATACGGGGAAGCCCTTAATGCGGCAAGGACCCTATTTGTAAACCTTCCTGCCGGCTTAATGCATTTCGAGAGGTGATGTAACCTACCAGCCAGACTTTGCAGTTGCTTGCGTGAACATGTATTCTTGTCTTCCCATAATAGACATTCTTGTAATACCTCTTTTATCTTTTCTTTTGGCAACGTGACTGACATAGCTATGGAATCAATCCTAAACCCAAGCCAGATCACTGATTGAACAGGCGGAGTACATTTGTTCAAGGCTAACTGCAAACCTAAGTCAGACGACAAGCTATTAAAATAATTAAACGCCTCACATGCTTTCTCTTTAGATGCCTCAATCCCTACGAAATCATCTAAATAACACAACGAAAAATATCCCGCTCGGCGCATTAGCCAGACTATCGCTCTCGTAGTACGAGCACATGCAAGTGCAGATGTCCTACATCCAAAGGGGGGGGGCAATATCAAAATAAATATTGCCATTAAGTGCAACTCCTAGTAATGGCACAGACAACGGGCAGACCCTTAGCTGGCGATATGCTCTGGCTAAATCAGCCCCCCCACATCCATGCATTTGGGCCAAATATTGTAAGCTTTTCAGTTAATGTCGATCCAGAAGGGAGACAAAAATTAAAAGAACGGCCTAAATAAAAACCACGAACAATACCTGCATTGACACTTTTACCTCTTGGAAAACTAAGATCTATAATTATTCTCTTATCTGTAGAACCTTTTTTAGGCCTGGTCATCATCGGGCTAATTTGGCACCATGGTAGAAACGGTAGCGAAGAAAAAGGGCCTAACAATGCACCATGCTGTATCTCTAACGCAAGAAACTTTTCAATGTGGAATGCAGCATTATCGGCTAGAGAATGATTTCTAAATGTTGGGACGGGTATTCGTTTTGACGTATAATCCAAGGGCCAACCAAGTTCAAGATGATCTACCAATAAAACATCGGGATAATCTAACAGGACAGCTCGCCATTTAGGAATATTTAACCCAGAGGGAACTGAAATCCTAGCTCCCAAGAAATTAGGTAACCCCGTGACCCTCACTTTATCGTATATATCACGATAAATACCCTGCCCAAACCAAGTTTGCTCTACCGAATTAGGCCAAAAGTCCAGTAAGCTATCTCGGAACTCTAATGGTGTTGGCGGAGGAACGAAACCTGTTTTCTCAGAATTAGCCGACAACGCCAGTTCTAACGGATCGTCAAACCAATCGAATGTCGGCATCTCTAAGTCTGTGATTATGATTATGTTACTCACGATATTAGAGTCTAAGGACGAACTCTGTGCATGGGAAGAGAAACCATTATTATCAACAATCGTGGGCAAATCAGCAACAATGTCCGATATAGCTTCAACACTTCGAGCCGCATTAACATTATCTGATATTAACACTGTGTTCTTAGCGGTATCAGCCGCGGCCAGAGTCTCATAATTAAAAGTGACAGGTTTATCGGCCGCCGATACAGCCGGCCCCAGAATGGGGTCAGGAGTACTAGGCACCGCGGGAGCAAGGTCAAGGTTTACAGACTCAATAACATTAGCGTGTAGAGTTAAAGTATCATCTAAAACAGGGAAAGAACTCACATCGTTAGCATTACCCGCCGTCTCATTAGCTTTCTTGTCCAGAAATCTCCTCTTTTTCAGACAGTCTTGCTCTCGATGAACCAGGACACGTTTAAAACGGTACGCACACCACGCACATATGTGTGGTGAGCGATCGGGTAGTACACCGTGTGTAGAGGCAAAGCCACAGTCCTTTCCTCAGTTCCAAAGGTAGCACGGTTTTCCCTCCGTTTCTCTAGAGTAGTCATCCCTCTGGTTAACCGGGGCGGGGTTAATGGCTGTTGCTGACCCAGACGCAGCAGTTGTGGTAGCTGGCCGAGAGGCCGAAGCCACAGCAGGGCGCGAATAAGGGACCTGAACGGAACCTGCTCTTGACTGGAGCGTTCTCACCGCTTCCGTGCAAACATCCCTTTGTATATCCTTAATGGCCGCTAAGTCCGCCCAACCATCTCTAAGACGGCCGTCCGCTATCATACAGAAAACTCTCTCTGACCACCGTCTACAGGTCGGCCGATCCCAGGTTACTGCCATCAAGGCTAGATCTTTCTCATGCTGTAGGACAGCTGGAATCGAAGCTACGGGAAAGCCCGGTTGCTCGGTCAGAAGGCGAATCGCAAAGAAGAACTCTGCCCAGGTAGCCTCCCCTAATGCGATCTTCTTACAGCCATCCCCCCGAGTAATAAGATGGTGTGGAAAACAGTTCATACCTGGGGGACGATGTAACGCTTGCACGTTATCCATCATGAAGTCAGCTGCAGTAGGGAAAGTCTGATGAAGAACCTGCATAGCAGGGGCAGCCGTCGGCAATGTAGGGAGATAACCAGCTGGGTACGGTTGATGCACATACTGCCGTGGAACCGAAGGATCAGCTCGAAGCGGAGCCCTCCCTCGAGCTTGCGGTGACGGCGAAGCGACACGGTGTGGCACTGACAACGCCGGCAAGGAACGGGAATCCCGTGAGGGCGAGCCATGAGGCACCCAGCGCGAAGAACCATCGGCAGTTACCCTCGAGACATTCGGCGGAATTCGACGAGGCCCTCTACGACGAGGAGAACGACTCACACGAGTCACAATGGACGGGGTAGAGTCGTGAGCAGCAGCGGAAGGCGGCGGCAAGCCACGCACACCCCCTGGAGTAGCAGCCAGATGCTCCAACGCTTCTAGCCGAGCCAGCACAGCTGGCGAAGCCCTAGACAATGAAGAATCGTTACGTGAAGACGAGCCTTCAGACGAGTCACTTGAGCGAGGTGGGGCTCGAGCCGACACCTTCCTAGGAAGTACTGGACGAGAAGTCACTGAGCCACCTCGTTTACCACGACGAGCCTTAGTAGGAGGCATGGCGAGCGATCTTGCACAAAAATCGATAGGTGTTACTCCAGCGGCAGTCGGGCCAGGAGTGAGCTTATCACCGGTCACTGATACGCCGCCCTGGTGTCTCGTGAGTGAATTAGGAATGTTAGCTAGCCAACATTACCAATGTGCATCACTATCTAAGTTAGATAAGGAAAATTAAATCTAGATAATGGGGGACCTCCGACTTTTTAGTTCAAATTCCTGCCGTTCGCGTCGTCACTGAACTAATGGGTCTAAGCCGCACACTGTCAAACTGCAAACTCAATGGCTATGAGCAATCTTCATAGAGAACAAGTGAAATATCTCTAAAAATACACCACTTAGATACAAACCGTTTGGAACTCATATAGAAAATATATTCAACAAACAGATTATATTAAATTCATATGGTTAAGGTTCTGTATTTCTATTAATTTTGAATAAAATAGACGTTTTGCACTGTGCGTACCAGTCAAGTCAAGGCATTGTCAATGGCCATGAGCAATCTTCATATAGAAAAAGTGAAATGTCTCTAAAAATACACCACTTAGATACAAACCGTTTGGAACTCATATAGAAAATATATTCAACAAACAGATTATATTAAATCTATAAGGTTAGGGTTCTGTATTTCTATTAATTTTGAATAAAATAGACGTTTTGCACTGTGCGTACCGGTCAAGTCAATGCATTGTCAATGGCCGTGAGCAATCTTGGATTATATTCATACAGAAGAAGTGAAATATCTCTAAAACCCCACCACCTAGAGACAAACCGCTTGGTACACATATAGAAAACACATTCAACGAATAGATTATATTAAATTCATAAGGTTAGCGTTCTGCATTTCTATTAACTTTGAATAAAATATATGTTTTGCACTGCGCGTACCGGCAAACTCAAAGCATTGTCAATGGCCGTGTAGGCCACCAAGTGTCAGAAAATGAACTACGCCACATGTCCCCCATTGTTGGGGTTTTGAAAATTTGACACTTCATCGAGCTATGTAGCTTTAATAATATTCAGAGACCAAATAAGTTGTGCGCCCAATGACTTAAGATGTGATACTTGTCGCTACCTAGCCTGGCATTTGGCATTAAGTTACTAGGTTTGGACAAGGAGTAGTTGAATGAGGAAAACTAATTGCCCGTGGTTGATACTCAAATCAACAAATGTAACATATATATATATATATATATATATATATATATATATCTATATATATATATATATATATATATATATATATATACAGTAAAACCTCTCTAAATCGACCGACCTTGGGACCGACACTAAGTGGTCCATTTATGGAGGTGGGAGGTTTAGGGAGTTAGAATATGGTTACAATGGTATTGTTAGGACCCAAATAAAGCGATTGATATAGGGAAGTGGGCGATCTGTGGAGCTGGTCGGTTAGGGAGGTTTTACAGTATATATATATATATATATATATATATATATATATATATATATATAGTGTGTGTGTGTGTTCGTTGTTGGTTGGAGTTTTAAGTCCCGGCAACATCTAAGGCCATCAGGATGAGATATATATGTAGCTGTATATATATAATGAACTACATCTCGGGTATTTAGTAAGCATATACATATCATAAATATGACAAATGGAATGGCTGAATGAGTCGAACACCCACTTCCCATGTGGCAGGTCGGATCGTGGGTTCAAATCAAACGAACCACTTAAGCATTTATACTTGTCACTACTAGTACCTAGCCTGGTACTCGGCCTTACTAAGATAGGGGGGGGGGGGGGGGGTATAATGAGGAAGAGCAATACCTCATGATTAAAATGTCACACTGCTTAAAGCTGCAGAGTCCGATAGCTTTGAGGTTGTGTCACCTTTCTGAGATAAATATATAGAATTTATTGTCACTACCTACCTTACTTTAGTTTAAAGTAACTTTTATTATATATGGCTATTTTTTTTTAGATATTTGAAGTGCAAACATGTCAAATTAGTTTTGGCAAGCAGGCTAAAACTGACACCATAGGCTTTAGCAGTAGCAGGTTCTATAAAGGTTGCCTCAGTATTCCCTTCAATGAGTCGACAAATGCTTAATAAGTGTATCAGTATCTAAGTTAGATACATATGATCAATTTTAGATAACTATTTTGATTTTGAAAATGTAATGCTTCCATGGGACTATGCAGCTTTAATCATCGAATGCAAGAAGCAACACTTTGCGAGTGTAAATAACGGAAACTCTCAAATCTGCAACAGTGACTGTTATGAAAGGTGACGGATTGGAATTGTACCTATTTTTTGGGGGCCAACCATTGGAGAAAATTAAGGGACAAGTGGAACTTGGTGAAGTTGTTCTTGCGACCCCCATGCAAATCCATAGTAAAGGTTTTCACATGTCTGTTGTTAGAAAAACAGGGCTTGGAAAGTCTTGAAAAGTCTTCAACTTCATTTGCCATAAGAGATACTTGTTATCAGTAATAGCCATTTATATTTGAATGATTCTCACAGCACCTACAAAGTCATATATTAGTCAGGTGGCATTGGTGTTACATACCTCTTTTATCCCGGGAGAGGTTGCGTGCGCATGCCTCAGCACGGCAGTTCGATATGCAGCTCCTGTGAGTGAGTGCCTCACCTCCCCTACAGCACCTGACAAGCACGCGCTCATACTAAATATACTGCTTTCGTAGAAAGTCCACTTTGGTGATAGATTTAGGGGCTGGGGTAATTCCTGAAGGGATTTCATGGGTGGAATGTTTGGTTTTGTGTAGCCTACAGGGCGCATGTTGAAGGATCCTTAGTGAGTTTTGTATGTGAGTCTTTTTTTCTAATCTGCTGCAAGTCTACTAGTGCTGTGTGACAGGTGTCACATGGAGAGGCTGCCAGACGAGGTCAAACATACGATGTTGTCTTTTACTAATTTAAATCTTCCCTAATTATTCACCTCCCGAGAATAGTTTGTTTAATGGTAATTTAAATAGTCTCTATCCTTCAGCTAGTTTAACCTAGTTGTGAATCGGTAGAGAGCAGGCCTCCCGTGCGGGAGATCCGGAGTTTGATTCCCAGTCGGGTCAAACCAATGACTTACAAAATGTATACTTGTTGCTTCCTAGCCAGGCGCTCAGCATTATTAGGATAGGGCAAGGATTGTTTGGCTCAGTGTCAGGATAATGTGACTGCGTGGGATATCAGGTCATGGTGCTGGCGGCCTGATCTCCCGGTGGAGCAGAACTGTGAAAGTCGCCATGAGTGTGCACTATCACAAGTCAGTACCCGTCTTGATATGACCTTAGATGTTGCCAGGACATAAAACTCCAACAACAAACCTAGTTGTGAACGTGTCATATCATGGTCATCAAAACCTGGCGAGTGGTGATGTATCACCGGAGACGGCAGATGGTGGAGTGTGACTCGTGGCGCCCCCTGGCCCACCGGAAGTGGGCGGGATGGCACTGATATTGGGCGCTGGTTCCGGTTAGTGTGCACTCGCGGAACCATACTGGTAGCAACGCTCCATTCATAATACTATTCGCATATTATAGTTGCATAGTCAGATAAAAACATTAAATTTTCAAAACCAAAGCAATTAAGTAGATTTGATTCTACATATCTAGCTTAGATACTGTTGCACTGATTAAGCATTTGTTGCCACATAGAAGGGAATACTGAGGCAATTTAATATAATCTGTTCCTGCAGAAGCTATATAGTGTCAGAGTTTTGGCGTGCTTGCCAAAATTAATTTTGTATGCTCACACTTCAAATATCTCATAAGTTACCCATTTAAAATTAAAGTTACTTCAAACTAAAGTAAGGTAGTTTATAATTTACGACACGAACAAGGAGCTCTATGAATTGGATTTTATTCAAACACAGTATTTAGTCAGTTGTATGACAGGCGATCAGGACAGGTGTATCTCACAGTAGGTCAGTATCAGAGGCATGAATCTAGGTAGTGTGTAATGAGTCAATGTCAATCCTCAGATTAAGCTGTAACTCGACCCAGGCCCTCAACCCTTCCGAGAGTTGTGTTCATTGTTTGTGGGGTGGGTCGGCAGCTGAGTTGGTTGTGAGCTGCTCATCTGGCTGCCATGGTGGAAGTAACGGTCTGGTGGTTGGCGGTTTGTGAGGAAGGGGGGTGTGTCGTCACGGGTCTCGTGAGGGCGTGGTTCCGCGGGAAATCCGGTAGGGTTGGTTTCTGGATTCGAACCCAGGGGGCGCCACTGGGATGACTCCTTGTTCGCGCGCAAATTACCCATGGTGGCTGGCCACCATGAACAATTTACGACACAAACAACGAGCTCTATGAATCGGATTTTATTCAAACGCAGTATTTAGTCAATTGTATGACAGGCAATCAGGACAGGTGTATCTCACAGTAGGTCAGTATCAGAGGCATGAATCTAGGTAGTGTGTAATGAGTCAATGTCAATCCTCAGATCAAGCTGTAACTCGACCCAGGCCCTCAACCAAATGTGGGAGGGCCTGTGTCGTGGCTGAGAAGGCAGTCCTTGGGACGTATGTGTAGACGGCGGACGACTGCCAGTTCCCGAGCTCCCGTATCTCGTCGAGCCGGGCGCCCGTCCTCACCGAGGCCTCTGCCCCTCCATGGCGGAGGCTATGGAGCGTGTAGGAGTGGGGATCCGGCAGTCATCCGGCGACGAGGGCGGCCCTCACTGCGGAGGTGAGGACTGTGGCCGTCAGAGGGCATCCCTCGGGGAGGAGGAACACAGGGGTGTCGGGCGCGGTGGTAGTGGCGCATTTGTACGTGCGCCAAACCCGTACAGGGCAGAGGCGGCTGGAGTCCAGAGGTCTCACGATGATGGAAAATGCGTTGGCCGGTGTCGTGGTGGTCTTGGTGGTCCGAACTCAGATGACAAAACAAGGTCAGTAATCGAATCATCACGCATTTCATCTTCCTATCACCGTTCTGATACTAGCTTAGATGTTGCCGGGACATAAAACTCCAACAACCAACCAATCTTCCTAGCATTGGTACCCGGGAAACAGAGAAGTAGGAAGCGGGAATGGAAATAACACAATTTTATTTTCATGACAGGCAGGGTCTCCGGCTGACTAGCCCAAGGCCCGTATGCATGGGGCAGTGGTAGCGCTCCAAACCTGTGGGTAGAGGCGATCTCCGGGTTAGCGGTGAAAAGTCGGTATGCATGGACCAGTGTTATGCAAACCCCGGGAGTTAAAAGTCGGGTAAGCTAACCCCATTCTGTTAGCTTACCCGACTAAGCTAACGGAAGGTAGTGGTGGTGGTAGGGACCGACTCCGGCCAAATCTATTGAATGCGATCATATTTAACAGAATTACATACGCAATAAGTGAAATTTTATCAATTTAACCCTAAATTTGAACCGTTATTAAGGCTACCGCCACATTGGCGGTGATATTAATCGTGTCGAATCGATGAATGTAAAGTAAACAAATCACTGGCGCCGCCGCGACGTCGATATCCATACTGGCATAATGCCAGCGGCAATGTTTTACGCCCAAATCTATTCAATGACTGCTAGGGTAGCTAACGCCTCTGTGCTTTGGCTCCGTGCATACCCCATGACCCATTTCTCACCACCGGCGATAGCTAGCCCGAACTCGGTCCTTACCACCGGAGCCGATAAATAATTCTTCATGCATACGGGCCCAGGTCTACTCAATGAGGCTGTTAGTGACCGGTAACAAGGTCCGACATGCAAGTGAAGTTATGCGATAATAAGGCTATAATAAAGTGCATGACATATCGCAATACATTTCAATCATAATCACAATACATTTTAATCATAATCACCATACCGTTCTTATATATCATCAATCAACAAATCAATCATAAATCAACAAATCTACATCAATGAATTCAATCACAACAATACATTAATATCAGGTTTAATTTTATGACGTCAATTTTGTATTTTGTAGGTCTTAGTTCAGGTTTATTTTTGCTCAGGTTTATTTTTAAAGCCAAGTTAAGTGCATTGGTTGTGGGTGGGTAGGTTGAGAAGATGTCTTGCTGCGACGGTGGGCCGTGTGTGAGTGGCTAATTGAAGACTCGTGGGGGCGTGAGTGGGGTTGGGGTGTGAGGTTGGATTTGATTGGTTGGGGGGGTTAGAGGGTTGGCCAGTGGGGTGGCTTGAGTGGCAGGTGGGAGGGGTTGTAGTAACGTAATATATAACATAATATATAACATAGTACATAACACATAAAATATAGTATATACCATTGTATATAACATAGTACATAACATAGTAAATACACCAGGTAATGGTGGGTATTAGAATGTACACTCGGTTCTACCCTGAACCATTGTAAGTTATATATCACCCATGTACAGATGCAATCAACAAATGTGCATAAACAGCAGGACGGCATTAAAAGTCTGGTCACGTGGTTTAAATGTGTATTCTTTCCACGAATATGCACTTCATCTTAACCAAATATTTGTAATTCTAGAAAGCTAACTCCATAGGAATATCCATGTCATATTAAGGGTATTTATTAGTCCTGGACAGATCAATCCCCACCTGTTGGGTTGGAACTCAGTCTGTGACGTCATAGACGGAAGGGATAGGTGGAATTATCTAGGTAATAAGACACATTCAGAGGGCTTCAAATTCACTATTAGTCAAAGTAGCTTGGTGGTTCAGATTCATCGTGATCTCGGACCAACGCACATCCGACAAGTCGGTCCCAATGCCGTCTGATCCATGGGCAGGAAGCTTCTAGTGGTAACCATGACAACGGGGTGTGTCCTCTGGGTATGCAGCGTCCGGGTACTGGCACTTGTCAAGTGTTGATCTCGAAGCAATGCACATCTGCCAAGTTGTTGGTAATGTCGACTGATCCATGGACAGGCAGCTTCCGGCGGTAACCATGACAACGTTGTGTGTCCGCTGGGTGTGCTGTGTCTGGGTACTACCACTTGTCAAGTATTGATCCCAAAGCAATGCACATATATATGACAAATTGTTCCCAATGTCGGCTGAGCCATGGGAAGGCAGCTTGGGCGGTAACCATGACAACGAGCAACTCGCCTTGCCCTGACTGAAACCCGCCCAGCGAACAATCCTCACCGAAACCTGGCCAGCGAAACCTTATACCCCAGTCACACGAGAGCCAGTGTTCGCCACCAACTTCCTTACGGCCAAAAGGACACCAACCTCCCAGCGTCACACTCAATACATTGATTCAAATACATGGTTGGCGCCAGGGCGGTGCTGGGTCAGCACCAGGGCAGCGCCGGGTTGGGGCCAGGGCGGCGCCGGATTGGGGCCAGGGCGGTGCCGAGTCGGCACCCTGGTGCCGACCACACAGTGAGTGCGGCATTGCATGTGTTGGCGCCGCCAGGTCACCGGCAACTCGCCAACCAAGAGGTTGATGCCAGGTCGGCGCCAGGGTGGCACCAACCAGTTTTTAATGGCGGCACCAGAACAGGGCGCAAGGAGGTTGCAGGTGCAGCAGCTGCAACCCCCTTGCGTCCAAAATTTCCGAAATGGACACCGGAAGGTTGGTGTCCTCGCGGCGCCAGCACTTAAGGAGGGGTAAGGAGGGCGCAATGAGGACGTTTTGACATCGCGAATCGATCGTAAGCGAACGCAGGCTTCGTGTGACTGGGGTATCACTGAACGAAACCTGGCCAGCGAAACCTGGTCTGGCTACAGTAGATGATGTGAAAGCCAGTAGCCCACGCAACAGTCAAGGCGGCGTGTTCGCCCGTGTCCCCTCACAGTTTGTACACAGTCCTGTTGGTTCTGATCCCCTTGAATGGCGTGTACTGACCCTTCTGGAAGAAACCCCCATTTGTCGCCAGCCTGGTGGATGGAGAGAAAAAGGAAGAAAGTAAGATACAACTAACAATAGTAGTAATATCATATATAATATTATATATACAGTATAACCCCGTTAAACCAAACTTGAAGAGACCCTAGAAATTTGTTTGGATTAACCGATCATTGGTTTAACCGAGTTTGACTTTGATTTGCCTTTGGCAAAAACGGGGGTCCATTATGAATGTACAATGTATGTGGACACTATGATTATTGTTGTTTATGTATATACAGTTTACCTCCATTAAACCAACCTCGGTTAAATCAAACGATCAGTTAATCCAAACTTTTTTCGGTGACCTGGCAAAATACTACCATTTATCATATAAAAAAGTCACAGATGACCTTAAAACCACATGAAAGTTTGGTTTAACTGTACCGGAAGTGGCCTGAGGCCGACAATTTTGTTTGGATTAACCGATACTTCGGATTAACCGACTTTGGTTTAACCAACTTTTTTATATGATAAATGGTAGTATTTCGACGGGCCGCCGAAAAAGGTTTGGATTAACCAATCGTTTGGTTTAACCGAGCTTGGTTTAACGGAGTTGTACTGTATAATGATATATATATATAATGTGTATATATAATGCATTCTGCTCATCATGGATCTAGCTTGGGATTTTCAGGTGGGTCACAGATGGAATAAAAATGCTATTGGAATAAAACGCGATGGAATAAAATGCTGTAAAACATCATCCATATATGTATGTATATATATATATATAGATTAAAATGCTATAGCACATGCATATATATAAGACTGTTATCGCATGTAATAATCTCTGTAATAATCTCTGAAGTGTCCGGCCCCTTGCACCCCCATCCTGGGTGGGGGGTGGGGGTACAGGCATGCTTCACTCTAACCCCCCCCCCCCCCGCCCATCCGCGGTGCTTTCTCACTCAACTCGCTCGGAAGTATATATATATATTTCAATCTCAGGTGGTACGCAGTGGTACCTGTGTATATGGAAGCTGGGCGCCTGCTGATATTTAAAATGCAAAACTGTGTCAGAGGAAGTTGCTTGGTTTATGTGTTACACAAAATAAATGTGTTCACTAGAGAAAAATGCTAAGCGAGTTAATATATTATGGCAACGATTGCTTAATTATCGTATATATTGGTTTACTGCTCGGGGGGGCGGTATGCAATTTGTATATTGGCGCTATATGCAATTACGTGTGTAATATGTAATCAACACTACTGTCTATTTGGGTTTTTTAATTCTTTTTAACCACTAACTAAAATGCAAACAAGGATGGAGCATTTGAGAGAAAGCATATTATGGTATTATGACTACTCTCCTGACGTTTTAATCACTTTAGAAGTGTGGGGATGAAGATGTACAGGTGGGTGGATTAAGCTAAGATGTGGTCCATTGGGCGGTCCACTTTGCCGTCCATGCATTCATATTCGCAACCGGACATATGGAAGCGCCACCATGAGTTTACATGCTTTTCCATTTTTGGTCACTCTCGCATACCGCACACCACGTATATGGGATCTTAAGGCCCTGTCACATTACGGCGTATGGCGGGAGCGTATTGAAAACCTACGTAGGTCCTGCGCGTGCCGGCCTATGATGACATTTGGTGACCTTTCGGGTGGTTTTGAGCGTATGTGGAACCTACGAGGAGCGTACGAGGAGCGTATGGGAGCGTATGGGAGCGTGCTGTGACATTTGTTGACAGTATGGGCCATACGCCCTCATAGGTCGGGTTTTTTTGAGCATGCACAACAAAATTTGGACGGACGGATTTATGAAAGCGTATGGCGGCGTATGCCTCATACGCTTCACATACGCAGGCATCTGGCGGCATCTGGCGGCGTATGAGTAGCGTATGAGTAGCGTATGAGTAGCGTATACGGCGTATGCCGACGTATATGACGTAACGCGCTTACGCTGCCATACGCTCCCGCAAAAAAACCTAATGTGACAGCCCCTTTAGCTTTTTGTTGTGAGCTGACTTACCTGTTGTTTCGGACATCCGGGGAGAATCGTGACTTGAGATTGACGACCACATGGTTTCAGTTTTAATATCGCGTCTCCTTCAGTGGGTAGCTGAACGCAGCAGGGTGTTGGTCGTTGCACCGGGTATGTTCTTTGTGTAGTTATGTAACCGCCCACCAGGCGCGTAAAAAGCAGCAGCAGTAGCACCACAAGAAATGCCCGCAGTAACGCCATACTGCCCATTTATGCTCGCCAAAATGTCAGGTCACGTGACGTGGTTAACGAAGTCTGTCCACGGCTGGGGTCGCCACTTGTAGGTAGAAATAATCAGGTGATACCGCGATGGTATAGACCTAGGAACTTGCGTTAATTTATACTCATTAACTCCTTATACAGAGTCCTGCACTATATATGTGTGTCTGCTCCTCTGTTGATGTCAGCCCCCACCGAGTATCTCTAGTGAGACACCTGTGCTTTGTTTATCTCTATATATATGTGTGTGTGTGTGTGTGTGTGTGTGTGTGTGTGTGTGTGTGTGTGTGTGTGTGTGTGTGTGTGTGTGACTACACACAGGTCTGCCAAATATGACGTGCCAGTACTTCACTGGCTAACATACATTCATGTTTAGAAACGCTGTAATAGTGTAAATATAGAACCGGTGAAGGAGCTACTCAACCATTAAAGCTGCACGGTCCGATGAAAGCATCAACTCCTTTTAAACCAAAACAGTTATCTAGATTTGATTGTACATATCTAACTTAGATACATGTGCACCTTTTAAACAATTGTCACCACACAAAAATGGAATACTGAGGCAATTTAATAGAACCTGTTCCTGCAGGTCCCAGAGTTTTGACGTGCTGGCCAAAATTAATTTTGCCTGTTTGCAATTCAAATATCTCAAAAGTTAGCCATTTAAAATAAAAGTTACTTCAAACTAAAGTAGGGTAGATTATAACGGTCAACCTAATTTAATTATCTCAGAAAATGATAGAAACTCAAAACCATCGGACTATGCAACTTTAAGAGAATAGTCAATGGTTTAGATGTATACGTATAACCATATAACAGTTTAACACATAAACACGGAGAATTGCAAGGTATTGCGAAACGAGGTGTGGGAAAACATGAGTACAGAAAACCTCTCTAAATCGACCGACCATGGGACCGACTTAAGTGGTCCATTTAGGGAGGTAGTCGACTTTTAAGATTTCAATGGTATTGTATGGGCGATCGTTTGGGACCTAAATAAAGCGATCAATATAAGGGAGTGGTCGATCTGTGGAGGTGGTCGGTTAGAGAGGTTTTACTGTTCCCTATTCATGGAAACATTATTGTGTACATGAAGGAGGAAGGCTAGGGTCTTGGCAACCACTCGTGTATTGTGTGTGAAACTGAAACTCCAGTCACGTCCCGAGTTTCGCATGTAAGATAAAGCTGCATAGTCCGTTGAAGCAAAACAAATTCAAAAGCAAAACAATTATCTAGATTTTATTCTACATATCTAACTTAGATATTGGTGCGCATATTAAGCATGCGTTGCCACACATAAGGGAATATTGAGTCAATTTAGTAGAACCTGGGCCGCGTTCAGGGTCCGTCTCGGAGGCGCCTCGGCAACGTCTCGACGATGCTTTTTGGTCTATTTCCGTTCAGGGTGCGTCTCGGAGACGTCTCGGAGACGCCTCCCTTTTCAGGTTGGAGACAAAAAGCGCCTCGAAAATGGCCGCCGCATGCAGTGGTTTCATCCAATCAGAGCGCAGCATTTCGATTGCAAATGGCCGCCACCTATGGGGGCGGCCATTTTCGAGGCGACCAACTGCTATTGTTGTTCAGACTAGCCTGACGTCACGGGCTCCTCCGAGGCGCCTCCGAGACGGAGCCTGAACGCGGCCCAGTTACTGCAGAAGTCTATGGTATCACGACAAAATTAGTCATGCATGTTTGCAATTCAAATATCTAAAAAGTTAGCCATCTAAAATAAAAGGTACTTCAAGCTAAAGTAAAGTAGATTATAATAATTAATGTCATTTATTTATCTCAGAAAAGTGACAGAAACCCCAAACCATCGGACGATGCGACTTTAGAGAGGGATACGTATAGCATTGTACGAACTGATACAATGGGGGACATCCGGGGTAGTTCATTTGTTGACACTAGATGGCGCATCGGTACCAGTGGTCCTAAACGGCCATTGACAATGCACTGAGTTCGCCGGTACGCGCAGTGCAAAAGGTCAATTTGTATTCAAAATTAATAGAAATGCAGAACTCTAACCTTATAAATTTAATATAATCTATTCGTTGTATGTTTTCTATATGTATGCCAAGCGGGTTGCTTCTAGGTGGTGTGATTTTAGAGATATTAAACTTTTTCTGTATGAAGATTGCTCACTGCCATTGACAATGCATTGAGTTTGTCGGTACGCGCAGTGAAAAACGTCTATTTCATTCAAAATTAATAGAAATACAGAACCCTAACCTTATAAATTTAATATATTCTATTCGCTGTATGTTTTCTATATGTATACCAAGCGGGTTGCTTCTAGGTGGTGTGGTTTTAGAGATATTAAACTTTTTCTGTATGAAGATTGCTCACTGCCATTGACAATGCATTGAGTTTGTCGGTACGCGCAGTGAAAAACGTCTATTTCATTCAAAATTAATAGAAATACAGAACCCTAACCTTATAAATTTAATATAATCTATTCCTTGTATGTTTTCTATATGTATTCCAAGCGGTTTGTCTGTAGGTGTTGTGGTTTTAGAGATATTTGACTTTTTCTGTATGAAGATTGCTCATAGCCATTGGGTTTGCAGTGTGACAGTGTGCCGAATAGGCCCACTGGTTCAGTGGCGATGCGAACGGCAGGAATTTGAACTAAAAAGTCGGAGGTCCCCCATCCACTGATGACGTGTGCACTGCACTGATATAAGTGATAACCATTTGAGAAATTCTGTGGTTATAGTTGAGAGCTGTGTAGGGGGAGGGGGGGGAGGTTATTGGGTGGTGCTGGGTCTCTATTTAGTATTACGTGTCCTATTCAAAGGGGCAGCAACATGACAACCACACTTTACTTATTCACAAATAGCATGGTCGAATATGACTATCTGCAGTTTGTTAAAATAACCCATTCCAATTTGCTTCACTCGAACGGAATAAACAGAGGCAGTTTTATAAGAGTTAATTTAATAAAAGTAATCAGGACCTGTACAGAATACCAGGTGTAATCAAGCGGGTGACTGGACACAGATATCAGCGGTGCACCTCAAGGATCAATTTACAAGTCACTGGTGTGACTCGACCAGTGGGTTAGAATCCCATGATCTACCAAAATGGGAGACGGATGCTCAACTCATTCGGCCATCCTGTCTGGTGATGCCCTATTGGATGATTCCACAGATATAACTTAAATTATCAGTGCCAAAAGGTTTCATTCCTACTGAAATATTACAATATGGGGGGGATCCTTACACATCTGCTTTATTATTAATTTTTTTTAAATTATGTGTACAGTTAAACATGACATAGAGCAGATCTAATGAACTGTGATTGCGCTCAACATGGGCCCCACGTGGCTAATAATTCGCCTCCCTTATTTAGGAAGAATGGCCGTCGAAGGGTTAGTGCAACGCGTCCAAACTGTAGGGTTGCTATTTAACATAACAAGTCCGTCAAAAAGGATGCCAGGCGGATTGTTAACATGCTTTAAAGAGACAGTACATGATTTAAGTCTTTGTCTGTTTATTTGTCCAACAGCCTTATCATCTGAGTGATTGCTTGTTCGATGCCATGCCCTGGCTGGTTGCTGGTTTCTTGTGGGTAACTTTTTGGTTGAGCAGTCCTTCTGGCGAACAGACACAATGCCCAATTGATCGCCTTGTGTTTGTTGGTAGGGATTTTACATGCCAACAACGTATTGGTCATTACATTAAATGATACAGTACAATAATATATATAGTCCATCTCTCGACATCTACATCTACATGGACTCCGTTTCCGGTGTGTGGACGCCACCACCCAGGAGGTGGACCTGGCTGCAGCGCCCCTATCGGTGAATCACCCACGGGAGACGGTGGTCGACTTCACCTCATCCTTCCACATAGACCACACAGTGGCCGTCTACCGGACACCAGGCCGTGTGGCCGCCACAGAGGCGGTGAGTGTTCACCCGCCCACCCAACCACCCGCCACTTCCGGGTTCTTCCCAGCGCCGCCCCACCAGGTCCCCGTTGGTTGGTTGTTTGGTGTTTGAGTTTTACGACCTGGCAACATCTAAGGTCATATTAGGACGGGTATCGACTTGTGACAGGGCACGCTCGTGGCGACTTTATAGTACTGCCCCACTGGGAAATCAGGCCGCTGGCGTCATGACCCGATATCCTACTCAGTCACATTATCCTGACACTGAGCTAAATCAGTCCTTGCCCTATCCTTGTAATCCGAGCGCCAGGCTAGGAAGCAACAAGTATCAATGTTGTATAGGTCTCCCAGTGGGGCAGCACTATAAGTCTCCCAGTAGGGCAGCACTATAAAGGGCGCATTCCATATACGCGTAATGCGTTATGCGTTATGCGAATGCCATCATTCCATACACGCGTAATGCGTTATGCGGCACACAACTGGCTATATTTAAAAAATAAAAATAAACAATTATTCACCATACTGCTCTGTATATGACCAAATATTGCATTTATATCTATGTAACTTTTTGTACGTCACATGGGGGTTCCTACCTTTATTATAACCAAATTATAGATAAGTATTCATATTTCTGTGCATATGGTAGCATTTTTAGCTTTCCCCTAACCTTATGTCTCCCTGTGCCCAGCTCACCATGTGTTTCCAATTAGCACCCCTCTGTGAGACTGTTCCTTAATGGTCAGTTGCCTCTCCTGGTGTTAAACTAATGGACACATCAGACTCAGATTTCTATTCCCACAACCATTACGCATTACGCACCGATCGCTACATGGACTGATCGGGATAATGGATTTCTTTCGCATTCGCATTCGCATTCCGCATTCCGCGTCTATGGAATGTAGCTCATAGGTTTCAAGGCGTTTCGATTTTTTGTCGCATTCGCATTACGCGTATATGGAATGCGCCCTTTAGTCTCCCAGTGGGGCAGCACTATAAAGATGCCATGAGGTCGCACTGTCACAAATCGGTACCTGTCATGATATGACGTTAGATGTTGCCAGGCTGTAAAACTACAACAACCAACTAACTAATCATACAACACAGCCATCCCACCTAGTCGCAGTCCTGAAGGGTCCAGGGGTGTTCTGGCACACTGGTGTACTATCTAAGGACAGGGCATGGGTGAAAGGATGCTGTAACAAACCACAATGGGATGGGATCCTCTCTCACAGGCCTGTATGTCATCTGCGTAGATGTACATAGTAGGCTAAGTTATCATATACAGGTTAGGAAAAAACTTTGAAAATTCATAAAAACTAATATAGAAACTACTAACACTCAAAACCGCAAAGGTTGGCACGAGAAAGATCGGGTAAAGACTCCTGAGTGCGGGACCAGACCAATCCAGTATCACAGCTGTCCAGCATTGCAAACAAGCACCCTCACGGGAGCTTATACGTTATGGGCAGAATAAAAAACTTGTCACAAAAAAAAAAAAAGTCTGTCCTATTCTGATGTTATCGTCAGCTATTTAATTACAAATATGCAAAGGATTATAAAACATTTGACAGTTTTCAAACTTGTTTACAAACTGTTTCTCTCATAATTACATATGTTGTTGTTCTGTAGACAAAGAATTCATGTCATTCAAGAATTCATGTCATGTAATTTAAATTCCCCTTCCTTAATCGACCATTTGGGGGGGGGGGGATGGGGGGGGGTATTTAGTCCCTAAAAGTGTTATGCCAGAAGGGTCAAAACAATGGATTACATCTGACATCATCTTTGTATATGAATATCTCTAATTATAATACTGAGGTTAAAGCTGCATAGTCCGTTGGAAACATCAAATTTTCAAAACCAAAACAATTATCTAAATTTGAGTCTACATATCTAACTTAGATACCGGTCCACTTATTAAACATTTGTCACCACATGGAAGGGAATACTAAGGAAATCTAATAGAACCTGTTACTGCAGAAGCCTATGACGGTGCCAGAGTTTTGTCATACTTGCCTAAATTATTGCTACATGTTTGCACTTCAAATATCTCAAAAGTTACCCATTTAAAATAATAGTTACTTCAAAATAAGTAAGGTAGATTAAAACGATCAATCTAATATATTTATCTCAGAAAAATACAGAAACTCAAAGCCATCGGACTATGCAACTTTAAATATTTGTTTTAATTATTATATTTGTTAAGATGTGGAAATTTAAACCACAGGGACTCGATCTTCCTCATTCCACTGCTTGTTTCCCTATCCTAACAATGCCAAATGCCAGGCTAGGTCGAGACCAGATAAAATATTCACCCCATACTTGCAGTAAGGATGAATGACAATGTAGTCTAAATACGGGAAAAAATTGCTTTTAGTATGGAACAGGAAGTTGTATTCCTGGTTCCAGTATCCAGTGTCTACCTACATTGGCTTAGAGTTGGTGATAGGGCAGAGGATGCAAAAAAGCAAGACGGTGACCACAGAACGCTGTGGATTTGACTTTTAAAGTGTGTTAAAGTATATGTTTTATTATATTTTTTAAATCAGAAGTAGTAGGTAAACATGAAGATGTATGTCATGAATATATTTTTCTTTTTAAAATAAGAATTTATCTGCTCATAACATTTACCCAGCATGTAGATATTTTTCACCAGCTTTTATATAGGGTTGTTCTTCACCCCTACTCAGGCTACTGCAATACGGGGTGAATCTTTTATCTAGGTAGTGACAAGTATTAATTTTTAAGTCAGTGATTTGACTCGGCTAGAGTCTGAATCTACCAGGCGCTTCATTTATTCGGCCATCTCGTCTGGTCTCCAAAAGTAAATAAATTAATATGATCTTTCTCTTCCTGCAGTACGGCCTCTTCCTCGCTCCTTTCTGTTGGACTCTCTGGACGTCGCTGCTGGCCGCCATTTTGTTTACCGGGGCAGCCATGACACTCACCTGGTGGTTTCAACGCGTCAAGAGGGCCAATGACAGTTCAAACTTATCCCAGCAGGTGGCGCCAACATCCACAAGGTAGACAGCGTCTCCCATGATGTCATTGGTTGAAGCACTGGACCCTTCGTGCTTTGACATCCTTTTCAACCATTCTAGCGAATGTCTGAGCGCACTACGGCACTGAAGTCCTCTGACTGTCTGCCTGGTTAGCCTCTACATGATATATTGTCCATTAATTACAACACACACCAAATGCAGCTGAAACACACACTTAAACCTACCATGCACATGTGTTTGTGTGTATACATTCAACGTGACTGACTCACTACAGGTCTAACCTGCTCGCCGGCCTAATCACCCGACCTGACCTACTTAGATTAGCCGCACTGTTTACATTCGGCAATGATGCTGACCTACTTTGTGTCCGCTCGACTGCTTCGGGTTGCCCCCCCTCGGGTGCCCTTATAATCTGAACCCTATTCCTATACAACATATTCCCCGCCTCATTTAAAATCTGATATTCTCTCCCTGAGACACCCGTACAACCTAAAATTACCCCTTTTTTCCATTCTCCTGCATTATTTTTGTACTTTATCTTGTCCCCAACTTTCATAGGCTTGTGCGGCTTACCGCATTTCTTGCCATGAAACACTTTCTGGCTTTGTTGTCTTTTCGCTGTCTGCACTTTCTTCGGATTTTGTGTCTCGGGTACCAAAATTTCTTCTGCCATCGGCAACCTCCCTCTCAGTCTTCTGCTCATGAGCAACTGAGCCGGAGATGCATTCAAGACGGGCATTGGAGTGTTCCGATAGTTCAACAAAGCTAACTGAAAGTCTGTATTTGTTTTCTCGCATTTCTTCAACATGTCCTTTACCGTTTGCACAAACCTCTCCACCTGACCATTGCTTCATGGATACTGCGGACTGGAATACATGGCTTTAAAACCATAGTGTTGTGCAAACTCCCTGTATGCATGGCTCTTAAATTGCTGAGCATTGTCCGAAATGACCTGACTAGGAATACCTTGCCTAGCAAAATTATCCTTCATCGCCTCAATGACTGTGAGAGACGACGTATCACTCAACAGCATTACCTCTGGATACTTTGTGTAATAATCGACAGTTATAAGGTAATTTTTATGGTTTAATTCAAACAAGTCTGCTCCTACTTTCTCATATGGCTGACAGGCTATCGGGTGGCTTATCAATGGCTCATTATGCAAACTTTTCCGGTTGTTCTGGCAAGTGTCACACCGACTGACTCTTTCCTCAATTTGTTTGTTTATGTTAGGCCAGAACATGCAGTGACGCGCTAGCTGCTTGGATTTCATCATGCCCAAGTGCATTTCGTGTAACGCCTCAATGATCTCCCCGCGGAGACCCGAAGGTACCACCACCCGATTGCCTTTCATGACTAGATTGCTTTCTACCGTTAACTCGTCTTTGTGTGGGATATACTGTCTCAAGACACGGCGGTGTCTGTATGCGTGTAGTGTCCCACCCATCTTCAATGTGTGCGATCGATTAACATGGACATGGATACATCTTTTTCGTATTCTCTGACAATTTTACTTAACAAACTTGACGATTGCATGTCCACTGCGGCAACGCAGAACGTGTCATCGAACAGGCTACCATGACCTACATTAGCACTATGTGCCCTGGACAACGTGTCTGCAAAAAACATCAGAGAACCCTTCACATGACACAGTTGAATATTGTAGTTTTGCAAACGCATTCGCATTCTCTGCATTTTGGCCGAAAGTTTGGGAATCGGTTTTTGCATTATCGCCACCAACGGCTTGTGGTCCGTTTGAATTTGAACCTCCTTGCCAAAGATATAGTCCTGAAATCTCTGGCATCTGAAACATATGGCGAGCATTTCTTTTTCTATTGTGGTATAACCACACTGCGCTGAATTGAGCGCATGAGATGCGAGTGCGATTGGCTTGCTTTCTTGCATTAACACAGCACCTAGACCTGACTGACAGGCATCTGCCTGAATGACAATGGGTTTGTTTACATTATAATAAGACAACACAGGAGCAGTTCTCAACTTCTCCTTCAACTTATCAAAAGCACCCTGCTGTTCGGTTTGCCAGTGCTACGCTACATCCTTAGCGAGGAGCACACGCAGTGGTTTGGCAATCTCGAACATGTTAGGTATGAACTTGTTCACATATCCAACCATGCCCAGGAACCGTTGGATGCCTTGTTTGTCGCGCGGCTCTGGCATGTCTACGATTGCTTGTATTCTGTCTGGATCAGGCTTCACCCCCTGTTGGGTAACTTGATGACCTATATACTTTACTGTAGTTTTGCATAGCAAAGATTTTGTCTCGTTTAGTTTGAGATTTACCGACCTAGCTCGGTCCAACACGGCCTTGAGCCTCTCGTTGTGTTCCTCAACCGTTGACCCATATAACAAAATGTCGTCTGTGACTATCCCGATACCGGGTAGATCGCCCATGACACAGTGCATTTGCTGAATAAAAATGTCACCGGCTGTTTTAATGCCAAATGGCAGGCGGGTGTACCTGTACCGGCCCCACGGAGTGTTAAATGTGCACAGACGCAAACTTTCTTCATCTAACTCTATTTGCCAATACCCTGTCATTGCATCCAAAACTGAGAAATATTTTGCATCTGCCGTCTTGGCAATAATTTTGTCAATTGTTTTGGTAGGGAAAGGCCCTCTCTTTATCGCTTTGTTCAACTTAGTCGGATCAAGACAAATCCTTATCTTATTTGGGTTTTTTTATGATAGTTATGGAATTAACCCACTCGGTAGGTTCATCCTGCTCAACTATTACACCTGACTCTACCAATCAAGTTCACTACGTACTTTACTTTGAATAGCAAATGGGATTTTCCTAGGCAGATCTATAACAGGTTGCACAGATTTATCAACATGAATGACACCATTTGCTTTGATAAGACCTAAACCTTGAAACACGTCTTTGCATTCGCTTACCAGCTGTTCAGTCCGGGTGCTGGGACTGTCAGGCTTGGAAATGTTCATCGGCACGGCAGAGTGCACCTCGTCAACCTGCGACAGCAGGTTCAATGTCACACAAGCCTGTTTCCCCAAAATAGGCTGACAGTTCCGCACCACTTGGAACTTGTAGTTTCTGCCATTCACGTCGACCGACGCCTCACCATCAGGAGTGATCCGATGTCCCGAGAACATCACCAACGAACACCTGGTGTTCGTCAGCTGCCCAGGAGCAACTCTGTCGAAGACATTCCTCGGAAGCACATTTGCCTCTGACCCGGTGTCAAGTTTGAACTTGACAGGGCAACCGTTCACTCGGACGGTCGCGTACCACAGCTCGGCATCTTGCTCGGCACCGCGGTCAATGACACCGATGAACAAATCCATTGTCAGCACATTGACCTCTGCCAGATCCGGGTCTTGCTCAGCATTTTGAGGGTCGGGCTCTTCGACGGCCAATTCGTTGACCGTGCCCAGTCTGCTCCGGCAGACCTTACCGAAGTGCCCGATCTTCTTGCAGGCTATGCAAGTTTTGCCTTTCACTGGGCAGACTCCTCGGCGGTGTTCATACCCACAGTTCTGACAGCGGATCTTGAACTCTCCTGCACCGGCACCACCAGAATTCCAAGATGGCGATTTCCAAGATTGCGTCGCCGATGACCGGACCGCCGGTGCACCGGTACGCACAGTAGTATAGTTCTTAAGAAAATCAATTTCCTTACTCTCCGCATCTGATTTGTCCTCCAACAGATCCAAACTGAATTCACTCATTTCAAACACTTCTCTAGAGTTAACTCAGCAGTTTGCAGCAGTTTGTTACGCAAATTAATGTTTTTTACACCAGCCACCAACCGATCGCGCAACAGCGACTCCTCCACTGTCCCATATTCGCAATCCTTTACTTTGTCTCTTAGCGCCGTGATGTACGTGGCTATTCTGTTGATTATGTGAATTAAACTTGTACCTTGTTATTATCAAACTGCACTTGCCTATACAATATGTCTGGAATGCTTCTGTGAGTGGTCCGATCCTGTCTCGGTTAGCGAGCGCGATGGACATATTGGCGAAAACTTTTTGCACTTCTTCTCCCGCGATGTGAAGAAAGACGCAGCATTGCACTCATTCTGCCTTCAATATGACACCTGCAGCAATGGCGTATATGTCATTTGCTCTGATCCATGTTTTCCAGTTCGATCTTGCGTTGTTGCTGAGGACAAGCTGACCAGGTGGCCACAAACCTGGCAGTGTATTAGCGGGCGGCATTCTTCCTCATCTGACACCATGTGAAAGTACGTCTGAACATTTTGACTTCTGGATACTGAATGGTTTATTCCCGTCCAGGGCTCACTGAACTGCCGGCTAAACTTTCCATGAGGTCATCTCATTAGCATATTACCAGACGTGTCTAGACGTCTATTACACATATATCACACTATGGAGTCACCATGAGACTGAGAGTATACAGTCGGTTGTATGTAGATAGCCATTATAATATGGTTTCAGATGTGACCAAGACAGAAAATCCCACTGAGACATAAACAGAGCAGAACCGGTGAAAAAAGCCAAGTTCAAACCATGCTATGTCCGGTACTGTCCGATATCGTGCATATTGCAGTGAATAGCAAGTGTATCGAGGTGCAGTCACCTCCTTAAGTGAAATACTACATACACAGGAAGGACAGAAAGTTGATTCCACCAGAAACAAGTATAAACAAGTATTTACACCTGAAAAAAGTATGAAAAGGTATAAAAGTTAGGTTTTCCTTCAAAAAAGTATCAAGTGGCAGCATTGCACTCTGTCTCATGCCTGCTTCACCCAGAGTCTGTGAGTGTAGCAATCCTAGTGGTGACGATGATGATAATGGTGGTGATGGTGATGATGATGCAGCTTCTGTCATTTGACAGAAGGCACCATCTGCTTCTAGTGTAGATGGCAGTGAGGATGGTGGTGATGATGATGCAGCAGTTTTTTAGTGTAGATGATGGTGTTGATAATGATGACAATGGAATTTATCTCATCTGACAGGAGGCGCCAGCTGGCGTGTACAGCGCGCTGTGGCGCAAGGTGCGGCGGTCCCTGGACGCCGGGTTTGCCGCGCTGCGCCCCCTGGTGACGAGCTACCTGGCCCTGGTGCAGGCGGGTAGCTACGTGTTCATCTCGGACACCGTGTCCGTGTTCGAGCTGGTGACGCAGAACTGTGACGTGCACAGCATGGAGGAGACCTGTGAGACAATCTTCAATGCACTGGCAGTCCAGAACAACTCCGCCTACCGGGACATCATCTCGACAGCGTGAGTAGGCTTTTGTTTGTTTGAGGTTTTAGGTCCCAGCAACATCTGAGGTCATATCAGGATGGTTGGATGGTTGTTGAGGTTTTATGTCCTGGCAACATCTAAGGGCATATCAGCATGGGTACTGACTTGTGACAGTGCAGACTCATGGTGACTTTCTAGTGCTGCCACGGGAAGCGGTGGCCTAATTGGTAGAGCGTGGGCCTCGCGTTGGGGAGATCGCGAGTTTGGTTCCCGGTCGAGTCAAACCAATGAAACATTGATACTTGTCGCTTCCTAGGCTGACCCTCGGCATTAATAGGATAGGGCAAGGACTGGTTAGCTCAGTGTCGGGATAATGTGACTGACTTTGATATTGGGTCATGGTGCTGGCGACCTGATTTCACAGTGGGGAAGCACTTGAAGATTTATACTGCCTATCATGGATAAGTCTGAATAGACTTGTTTTCACCATTAGATAGTTTGGCAATAGAAAGCCTGAGCCTACACTTTTACCGACCCAAGGGATTTTTAACCTCCCACACCACATAGACATGGTATGAAAGCAACTGGCCTTTGATAACACTGTAAGTTATACACAGCAGTGGAAAAGCAATCGGAAGCCAAAGTGTGACTGGGGCTTTAGCGATCACCGCAAAGGACTACACCCACGGTGACCCAGTTTCTGCAGATCCTCTTATGATTGCTTCACTATGCAGCATCTTGGAAGTCTCCTACTTTGAATGACTCAGGGGGACACAATTTGAGGAGTCTGGTCTGCTGGCCCACTGGAAACAGCTGCACTTGTCATGTATGTTTCCATGTGACGTCACGAGACGGTGCAGCACTCAGAACCCGCTCACTGGACGACATCAAGGGAATCTTCCTCTTCTCTGCAGTTCTCCTCCTGCTCTCTGTGGGTGTACTCTTCATCGAGAGGTTCTGCAAGAAACGCTAACTCTGGGACTACACATGTACCATATAATGTATTATGTGTATATAAATTAAGAATGCCTCCCAATGTTTCTCGTCGGTGTCCTTCAGATACCGATCCTCAGATACTAAACTAACTCTATATACTGATAGTCGGTCATTCTCTGCATCCCGTCGACGCTGATCATTGACCAAGTGATTCCAACGGTCACCCTCGTCTCACTTTCAATTATATATATATATATATATATATATATATATACTAAATTATATACACATATATATATATATATATATATATATGTGATGTATAACGAATTATGCAAGTATAAAGATACGTAAGGGTTAATTAAAGTTGCGAAAGGCTGGGTAAATGAAATGAGCAGATAAATTCTTAATTTAAGAAGCAAAATATATTCTTCACATACATCTTTATATTTACCCGCTACTTTTGAATTGCTTAAATAATTATGTGGTTTAATAGACTTAAAAGTCAAATCGAGAGCATTCTTGGGTCACCATCTTGCTTGTTTGCATCCTCTGCCACTTCATCAACTCTAATGGGGTGTGTAAATACTAACATAAGCTGTGTTCACACACGCACTTTAAATCGATTCATATAAATCGACTTGCCTAGTTCGACGCACATTTGCTGTGTGAACGCGACGCTAAAGCGATTTAGGGCTGAATCGATTCAGCTAGATCGCTTCATCTATACCACCTCTGTAGGTGGTTTATATGAACCAAATTTTATGATTCGACTTATATCGCCCATGTGAACGCAACCGACTTACTTGAGGCGGATTAAGGACGTGACAGTCGAGACCTGAGTGTGTTGACTTTGCGGTAAATTTGCTCTATGAAACCGCTAGCTGTGCACAGATATTTTTTTCATCATTTATTTTTAGGGTTTCACTGCCCAGCAGAAGTTTTGACCGTTCCAAAACAATACGATTCAGTCGAAACAGATCTAGGTCGAACCCACACCTCTCGTGCCGACGTCGACTAACCAAAACTGGCACTGGTTAGTCTGGACTTGCTCATGCGCAGATATCCACTTCCGCCTTAAACCGACTCAAAGCACTGCCCGTGTGAACGCGAAACACTTTCAAACTAAATCGATTCATATGATTCGCCTTGTCTAAATCGCTTTAAACTTTTCCCGTGTGAACACGGCTCTAGAATAACATGGTTTAAATACATAAACAAAATTATATTAAGGAATATTTAATCTTTTATTCATAAAGAAACCTGTATATCAATTTTTTTAATAAATGAGCAAAACTTAAAATTATATTAAAGAATAATATTGATAATATTTCACCTTTCATTTCATTATCTGGACCAAAATTAAATATTTTATTTTCACAATAAATTATCCTCAGCTACTATCCTCCTCATCCTCTAAAAAGCCGGCGGTTAGCGATTTGAGGTCATCTATGACGTCTCGGAGGGGCTCTGAAAGCACAACACACCAGGCACCGCGCAATGAGAAGGAAGAGTATATCTAATTAAAGTATTATTAAAATAAATAAACAATGACGAGGTTATTTATTTCAAAGTATGTATGTGTACTTATATATACATTTACTTATTCCGGTATGCATGTATCTATATATATGATATATTATATATACAGATGAACCTCGATCCAACGGACTAATAGGGGGAAGCAGTTGTCCGTTAAAGCCGTTTGTCCATTGCAGTGACGAAATTGCTTTATCTATAGGTGCCATAGTGATAATGTGGAAAACAGGACCTTAGATGTTGCTAGGATGTTAAATATTAACAAAGAAACCTGCACGGCTCTGTTCATGGCACTGTGTGTGCATGGCACTTTAGCCCCGTTTACACGGGCGATTTAAAACGTTTCATATGAACCCACTTGCCTAGATCGACTCACATTTGGCGTGTAGACGCGGTTCTGTGGCGTTTTAGGGCTGAATCGCTTCATATGAAACGCCTCATCTATACCACCTCGGGAGGTGGTTTATTTGAAGCGATTCAGCTTGTTCCCGGGCGGCGATAGTATAAAATAGTAGTGCGTGCCGGGAACAGGAGAGCAGTAACTAATCGCTGGTGCCCGGCAGTGTTAGGGCCCGATTACGCCGAAATCTAGTGAATGCGATCATATTTAACAGAATTACAGACTCAAATAATGAAATTTAATTAAATTAACCTTAAATTCCAAGCGATATTAACGTAGCAGCTACATCGGAGTGGAATCGACGTGTGTAAACTAAACAAATAGCAGTGCTTGCCGGCTACAGGCGCCTGCTTGTTCCCGGCGCCGACACACTTTCAAACTCCGCCGTGTAAACACGCTTCTAAAATGCTTCATATGAATCGCTTTGTCTACATCGTTTCACAATTCCCCGTGTAAACACGGCTTATGTGTGCATGGCACTATGTGGGTATGTTTGTATGTGTGAGTATGCATTACACATGTGTGGGAGCCAAGCTCACTCTAGCAGATTATGTCCGTTGGATCCGGAATCTGTTGCATCGGTGTCCGTTGGATCGAGGTTCATCTGTATATACATATATATAAATATAATACATAGAATATATATATAATATATCATATATATGTGCTCTATAATCTATTATGGGAATATAAACAGGGCCACTATCTATCTTCAGTTCCCTATATTATACTATACTCACTATATCCTATCTACTAGCTCTGTGTAGTTACAGTATTGGCCACACCGTATGCCAGCTGCAGCTGGCCGTTATCGCCTATTGAGGATTTGCGTGTGACATCGGCATCACACTACTCCTGCTTCGTGGTTGGATAGAAGCAGTTCCTTCTACTATTAAGTGTGTGAGCTAAGTAACTGATAGGGTTAATTTGAACACTTATTGGCTAAGTTATGCTCCTAAATAACATTAGTTCAACCCCCAAGTGAATATTCATGGTTCTAAATAACACTTGGGGGTTGAAATCATTTTATTTAAGAGCATAACTTACTCAATAAGTGAAATTCAGCTCAAATTAAACCCAAACTCTGAGCGATATTGAGGCCGCCGCCGCATCGGCAGCGTTATTCCGAATGTAAATAAAACAAAAAGCACAAATCTATTCACTGCTATGATCTAATTCTGTTATTTATAACCATGAATATTCACTCGGGGGTTGAAATAATGTTTATTTAGGAACATGACTTACTCAAAAAGTGAAATTCAGTCAAATTATACCCAAAATCCAAGCGATATTAAGGCAGCCTCCACATCGGCAGCATTATTGCCGTTGTCGCTGTACTTTCTATCCAACCATGATGGCTGACTAGGCACTGGTCACATGGTGCTAATCATTTGACACAAATCCTCAATAGACCCATTTGGACGGTGACATTTTAACTAATAAAAATATATATTATATGTGCAATATAATATATATATAAATATATATGTAATACATATATACTATATATACAGGAAGAAGTAAATCTTAAGCTAATAGATAAAAAAAAAAAATGTATCGTTTAAATATTTTAATTTATTTGTTATTATATTGATTATATTAATATTTCATAATTTGTCTACTAAAAGAAACCGATATTGAACTAATAATAACGGCGAAAAAAACAGTTTTAAAACGCTAGGGTACACACAATTGGTCTTTAATAGAGGAGTGTGAGGGAAAGCAAATAGATCATAAAATGTGGTGTGTAAATACCAATCTAAAATAACATGTTTCAAAATACATAACCAAAATTATATTAGAGAATAATATTGATAATACTTCATCTTTTATTTACTAAGAAACCCCTATATCAAATTTGTTTAAATAAATGAGCAAACGTAATCTAGAATAACATGTTTTAAATACATAGGCAAAATTATAATAAATAATTATATTGATAATACTTCATGTTATATTTACAAAGAAACCCTATATCAAATTATTTAAAATAGATGAGCAAATAAACAATTTCTTTGTTTAAATTATAAGAGAGAAAAAAGCGGGGGGGGGGGGGGGATATGGTAATTACCTGCGTCCTTGAGTGTAGAGGTGGTGACCGGGGCTGGCCTCACGTCAGCACTGTCCCCCTCCCCGGCCAGGCTGGACGTGACCGGGGCGCCTCGCTGTGCCCGGTACTGTCCCACCAACCCCTCCTGTCTCAGGGTCGTCTGTGCCGGCGGACAAAATGACGGGCTCACTTTAGAATGTGCATTTTGGTAGGGTTTAACACCAACAAAATTGATGGAGGTTTAAAAATATCTTTTTTTATATTCAGCGATTAACTTGGGTTTTGTGGTGTTCTCTGTGGTGGAGTGGTTAAAGTGTCAGACTTTTTTCTAGGTCAGACTCCTAATCTGAAGGTCGGTGGTTCGATCCCCTGTGCCCCCACCTCTGCCAATTTGGATTTCCACCGCTCTGGATGACTTACAGAGTCATCAAAGGCCAGTTGCTCCCATACCATGTCTATGTGATGTGGGAGGTTAAAGTCCCTTCGATCGGTAAAAGTGTAGGCTCGGGCTTTCTATCGACAAACTGTCTAATGGTGAAAACAAGTCTATTCAGACTTATCCATGATAGGCAGTATAAATCTTCAAGAATTATTTTTTTTACAAAAAGCCTATATGTGTATATGTCAGGAATTGGTTAGTTTGAATCCCATTCTTATATGACTTTAGATGTTGCTAGGACAGAAACCCCAAAGAAAGGAACATGGGCGATAATACAGTCACAACAAGGATAGTCTGTACTGACTGATGAAACCTGACTTCCGGGGTTGTACTAGGGAGGGCTAGATAGAATAGTGGTCAGGACGCTAACCCCAGAATAATCTGTAAGTTAAAAAGTGGCCGGAAATGGTGTTCAAATCCTGATCTAGGTTCAGTATTTCCCATTTTCATAACAAGGAATGTTGAATAAAAACTAATATCTCACTAAAATGAACACACTTTAAAATACCCAAAATATCAAGCTCAGTAAACAGGTGAAGGTGATTCGCTCGGGTTGCTAGATACATGTCTGTACATCACAGGCAGTACTGGTGAATTATTCTGGTGACCGTTACCATGAGAATGTTGTCTGAATTTCACAGGCGGTACCCGTGAATTATTCTGGTGACAGTTACCATGAGTACAATAATGGGGCTAGAGGTAATTTTCTAAGAACAAAGGCTGCGAGGTTGTGCAATGTAGTCTGTGTGCACATACAACTGTCATTCAAGACCTAACTCCTAACAATTCTTCAAATGACCTTATACCCCGACGTCACAAAGTCACAGCGTAAACTGAGTATCCCCACTAACACTAGCGCATGGGGCAGGTATATACAAAAATGTTGCACCATAAAACTAACCTAATTACTAACAGCTATGACAAGGCAACTACCAAATTGATACACTTGCTATTCAGCGATGAAAACAAGCTGTGATGCGACTTACTCCTTATGGACAGGGTAAATAAACCATCACAATTAATTTGTACATCACAGGCAGTACCAGTGAATTATCCTGGTGACAGTTACCATGAGAATGTTCCGGTCCTTCTCCGCAGCCTGCAGCTTGCTCTCCAGTTGAGTTATCCTTGCTCTGTAGTCCTTCTCCACACCCACCAGGTGCTGCGTCGCGCGCTCCTAAAGCAAATCAACAGAGTCAGGCGAATCAAATCACACCACCGCAACACCTACCAAGGTTGCTTGGTGTTATACATCCTGGCAACATCCACGGTCATATCAGGACGGCTAACGACTTGTGACTGCACACTCATGGCGACTTTATAATGCTGTCCCACTGGGAGAGCCAGGCCACCAGCACCATGACTTGATATCCCACTCAGTCACATTATCCTAACACTGAGTCAACCAGTCCTTGCCCTCTCCTAATAATGCCGAGTGCCAGGTTAGGAAGTGACAATTTTGTAAGTCATTCGTTTGACTCGACCGGGAATTGAACTCCCGACCTTCCGCACAGTGGGCCTGCGCTCTATGATCTATCGATTCTGCTACTGCATCTGGTACTCAGCGAAATGAGAAAGACCAAATTGTCAATGATTGAAATTGCCCTTGTTTAATCAATGAACGCAATTAAAGTTGCATGGTCCGATGACATTTGAATTTTTGTCGTATTTTTTAGATAAATATATCAAATTGATCGTTACAAGCTACTAATCATTAGTCCGGAGTGATTTTGATTAAAGATGATTAGTTTTGAAGTAATCTGAGCTGAAAGAACCAAAAATAATTTCGACAAGCTTGCCAAAAGACCTGTGGCTATGACCCCGATGGTCATCTTACAGTGAACACGTGATGTGAGATGACCTGGAACCTGACAGGACTGTAGCGAGGTATTTCTGTTTGGGTGGGTAACATTCTGGGAACGGATTAGTGCCATAGTCCCATTGCACTAGGGTTTTAAACAAAATATAATGTGTGTCTGTTGTCTGCTTGTGTCTGTCTGTGTGTATGTCTGTGTGTGTCTATCTGTGTGTTTCTGTATATGTGTATGTATGGGTACATATGTGTGTATGTATCTGTGGGTGTCTATGTCTGTCTGTTTCTGTGTCTGTGTATGTGTGTGTCTGTCTGTGTATGTATGTCTGTGTGTGTGTATGTGTGTATGTATGTGTGCCTGCCTCTGTGTGCGTGTGTTTATGTGCTTCTGTCTGTGTGTGTGTCTCTCTCTGCAAAGTCAGGTCGAGTGTGCCTGTGTATGTTGGGTGTGTGCTATCTGTGCATGTCTGTTTGTGTGTGTCTATCTATGTGTCTGTCTGTGTGTCTGTGTGTATGTGTATGTATGTATGTGTGTATGTATGTGTGTGTCTGTGTGTGTGTATGTATGTGTATATATGTATGTGTGTGTATGTATGTGTGTGTGTCTGCCTCTGTCTGTGTGTGTGTCTGCCTCTGTCTGTGTGTGTGTCTCTCTCTGCAAAGTCAGGTCAGGTGTATGTGTATCTGTGTATGTTGGGTGTGCGCATGTCTGTGTGTTTCTGTGTATGTGTGCTGTCTATGCAGGTCTGTCTGTGTGTGTCTATCTATGTGTGTCTGTCTGTATATGTATGTGTGTATGTATGTGTGGGTATGTCTGTGTGTGTATGTGTGTGTCTGTCTGTGTGTGTATGTATATGTGTGTATGTATGTGTGTGTCTGCCTCTGTCTGTGTGCGTCTGTCTATGTGTGTGTCTCTCTCTCTGTAAAGTCAGGTTGGGTGTGTGTGTGTCTGTGTACGTCGGGTGTGTGCATGTCTGTGTTTTTCTGTGTGTGCTGTCTATGCATGTCTGGCTATTGTCTATCTATCAGGGATGAAAGTGATCGCTGGGGAAAAAAGCGGAAATGCTGATATTCTCCCATAGGTTTAACACTGTCAGGGAATCTCAGAAAATTTCCGGAAGTCGGGTTTTATATATATTGGTATACGCTGATAGTGCTGCGCCGTTTGAAGCATGTATAGTACAGGGATGAAAGTGGTCTCTGGGAAAAAAAGCGGAAATGCGGATATTCTCCCATAGGTTTAGCATTGTCAGAGAATTGCGGAAAATTCCTGGAAGTCGGGTTTCATATCTATTGGTATATGCTGATAGTGCTGTGGCATTTAAAGCACATATTAGTAGCATGCTATACGCTGATAGTGCTGCGCCGTTTGAAGCAAGTATTAGTAGTATATGCTGATAGTGCTGCGGCGTTTGACGTGCTACAGTGTAAAACAACATATTGTAGTGTCTATATGTTGATCGTGCTGTGGGATTGCAGTAGGTACAGGAAAAATCCCGGAAATCCGCGAAATCGCGGAGATCTTTCATCCCTGATAGTAGTAGTATACGCTGATAGTGCTGCGGCGTTTGGAATATTTATTAGTGGTATACGCTGCTAGTGCTGTGGCGTCTGCACCACGTAATAGTATAGATCTATGCTGATGGTGCTGCGGGATTGAAAAATCCCGGAAATCAGCGCAAACGCGGAGATCTTTCATCCCTGATTTATGTGTGTCTGTGTGTATATGTCTGTGTGTGTGTCTGTCTGTGTGTATGTCTGTGTGTATGTCTGTCTCTGTGTCTCTGTAAAGTCAGGTCAGGAAACACACAGACACATACACACACATCCACATCCACCTCATGTCCCCTTCCCCTCTCTGGCCCCGCAGAGTAGGCCTACTTGGTTGGGGGGGGGGGAGGCTAATGAGGTCACGAGATTGGCCTAGTTGGTTAATGACCTCCCTGCATAATGGGTGTTTCAAAGTGAGTGTCTAAAGGGGTGAGCTTATAAATTCATTGGGTATTCTGTGTGTGCTGTCCCAAATCATTAGCTAATACACCAGTATCTAAGTTGGATATATAGGTTCAAATGTAAGTAGTTGTTTTAATTTTGACAAAATTATATTTAATCGGACCATGCAACTTTAAAATAAAAGAGAGATTTAGTGTTCTGAAAGCTGAGAAAAGGTTTGAAAGTTCTAGGAAATGAAGTTTCGAAGGCTCAGTTAAAAAAAGATTTTAAGTTTTTGAAATTTTATTTTATTTTTTAAAGCTATGAGAAGAAAAGAGTACCTTGTCTCGTGTGGAGGCCCGCTGAAGCTGCCGTAGTGCGACGACAGCCTTGGTCTGTTCACGACGACAGTCGTTGATCTGGTGTTCCATCTTTGCCAGCGTCTCCGTCATCCGGGCCCGCTCAGCCTCTAGGTGACTCGTCGCATCTGACGAACATTTCCGACACGTCATTGGAATGCGGCAACAGTAAAAACAATGATTGTCGTGACCAAGGTACTCACATAGCTAATTAAAGTTGCGTAGTCCGATGGTTTTGGGTTTCTGACATTTTCTCACATATATTAGGTTGATCATTATCTACATTCAGGGATGAAAGTGGTCTCTGGGGGAAAAAGCGGAAATGTGGATATTCTCCCATAGGTTTAGCAGTCAGAATCGCGGAAAATTTTCGGATGTCGGGTTTCAAATATATTGGTATATGCTGATAGTGTTGCGCCATTTGAAGCATGTATTAGTAGTATACGCTGATAGTGCTGTGTCATTTGGAGCATGTATTAGTAGTATATGCTTATAGTGCTGCGGCGTCTGCACCACATATTAGTATATGCTGATGGTGCTGCGAGATGGGAAAATCTCGGAAATCCGCGAAATCGCGGAGATCTTTCATCCCTGTAAAACATTACTTTAGTTTGAAGTAACTTTTATTTTCACTTAAAATAAGTTTGAAGGTTTTTTAAGTTATTGCACAATCCGATGACCTTGAGCTTCTGTCATTTTTCTGAGATAAATATGTTAAATTGATTGTAATAATCTACCTTACTTTAGTTTGAAGAAACTTTTATTTTAAATGGATAACATTTGAGATATTTGAAGTGCAACCATGCAAAATTAAATTTGGCACACATGGAAAACTCTGACACCATAGGCTTCAGCAGTAATAGGTTCTATGTGGCAACAGATGCTTAATAACTGCACCAGTATCTAAACTAGATGTAGAATATAATTTATTATATATATATAAGTAGGCGGAGTTTCCTCCTTCTCTCTTAATTAATTATTTATTATTAATTTCTTATTTATTCTTAAAAATAAAAGAAGGTTCCCCACCACTACTCTTTGTTCGCTCTCTCTTTCCTTTACCGTAGCCTAAAACTTATATGTAGAACCAAATTTAGATAATAGACCCGCCAGTTAAGCTAGTAACATCTGGCGGCAGAATCTGGAACCACTCTAGTCGGGTACATTCCATTTCCAGCTTAACTGGCGGGTCTATTGCTTTCGCTTTGAAAAATGTATGTTTTCATTGGCTGTGGCTGGGTGAGTTGAGACTCGCTTGCCATGTGACAGGTAGTGGGTTTTCGAACCCGGTTTCGAACTCTAGCCAAGTCAAACTAAAAAATTGTTTGTGGTAAATATGTTCATTCTGCTGAATAAGTTCATTTGTCACTGCCGAAGCACTGGTCTTGGGGTCATTTTTGAATTTGGAATTATTTACACAAAAATGGTAGGCCCTACATAGTATAGCATAAGGTATATAAAGTGAGCTAACAATAACTGTTGAATACACAATTTGCTGCATATATATATAGCACAATAGAATGATATTAGTTTCTTCTTCATGTAATTAAATATAAATATAAAGCTGGTGTGTTGGAAACACCGGTTCTCATCTGATTGTGGAACTTAAGCCACGTTGAGCCTCGACAGTACTTGGATGGGTGACCACCCGGGAACAGCAGGTGCTGTAGACATCCCGATACGGGCTTATTTAGTCTAAGTTAGTTAGTTGTTCGAGTTTTCCGTCCTGGCAACAGGGAACGTCATTTCAGGACATGTACCGACTTGTGAC